>CM021697.1:166910360-166938106 GCA_011074415.1 Stictonetta naevosa | reverse complement strand
CTTCCCTTCCCTTCCCTTCCCTTCCCTTCCCTTCCCTTTCCCTCTTTTTTTATGTAGACAAAAATTAAAAATAAATGAAAGCAGTCCTTGGCATGGAAGATCTCTGATTCCAGGTTTCTTTCTCCTTAGGTTCCTCTGTCTACACATTTTAGCAAGAGAATCCTTTAAGCAAAGGTGAAAAGCAGCACTTTCTTGGGCCCCTCTTCCTTCCAGAAAAGTACTAAAAACCTTACTAACGATTTACCTTACTGAAATCCAGAAAGATTACATCCATAACTTGCCTTTCATCCAGCAGCTGGGTGGCCTTATTTGAATAGTAGATCAAAGTACTTAGGCAGGATTTTCACTTTCTGCACTCATACTATGCCTGATATCCATATATTTTTTTTCCAGTCACAGAGTTTAGACTAACAGGTCTGTAGTTTTTCTCATGCCCTTTTTGTAGATGGGTATAACATTGGCTAGTTTCTGCTCAACAGGGACCTCCCCCAGACACCCATGACCTCTGGTAAATTGTTGAGGCTATAACATCCAGCTATAACATCCTTGAATTCCCTCAATACTCTGAGGTGAGTCCCATCAGGCCCTATGTGCTTATGAACATTACGTTCATGTGTTCCATTACAATTTTGGTAACCACAGATAGAAAATCACTGCTCTCCCAGTCATGGTACTCCAACTCAGCGGTCTAGGCAGCCAAAGATCTATTGTTACTAATAAAAACTGAGGCAAAAACAGCATAAAATGCCTCCACCTCTTCCTAACCCTTACTTGTTAGGTGACAACTAGCATCAAGTATCAATCCAAAGTCTACCATTGATCTCTTGCTGTTGACATACTTTAAAAAGTCTTTGTTGTTGTTATTGTTGTCATATTGGCCAGCATCAGCTCAAGATGAGCTTTGTCTTTTCTTGTATTCTCCCTGCATATGTGAACTGAAGCTCTGTACTCTCCCTGCAAAGCCAGACCTTGCTTCCAGAGGTCATTATTATTTTTTATTTATTTATTTATTTATTTTTTTCCCTAATCTAGGAGGAGTTCCCTGTTCAACCAGGTCAAGAAAACAAGTGTTCTCTTGACTTGTGGCACAATGATATTGCCTGCTCCTGGGTTGTTAAAAGATATTCCTTGAAAAGTGAGCAGCTCTCATGGACCCTTAAAGCCTCTAGAGACGATTCCCAGGGGACACTGCTTCTCCCTGAGAAGCTCAATATGCTCTCTTAAAGTCCAGGGTTGCAACTCTGCTGACCTTTTATCTCCTTACACCAAATATTTTGAATTCAACTATTTCATGGTCACCACTGCCAAGACAGACACCTATCATAACCTTTCCCGTAAATCCATCCCTATTCTCAAATAACAGATCTAGGAGGACATCTTTCCTAGTCTGTTCACTCAGTATTTGTGACAGAAAGTTATCTTCAACATGCTTTAGGGAATTCCCAAGTAAATCCTTGAAAAGGCCAAAGTCCAATCTCCTGAAGTCCAGGTTTATGGGCTTGCTGTGCACACTCCTCACTGTCCTAAAAACATGAGTTAACAAGAAGCCACTAACATAATGTGACTGGAGTGCCTCTCCTGTGAGGAAAGGTTGAGAATGTTGGGATTGTTCAACCTGGAGAAGAGGAGTCTCAGCAATGGTAAGAGCACACTTTTTTCCATGTCTGGGGCCCCCAGTCCAACAGAGACCTAGATATATCAAAAAAAAAATAAAATAAAAAATAATAAAAAAAATAGTCCAATCGAGGGCTATCAAGATGATCAAGAGCTTGAAGCACCTCTGCTATGAGGAGAAGCCGAGGGAGTTGGGACTGTCCAGCCTGGAGAAAAGGAGGTTCAGGGCAGATCTTTTCATTGTCTATAGATATCTGCAGAGAGGGTGCAAAGATAGAGCCATGCTATTTTCAGTGGTACCCAGTGCCAGGACAAGAAGCAATGGGCACAAACTGGAGCACAGGAGGTTCCATCTAAACATCAGGAAGCACTTCTTTACTGTGCAAGTGATGGAGCACTGGCACAGGTGGCTCAAAGAGATTGTGGAGTCTCCCTCTTTGGAGATCTTTGAAAGCCACCTGGACATGGACCATCTGCTCTGGGTGTCCCTGCATGAGAAAGGACATTGGACCAGATGACCTCCAGAGGTCCCTTCCAACCTTAACCATTCTGATTCTGTGTTACTATGAATCTTTTTAATCTTGTATCTATTTCTGCATAATGTTTCTGCTGTGATAGAAATGTAAGATTATCACTTCAAATTTGACATATTTCTATATAAATACTGCACAGGAGTCTTATAGCCCTCTGGTATGAAACAAGATGATCTAAGTGAGCATAGATGATGGTTTTCAGACATATTTCTAGATGCTGTGTGTTTTAGCCATAAACCTTGTGCAGTGTGTCACCATTAAATACGCGTAAATGGTTACCCAGTAAAATGAACTCTTATGCTCACTTCTCAACTATTGTGATCCCTCAGGTAGGTATTTGGAATAGGAAGTCTGAATAAGCTTTTAAATATATATATTTTTTTTTTTCAAAACCACCACTGTGCATTGGATGTTTTATTATAACCTTAAATTACTTTGCAAGTGCATTAGGAAATTATTATTCAGATTATTATTGTTATTATTTTAATAAACAGTGGTGGTGACATACTTTCTCCAGAGGAAAGGCTCTTCAGCCTATTGGGCTTTAATAGGAACATTTAACAAACATTACAGTACTAGACTCTGAAAAGCCATAGGGTATAAAAACAGATATTTTTAGAAATCCACTGCCCTACCTTAATTTCTGGACTTTTTGAAGATGAAACTGAAACTGAATACAAACATTAATTTAAGGTTGAGATCCAGCTGTCCTGACATTACTAAATTCTCTGTAGAAACAACTAGATGTCTTGAGAGGTCTTTCAGGGAGATAGTATTTACCTAAGCTTAGGTATCCAAGTCCAAGAACTGAGAAAACATATTTGCATACTATTATCTTAATTTATAATGTTTCAGGTCAGAAGCTGTTCAAGGTTTAGATTACAGATTTATTTATTTCAATGTCAAATTATAAAAGTATCACTATTCATATTGAGTCTAGGATCATAATGTTCAGTTAATATGCTCTTACAGGAGTACTAAATGCTGAACTGAAGGAAAGATAAAATTTATGTGGATCAAACAGAAAATTAAAATCTACAGTAACAGGATTTATATAAACTACCCCTCTTATGCTGTTTATACTTTGTACAACATTGACCTCATGGGAATGTAAAACAGATCATTAAGGACTAAACTTACTGACAACTAATGATTTGAAGGCTTCCTGCTTTACTATGGAAATTGTGAATTTCCAATTTCTTATTAGTGTAGCTGAATTTTTACAATTTTTCTTTTGTCTTGGATAGACTATTCTGTTAGAAGAGAACTTCTAAAAATCTCATGGGTATTATCTTTTCTTTCCATAGGATTTTAAGTGCTTAATAAATTGAATATTAGCTTTACATCTGGCTTGTATTTTCTTTTTTTTTTTTTTTTTTTTTTTTTTTCTTTTTTTTTTTCCCTTTTTCAAAGAAGGCTATATTGTCACATAGTCATAATTTTTACTGTCAAAGTACAGTGCTATAAACTTGTTTGGAGTCAGAGGGTATATGAATGAAATAAAATACATTTCTATGGACAGAACTAAAATAATTAGCACCAATAATGAAATGTCATAAAGCTTGGTGGTAACAGTATTTTTATTTGTGTCAAAAAGTTTGAAAGGAGATGTCAGAGCTGTTGTGGAACTAGTGACACTTAAGGTATAAGTTTGAAAGGAGATGTCAGAGCTGTTGTGGAACTAGTGACGCTTAAGGTGTCTTCAAAATTAAAATAATATTTGGAGAAATTATTAAAGTTATTTCTGTATTTCACCATAAAAATATGAATTTTTAAATGGAAAATCAAACTTGTTAGCCAAAAGATTCATGATTTACAATTTAGCCACAATTGCTATTGCTGTACAAATTTCAAAACAGCAATAGATTTTTTGTTTATTTATTTTAAAAAATTGAAATGTACACCTTTGCTGATATAGTTGAATCCAGAGTAACTTTAAACAATAAGATCTAGAAAAGGGAAGAGAAGATTAAATTTTCTGGTTTTATCAACATATTACCAACAGCCAACAGTGGAGTAGATTTGAAATACAAGCCCTGTTATATACAAGCCCTTGTCACATGTGAGACACAACAGCTGAATTTTCTTGATAAAAAAAAAAAAAAAATGGACTCATAATTTTATATGTTGTTGGAAAGAAATTCAGGAAAAAAAAAAGCCAAAATATAAGTATTCTGGAGGAAATATCTTTCTGGAAATAATAATAATAATAATAATAATAATAATAATAATAATAATAATAATAAAAGAATTCTCCTAGCAGCTGGGGATCCACTTAGGAAAGATAAAATTTATATATAATTGCACCTGGCCAAGGACATCAAGGGCAAGAAGAAGGGCTTCTAAATGTGTATCAGTCATAAAAGGAAGACTAGGGAAAAAGTGGGCCCTCTCCTGAAGGAAATAGGAGACCTGGTTACCTAGGACAGTGAAAAGGCTGAGGAACTGAATATGCCTGCCATGTTAATGAATCATGTAAAAAAGATGCATTTTCTAGATGGACTAGATTTTTTAAATGTACTAGTGCATTTTTCCCTATATGCAATTTTTGTGAGATATCAACTTTTGAGACCTATAGAACTGATGGTTTTGCAAATGAACAATTGACAGACCAAAATCATATGTTTTGTGAGTTATGAACTGACCTATATGAAAAGTAAAGCCTGTGGAGAGGATGGCTGAACTGGTGACAGTTTTCCACTTCATGTTTATTTGCAATAGATTTATTTTGAATAGTTTCCTTAGTTTTGTGATCTTGTTCAAATACATCCATAATTGCTCCTGTATTTGTAAATCTCACATTTTCTATTGATTTTACTGGCATGTCATAACACTAGTAATGTAAAGGGTTCTATTTTCAATCAGTTGCAGGATTTACATTATTAGAGATTATTAAAATGTTCTATCAGACACCTGTCTACTACTGAAAATAGTGTTCATGCATATAAATGTACTGCTCAAAGGGAGATGTTTCTGTATATAAGCAATAATGTTTGACTGTCAAAGTCTGCTCTGTGGCCAGCTCTCTGGCCTCTACTTTTCAAACTTTACAGGATAACCTTGAATAACATCATCTTACTTCTTGCTTGTTCGCTTTTGACTTTAAATAAATAAATATATAAATGAGAGAAGTCTGTTGGTAGAGACTGCTTTTGTGATACTTTTGTCCTTTGTTTGAACAGTTGAATAATTAGCACTGGGTGTTGCTGCTCTTTCAAGCTCACTTTTGCAATCACTAGGCATTTTAATGCTCTGTATAGTTCATATTTAACCCACAGTGATAATATGCGACAATAAAATAAAGTAGTAGTGTATTTGTTTCTTGTGCACTGTATGGAAGTAAATCAGCAAGCCTGGAATATGACTAGCTAACAGGTCAGTCAGCTAGTCATAGTCATGTTGTATATAGACCTGAGTCTCTAGGGCACATACCATAAACAAAAAGCTAAAAAATTTTTTTTTTTTTTTTTTTTTTTTTTTTTTTTTCCTGTCTAGAAAGACATTTATCATATGAAAATTCTTCACACCATAAATGCTAAGGTGTCTGACAATTATCAGGACCAAGTGATCACTACAGCAGTTTGGCAGTTCCAGAATCCCCAGGGTTAAAAGCAATAATAAATACTTGATTTAATAATTTGGTATAAATTAATTTCCCTAATACTATAAGCAAGGTAGTTGCTAATTTAAACCATTGCTTAAATTCCATTTAAAAAATAAAATAAAATAAAATTCCATTAAAAAATAAAAATAAATATGCCATTCTAATAACATCAGAAGCTGAATACATTGGACAAAAAACACTTTGGCAGATAAACTACAATGTGTAGAAAAAGATGTGCTTCTGCATGTGATACATATAAAAACTAGTTATGAACAGAAATAACCAAAAGGAAGAAATCTTTAATAAATAAATAAATAAATAAATAAATAAATAAATAAAAACACATTGGTAGAGACTGTATATTTAAGTTTTGACTGTTAACAACTCTTCACTCCCAAAGCCCTGGACCATGGTTGTATGGAAAATAAATAAATAAATAAACATTTTTATTATGGTTTCTTTTCTTCATTTTTTTCATCAGTCACCTTCTCAAAGGGGGGAGATTTGAAAGGCACTGTTGAATGAATCTGGGAAAACAACAGATGCTTACAGGGTTGCTGGCACAGTGAAGCATTTGGCTACTTAGATCATGGGACACATTTTGAGAAACCTGGTCTACTGGGAGCTGATGGGGTCAATCTGTCAGAGGAGGGAAAGAACATTGGACTTGCCCAGCTGGTGAAGAGGGCTTTGAACTAAAATTGTCAGGAGAGGGGAATCTCATTCCATCCAGCTCCTATCAGTTTGATGCCAGTGCCAGAAATAGAAGCCCAGAGCCTGGAGAAGGATCACAGGTCAGCAGGAGAGCACCTGAATAGCAGCAAGAAGGAATCCCAGCCACTTTAATAAAACAGTCTCATCAGGGGCCGGTGTTAAATGCCTCTATGCAAATACACATAGCATGGAGATCAATCAAGAGGAGTAAAAGGTATGCACATGTGCAAGTCTATTTATTGGCAGCATGGAGATGTGGAGGGATGGCTTCTATTACTGGAGTGTTGACATTGAAGGATACAAGGCTCTTCAGTGAAGACAGGCAGGGGAGACAAGAAGAGTTACTGTCTTCTTTGTCAGTGATCAGCTGGAGTGCCTGGAACTCTGCCTGTGGATGGGTGAGGCACTGAGAGAGAGCTAATGGGTCAGGATTAAGGGGAGGGCAGCAACAGGTGACATTATAGTGCAGTGTGCTACAGAACACTTGACCGGGAAGAATAAGCAGTTGAGGCTCTCTATAGACAGTTAGGAGCAATCTTACTTGCACAAGCCCTGATCTTCATGGGGGACTTCAACTACCTCATATCCATTGGAGGGACAGCACAGCAGGGCATAAGCAATTCAGGAGGTTCCTGGAATGCACTGATGACAACTTCCTTCTCCAACTGATAGAGGAGCCAATGAGGAGAAGTGCTATGCTCAGTCTTGTTCTCATCAACAAGGAGGAGCTGGTGGGGAATGTGAAACTCAAGGACAGCCTTGGCTGCAGTGACCATGAAATGGTGAAGTTCAAGATCCTTAGTGCAGTGAGGAGGGCATACAGAAAGCTCAGTACCCTGGACTTCAGGAGAGCAGACTTTCACCTCTTGAAGGATCTGCTTGGTAGAGTACCATGGGACAAAGCCCTAGAGGGAAGAGAGGCCCAAGAAAGCTGGTTAATATTCAAGGATCACCTCCTTCAAGCTGAGGAGCGAGGTAACCCAACAAAGAAGTCAGGCAAAAAAAAAGCCAGGAGACCTGCATGAATGAACAAGGGGCTCCTGGCTGAACTAAAACACAAAAAGGAAGCCTATAGAGGGTGGAAGCAAAGATAGGTAAAATGGGAGGAATACAGAGAAACTGTCTGAGAAGCCAGGGATCCAGTTAGGAAAGCTAAAGCCCATATAGAATTATCTGGTCAGGGATATCAAGGGCAACAAAAATGGCTTCCATAAGTACATCAGTGATAAAAGGAAGACTAGGGAAATTGTGAGCCCTCTCCAGAAGGAAATGGGAGACCTTGTTACCCAGGATATGGAGAAGGCAGAGGTACTCAATGACTTCTTTGCCTCAGTCTTCACTGTCAAGTTTTATAGACACACTGCTCAAGTTGCAGAAGACAAAGGCAGGAACTGGGAGAGTGAAGAACCACCCACTGTAGGAAAAGACTCTGTCTGAGAACATCTAATGAACCTGAAGGTGTACAAGTCCATTTAACCTGATGTGATGCATCCGAGGCTCCTGAGGGAATTTGTGTATTAAATTGCTAGGAAACTATCCATCATATCTGAGAAGTCATGGCAGTCCACTGAAGTTCCCAGTGACTGGAAAAGGGGAAACATAACCCCCATATTAAAAAAAAAAAAAAAAAAAAAAAAAATCCTTGGAACTGCAGGCCAGTCAGTCTCACCTCTGTCCCCAGCAAATCACGGAACAGAACCTCCTAAAAACTATCCTAAGACACAAAGAGAACCAAGAGGTGGTTGGTGACAGCCAACATGGCTTTACCAATGGCAGATTGTGCCTGACAAATTTTGGTGGCCTGTTTATCATATTTGTCAGCGACACAGACAGTGGGACTGAGCATGCCCTCAGTAAGTTTACCAATGACGCCAAGCTGTATGGTGCACTCAACACACTGGAGGGAAGGGATGCCATCCAGAAGGCCCTAGACAGGCTTGAGAGGTGAGCCCATGCAAACAACTTGCAATTCAACATGGACGAGTACAAGGTCCTGCCAACTGGGTCAAGGCAATTTCAAACATGAATATAGGCTTGGCGATGAGAGAATTGAGAACAGCCCTGAGGCTTTGGTGGATGATAACTTGTACATGAGCTGGCAATGTGTGTTTTCAGCCCAGAACACCAACTGTAACCTGGGATCCATCAAAAGAAGCATGGTGAGCAGGTCCCCCTAGGGCAGAAGTGGATGTCATAGTGCAAATGCGTCCAGCTGGATGAACTCTTCAAGCAAGTAGCCATGTTACAAGAGGAGCTTAATAGGCAGCTCAGTATCCAGGAATCTGAGGGAAAGATTGATGTGTGGTATTGTGTGCTGTCATAGGCTGAGTGACAACCCTGCCTTAGGTCTTTGCAAGAGGAAGGTAGGTTTGCTTCCTGGGCAGTCTGACTTAACTAACTCATGAATCAAAGGAGACTGGACCTTCATCTCTGCTCAGAGCAGGAGGAGGAATCTTTCCCTTGCCCCTGAAGTGTCCCCACATAATAGATAAAATGGTCTGGGGCGGGACAATGAAGAGTGTAACAGGCAAGACCCAGGAAAGGCCAACCATGCGAAACTGGTCCAACCACTCACCTGCATTAGAACCAGTACTGCCAGAAAAGCACAGAGAGTGTTAGTAATTGGAGACTCATTTCTGAGAGGTACCAAAGCAGCCTTTGCTCAGACAATGTCTCTAGGGAAGTTTGCTGCCTGCTGGGAACCCATATTCATCATGACATAGATAGGCTACCAAGCCTGGTAAAACCTGCAAACCCATTCCTACTGTTCCATGCAGGGTTGAATGATGTTGCAACAAGACAACCAAGAACTATCCAAAGAGACTTTATGTCCTTTGGAGCAAGGTTAAAGGGGCCAGGAGCACAGGTGGTGTTCTCCCCTATCCTCCCAGTCACCGAAGGGGGTTCAAGAAGGAGACAAACTGACCGGGTGAATGCCTGGCTGTGTGGCTGGTGCCATGCTCAAGGTTTCAGCTTCTATGATCATAGGCAGACCTTCAGGAAACTGGGCCGGCTGACAGCTGACAGGGCTCACCTAACCAAGTGGGGCAAGAAAGACCCGGGCAACAAACTGGCTGAACTTATAAGCAGAGCTTTAAAATAGCTTATTTAGCAGGGAAAGAGGGTGGAATTCTGAGTGACAGAGGAGAGCCAGGGGCTACTGATGTGTTATGAAGAAATGGGTAAATACCTGGGAATTGTCTCAAAGAAATCATGGTGTGCTCCTCTACAAAAAGTAATGTGGCTGATAGCCCAGCTGAAGCGCTTCAATACCAGTGCACGCTGCACTGGAAACAAACAGGAGGAACTGGAAACCATGCTGCGTCTAGAAAACTGTGACCTAATTGCTATCATCATAATGTGGTGGGATGAATCACATGGCTGGAGTACTGCAACTGATGGCTACAAACTGTTCTGAAGAGACAGGCAAGGAAGGAGGAGCAAGGGGGTTGCCCCTTATATAAAGAAATGGATTGATTATGAAGAAGTGTCTCTGAAAAAAATAGCTATGAACAGATTGAGAGCTTATAGGTAAAAATTAGGGACTTAGCCAACAAAGGAAACCTTTTTGGTGTTGTCTACATCAGGCTGCCCAATCAAGGTGAAGCCTTCTTGGTCCAGCTACAAGAAGCATCAGGCTCTCATCCTGCTGAGGGATTTCAACTACACAGATATCTTCTGTATATCTTCTTCACTATGCTATATCAAGCAGCAGTCACTGTATATTAAAGAATGCCTGTTCATTGTTTTCTAAACACCTGTTCAGAACTGGTTAACAGTAGTAGGACAACTACATATCTGTCAAAAGTATAGCTTAGCAAGCCTTTGCAATGAATTAAAATGCATAAAATGTTTTTATGCGGGAGGGAGACTTGGTTAAAAAAAAAAATAAATCCACATACTTATTCTAACTTAAAATGACTGATTCACATTACTGTTGATATACTAACACAGAGGTTAATATTGAGAACTGCCTGTATACATGGCCTTCATTAACACCATATAATTATACTGAGATTTCTTGAGCTTGACTTGTCAGATAAGATCTTATCTAGATGAATGGTTTTTCTTGCTTTGAATGCTTGAATGAATCTGAGAGTCATTTGGCATTTGGCAGCCTACATTATGACATGTTATCAGCCAAGCAGTGCAAAGAAAAAAAATAATTATTTCAAAGAAGAAATACATGATAGAAATATTTTAAAATGTAACAATAGCTGTGTTGGCTCTAAGGAAAAAAAAATAAAATTAAACAAACAAACAAAAAAATTACAAAGCAGAGACAAGTCCAGTGAAGAAGAACATTTTTCTTCAGAAACTTGCAGCAAGGTTACCTATCAGTGAACACAGCTGTCAAACATCAATCCCTAGCTGGAACATTATTTAGAGTAAGAAAGTTAAAGTAATTCATGAAATGTTTTAAAATGTTTTATTGTTCTCCTTCCCATAAATTAATGCAACCATTTCTGCTGTTATTGTCATTATCTTGAGGCTATTTCCTGACATATTTTCTCTCAAGGGAAGTCAGATAGATAAATTGCATGTGGAGAGAAAATGCTACAATTCTTGTTCCCTCCCCCCCAGCTCCTCCCCCCCCACTTAATTTCGCCCTCTTTCTGTGACTATCTCATTCACCAGGTATTGTGTTGGGCAACCTCAACTTCAGCATAGCACAGGAATGCTTTGTTAAAAAAAAAAAAAAAAAAAAAAAAAAAGACATGCAGGAGTTTTGCCACAGTTTAGAGAAGAATTGTGTTAATTGTGTAATCTAGTTCAGTAGTACGAGGGTAAGTGACTGACTTTGTGAATACAGGCACGTAACTGAAATTTGAAGGTTAAGTTATTGATTTGTAACAGATATTTTGCAAAGAAATTGCAATGTCTACCTTTAAAAATCTCCTGAACATAAAGCACATGAAACATAGATTTTGTTAGTTTTACCTGTAATTGTACTTAAATCAGTGAATTACTTAATATATATGCAGTTATATCTTCAAAATATTTTTATACTGATATAACTTTTTTTTTTTTTCTGTGCTTGAAAATTAATGCAGAATAAAGTATGAGTTAAAAAAGCAATAGCTCTTCCTAAATAACTCTTTGTCTAGCCACTTACACTACCTTCAATACAACTAAATAAAGTGGTCCAGGGCTTTTTTTCATCTCTGAGTGCAGACAGCATAACAAGAGTTGTGCATGAACAGCTAATCTTTCCTCCCACTCAACACCAATGAAGAAGGTCATGCTGTATGTTAGGAAGAGCACCTGGATGGTATATGCCCTGAGCCATGCCTGGCTATTGTCTGGGGACTAAAATTTGCTACAAAACATTGCTGTGCTCAGCTGTCTAACAGCAATGGAGAAGTCAGGACAGTTAAGAAACAGCACTCAGCCCTGTGTTTCAGCTCTATTCAGTTTTATGACCTGGCATGTACAGTGTTCACAAGAGTGAACATTGATCAGATTTTCTTCCAGGCTTGTGGTCTAATTGTAACTACTGGGATCCTGTTTCTGGTCATGACCCCTTAATTTTGGGAACCTCTGGGCTAAGCAAAACCAGAGAATACTCTTCTCAGAAAGAAAACAAAAGCTGTTTTCTGTTGCAAAATGAAGCAGTTCTATGATGCCAGGAATTGTTTCTTTTGATCCTGGGATCACAGTAAGCTAAAATATGCATTTCAACCATCTAATTTTGGGCTTGCTGTAGCTATTTAGAGATGGTTGAAGAAACAAAACTTTTAAATATGAACCATTCTGATTTCCCTATCTCTTCCACATAAAAAGAATGTAACAAAATGTATTTCTCCATGTCCTCTCTGAGTCTTCATGAAATATCAGCTTTTTAGGACAGGGACTAAGTTTTACCCTGTTTTACTTAGGCATCTAAATCAAGGGGATACAAGCATATGCTGTGAATTCAAAGTACTACAACAGTCTAAAATATACAAATATTTTAAGGCATTTAAATTCCATATAGACATATTTCTCAATGCTAGCATACTGCAATTGTGTCCAACAAAGACCTGCCCATGTACAACATTCTTATCTCAGAACTTGTAAGTACAGTTAAAATACTCAATAATCTGCTATCACACAGTCATTTCAAAATTGAAAATAACACATATGCTTCCTCCTGTTATTATTTAGCTCTTAGGTTAATTGCTTATGACTGATATGCTCAGTCTAAGTCTCTTATCCTCTTGGGGGGATACTAATGCACTTTTGTCCTTTAACATAAGGCAGTGTTTCTTTTGGTTTTAAAGGAACAAATACCACCACCACAACAACAACAACAAATAGTCTATGAATTTCTGTGCACTTTAACATTTTATTAATTCTCACAACTCTCTGGAAAGTTAAACTAATCACAAAAAAATATTGAAGATTCTGGTTGAACTTTTTCTTTCTGTCTTTAGCTTTCACTATATACAAAAAACAGTGACTGCCCACTGCAGTGTTTTCTGTCTATATCTTTGCTTTTCCTCAGACCTTCCACCCTAGACCAAGTTACTAGACTCTGTCTTTGCCTTATTCCTTGGATATTTTGCAAAGTGACTTTAAAATCTAGTTGAGAGTAGGAATCAGACTATAATGTGTTCTCAGACTACAACAAAAGATAACACAAGGACACAGACTATTGAAGTGGGTGACTGGTACTTTGAGTCCTAAGTTTTATGTAAGTTGGATATATCAGTATTATGTGAACCTTCAAATGGAGAAATTGTGGACCTACAGCAAAACCACAGTAATCAATTAGTAATTTCCATATGCACCTGATACATACTTTTCATCTAATGTTACAATTTTATGCTTTAGTAATATTAAAAAAGACAAATGAATAGGACCTTACAAGATTTGTTAACAAATCTTATAATTGCAGATAGTTAACAGAGTCCTTATCAATACTTGACATTTAGAATATATAGCACTTTGCAAACATTGAATAATTACTCTCTCAACATCATAAAATGCTAGGGAAATAGTTTTAGTCTTAATTTGGAGAGAGAGAAACTGAGGCAAAGACAGATGTTTATTGTTCTATCTCTTGTTGATTAGAAAGAGATAATCATAGAACCATAGAGTACCTGAGTTGGATATCAATCATTGGAGGATCATCGAGACCAACTCCTGGGTCCCCAAAGGAGTCGTGTCCCCATCCCCGTCCCCCCTTGATTATATATGTATAATCAAATCATGTGTCTGAGAGAATTGTCCCAACATTTCTTGAACACTGGCAGACTGGGTGCCACAACAACTTCCCTGGGGAGCCTGTTCCAGTGCCCAACCTCCCTCTCGGTGAAAAACCTTTTTCCTGATATCCAGGCTGAACCTCCCTTGTCGCAGCTTCAAGCCATTCTTCCCTCAGGTCCTATTGCTGGTCACCAGAGAGAAGAGATCAATGCTTGCCCCTCTGCTCTCCATCATGAGGAAGCTGTAGACCACCATGAGGTCTCCCCTCAGCCTCCTCTTTTCCAGGCTGAACAATCCAAGTAACTTCAGCTGCTCCCCATACATCTTCCCCTCTAGACCCTTTACTATCTTTGTTGCCCTCCTTTGGACACTCCCTAACAGTTTTATACCTTTCTTACACTGTGATGCCCAAAACTGCACGCAGTACTCCATGTGAGGCTGCACCAGTTCAGAGTAGAGCAGGACAATCACTTTCCTTGACTAGCTATCAATGCCGTTCTTGATGTGCCCCAGGATACAGTTGGCCCTCCTGGCTGCCAAGGCACACTACTGGCTCATGTTCTACTTGCTGGTAACCAGAACTCCCAAATTCCTTTCTGAGGGGCTCTTGTCCAGCATCTCATCCCCCCATCTGTACATATAACCAGGATTGCTCCTTCCCAGGAGCAGAATGCAACACTTTCTCTTGTTAAATTTCACATTGATGGTCATTGTCCAGCTCTCTAATTAGTCCAGATCTCTATGCAAGGCCTCACCACCCTCAACAGAGTCAACAGCTCCACCCAATTTGGTATCATCCAAGAACTTGCTCAAAAAAACTTCAAGTCCTTCATCCAAATCATTTATGAAAACATTGAAGAGGACTGTCCTAAAAGGGAGACTTGGGGAACCCCACTAGTGACAGGTGACCTGTCACTATTATGTCACTAGTGACATAATCTCACTGTTCAGAGTATATCGACCCGGACATTTACAAAAATTTTAAGGAGACATTGGCAAGGTGATATTATTAAGCCATTCTGCAGAGGATGTAACGTAAAGCTGTAATATCTGTCAATGGAATTTCTACATATTACCCGTAAGACTAAATTGCTCAACAATTCAGTTTCGCTGATATCAAATAGATCCCTCGCGTAAGTAATGATGATTAAACTACTTTTTTTTTTTTTCACTAGCATGTGTTTATGTCATCTTGAAGTTTATAGGAAGAATACATCAGACACCCTTTTTAATATATATATACATATATATGTGTCTTTAATATTTCTTTTGTTAGTGTTCCATTATTTTGCTTTGGATGCAAATTATGGGAATGTAATTCTAGGAAATAATTATGAAATGTCAACAAATAAGATTCTACAATAATTATTTTTTTTCGGTGATGTGAGCTAAAGCAACTCTCACTGATGGAACCGATAAGACAAAATGATAAATTGAAGTAAATCAAAGTTATCTAAAGAAATGTTAATGATACAGATATAAAACCAGCCATGATTCTGAATCAAATATGACACCTGCTTTGTACTGTGTGTGTATATTTTAATAGTCATTTGTATAGAGTAGAACAATTCACTTAGAATGGACATTCAAAGGTCAAATCCCACTACCTGAGCACTTCAAGGCTAAACAAAAGTTAAAGCATATTATTAAGGGCATTATCCAAATACCTCCTGAACACTGGAAAGTATGGGAGATCAACCAAATTGCTAGGAAGCATGTTCCAGTGCTTAAACACCCTTGCAATAAAGAATATTTTCCTAAACTCCAGTCTGAACCTCCCCTGGTGCAGCTTTGTGCTGTTCTCTCACATTCTATAATTGGTAATCAGGAAGAAGAAAGAGCACCTCCATCTCCACCTCCCCTCCTCAGAAAACTTTAGAGATCTTAGCCTCTTTTCTCCAGACTAGACAACCCAAGTGTTCTCAGCCTCTACTCACAGGACATGCCTTACAGCTTTGTTGCCCTCCTCTGGACATTTTCTAGGACCTTAACATCCTTCTTATATCATGGATCTCAGAACTACATTCAATACTCAAGGTGAGGCAGCACTAATGCTCAATATAATTGGGTGAATCACCTCTTTTGACCAGCTGCCTCTGCTATGTTTAATGCACCCTGAAATGCAATTTGTCCTCTTGGCTGCCAGGGAACACTGCTGATTCATGTTAAGCCTATTGTCGAATAGCACCACTAGATCCTTTTTCACTGAGCTTTTCTCCAGCCACTCATCTCCCAGTTTGTACTTGTGTCTGGCATTACTACATTCCACTTGTAGAACCCAGCATTTTCCTTTGCTGAGTTTAATGGCATTAATGATTTACTAATGTTCCAATCTATCTAAATTTCTCTGGCCTCTTATCCCTGCAGAGAGTCAACAGCACCTTCCAGTTTAGGATCATCAGCAAACTTGCTGAGGATGCATTCCACTCCTGCATACAGATCATTGATAAAAATGAAGAACAGAACTGGCCCTAAAATTGAGCCCTGGGGAACACCACTAATGACTGGCTGCCACTTATATGTATCCCAATTCACTACAAAAATTTGAGCTCTACCATTGAGCCAGTTCATCACCCAGCATAGCATCAACCTGTTCATCTCAAAGTTGGACAATTTGTCCAGAAGGGTACTTTGAGGGATGGTATCAAAGGTCCTACTTGAATCCAGGAAGATTACATCTATCACCTTCCCTACATTTATTAAGGAGATGGTCTTACTATAGAAAATCAAATTACTAATGAAGGACTTTCCCTTCATAATCATTTAGGTTGGAAAAGACCCTTAAGATCTCCAGTTCCAACCATCAACCTAATACTAACAAGTCCACCACTAAATCATATCCCTAAGCACCACATCAGCATTTTTTAAATATCTCTAAGGATGGCAACTCTGTTTCCTTGGGTAGCCTGTTCCAATGCCTAACCACACTTTCTGTGAAGAAATTCTGATATCCAATCTAAATCTTCCCTGGAGCAACTTGAGGCCAACTCCTTACCTTCTATTGCTTGTCACCTGAGAAAAGAGATCCACACGCCTTGCTGCAACCTCCCTCAGGTAGTTGTAGAGAGCATTGAGGTCTCTCCTCCAGACTAAGCAACCTTTGTTCTCTCAGCCACTCCTCACATCTTGTTTTCTAGACCCTTCACCAGCTTCATTGTCGTTCTCTCAGCAATTGTGGTGGCTTCACACTGATAGACAGATAAGCTCCACCATGTTGCTCTCTCACTCCCTCTCCTCTACAGAACAGGAGGAGAAAAAATGGCAAATATGATGAAGACAGGCTAATGGGTTGAGATAAGGACAATTACCAACATGGGCAAAACAGGCTCAGCATAGGGAGATTCATGTAATTTATTACCGATTGCTAACAAGCTAGAGCAGTGAGAAACTACAAGCAAACTAAAACCACCTTCCCCCACATCCATCCTCTTTTACCTTCTCCCCTTGAACAGCGCAGGAGAATGGATAATGGAAGTTGTGGTCTGTCCATAAAACTTCATCTCTGCTGCTCCTACACATTCACTGCATCTGAAGCACCTCCTCCTCTTCTTTCTTCACTGACCCTGCTGTCTGCAGGGTTATGTCTCTACATCTTCTCACTCCTCTCTCCCAGATGCTGTTGTGCAGCATTTTTTTCTTTCTTAAATATGCTCTCACAGAGGCACAACCAATGTCACTCATAGGCTCAGCTTTGGCTGTTGGTGGTTCCCTTTGGACAGAGGGCAGCTACTGGATTCATCTCACAGAGGCCAATCCACTACCAAAACGCTGTCAAGTAAGTCCAAAACAATGTCTTCCAGCTACTTAGTATTTATTTATTTATTTATTTATTTATTTATTTTGTATTGAGGAGCCAAAAACTGAACACAGTACTTGAGGTGTGGTCTTACCAGTGCTGAGTACAGAGGGACAATCACTTCCCTAGTCCTTCTGGCCACACTATTTCTGATACAAGCCAGGATTCCATTGGCTTTCTTGTCCATCTGGGCACACAGCTGGCTGAGGTTCAGCCAGCTGTCAACCAGCTCCCAGAAATCCTCTTCGGCTAGGCAACTTTCCAGACACTTTTCCCCTCATGCCTATACCACTGCATGGGGTTGTTATGAGCCAAGTGCAACATCCAGAGTTTAGCCTTGCTGAATGCCATACAATTGGACGTGGTCCATTGATCCAGTCTGTTCAGGTCACTTGGCACTCAGGTTAATTTTCTCCATAACTTTTCCTGGTACTGAAGTTAGACTAACAGGTCTTTAGTTTCCTTGGTCTTTCCTTGTGCCCTTCTTGTAGATCAATATAACATTGGCTAGTTTCCAGTTAGCACAGGCCTCCCAAGATTCACAGAATCACAGAATCACAGAATATCCCAAGATGGAAGGGACACACAAGAATCAGAGGGTCCACCTCCTGGCCCAAGACAAAACCACCAAAAAATCAAACCGTATTTCTGGGAGCATAGTCCAAATGATTCTGGAACTCCAGCAGCAATGAACACTTCCCTGGGGAGCCTGTTCCAGTAATCAACTACCCTCTCAGCGAAGAAATTTTTCCTGACATCCAACCTGAATCTCCCCTGACACAGCTTCATGCTGTTCCCATTGGTCCTATTGCTGGTCACCAGAGAGATCAGAGACGCCCTCACCACTCCCCCTTGTGAGGAAGCTGTAGGCTGCCATGAGGACTTCCCTCAGTCTCTTCTTATCTAGACTGAACAAACCAAAGCACCTCAGCCAATTTTTTTATGTCTTCCCCTCTAAGCCCTTCACTATCTTTGTAGCCCTCCTTTGGACGCAATCTGATAGTTTTATAACTTTCTTATATTGTGGAACCCAAAACAGTACTGAAAGAGATCTGCTGAGTTGTCAGAACCTGTGAAAATGATTGCCAAATGTCACTTATCTGATCATCTGAAACAAAAAAGGGCACTTAGCAAATGAAAATAAAGTGGCATTTTTACATGAAGAAACACATAGTGTACTTAATCTTTTACTTTTGAGCAAAGATGAACACTATAGCATATACATGTGGAAAAGGTAAGATCTATTTTGACCATATAGTACAACCTCCTGAACTGAGTTCAAGGTTGCAATATATACGGTTTTGGTTTGTCTTTTCTTTTACATACATGGTTTTCAGAACGTTTTGCTACTTTACACACAATTTTATTTAAAGAGCATTTCCTCACTCTAACAAATGGTATTAATTGAAAGCTATACATACAAATACATCCAAATTGTATTCAACTTTTTGTTGTTGCTTTCTTTCCAGTCAGGACAATCTTTGCTCTCCCCGGTTCACCTACTGTAAATTTTACAATCTATCTCCTGTTGGCAACACTGTAAGTTTACTTGTAAAAAAAAATATTACTAAAAATAAATGAACAAATAATTACTTTCCTTTCTTGCACTATCCAGTGAAAAGCCAATTTCCAGATCTGAGGATGAGTAACAGAAAAGCTTCTTCATTCAAGAAGTCAGTATGTTTTTCTCTTATGATCCTTCCCAAAGGGTGATAGTTTGTTATAATAATATAATATCTGTAATAATATATAGTTTCTTATATAAAATAATGGTGGTTTATCCAATTGTTTATCATCTAATTGGATTCTGTGCTACTGTATTTGGTTTACACGGCAAGGACTTGGTAGAAAGAAAGCTGCAGGGGTGGCCTCTCTGAGAAGAATCCAGAAGCTGCCCCATGTTAGATAAGGGCCAGTTTCAGCCAGCTCCAAAGGGACCTGCTGCTGGTGAGCCAAGTCAATAAGTGATGTTGTTTGTATCTCTGTGAGCGCAGATTTAAGAAAGAGGAAAAAAAAAAAAAATGCTGCACAACAGCAGCTGGGAGAGTGAGGAGTGAGAACCAGCCCTGCAGGTCACCAAGGTCGGTGCAGAAGGAGGGCAGGAGGTGCAACAGGCACACAGCACAAGTTCCCCTGCGGCCTGTGGAGAGGCCCCTGGTGGAACAGGCTGTCCCCCTGCAGCCCATGGGTCCCACATGGAGCAGATCTCCACGCTGCAGCCTGTGGAGGAGCCCCCGGTGGAGCAGGTGGATGTGGCCTGGAGGAGGCTGCGGCCCATGGAGAGCCCTTGCAGGAGCAGGCCGCGGGCCAGAGCTGCAGCCCATGGAGAGGAGCCCACGCAGGAGCAGGGGGAGCTGCCACCTGTGGGGGACCTGTGCTGGAGCAGTTTGCTCCTTACAAACGGACCCCGTGGTACAGAGCCGTGTTGGAGCAGTTCTTTAAGAGTTGCTGCCTGTGGGAAGCCCACGCAGGATCAGGTCAGGAATTACTATATCCCATGGGAGGGACCCCACGTGGAGCAGGGGCAGAGAGTGACTGTGAAGGAACAGCGGAGACGTTAGGGACTGACCACAGCCCCCCTTCCCCATTCACCTGCACTGCTTGGGGGAGGACTTAGAAGAGGGTGAATAGGGGGGAAGGTGGTTTTAGACTGTTTTTTGTTTCTGACTGTTCTAGTATGCTAGTGATAGGTAATAAATTATATTAATCTCCCTATGCTCTGCCTGTTTCTTCTGATGATAATTTCTGAGTGATCGCCCTGTCCTTATCTCAACCCTTGAGCTCTTTATGTCATATTTTCTCCCCCTTTCCCTTTGAGGAAAGGGAGTGACATAGCAGTTGTGGTGGATTTAAGCCACCCAGCAAGGTAAAACCACCACAGCTACAATTAAATATGCAGTTTCACACATATCTCTATAGTATTCTGGTCATATCTCCCACTGGTCAGCCATACTGCTGCTGGTCTTAATTCAAGACTAGAATTACCACCTAATTCAGGAAACTTCTAAAATACATAACTTGAACATCATTGAGAAAACATATTTTTGTTTTGACTGGCTATAATTCTGAAATGTCACTCACTTTAAAATGCTCCCAGCCCTTGTTAAGTTTAATAAACACTTTATGAATGTCTGTAGCTCCTACAAGGTTGAGTGACTGTTATATGGACAGCAGATATGCTTTTTCATATTTGTAAAGTGCTTAATAGCAGGAGAGAGGTATTGAGCAATTACCATGGTTACAAGTTCAATTATTATCATCCAAACCAACAGTTCAAACTAAAAATCCAATTATCAATGATTTAGTCATCATCTTACAAAATAAACATCTAAGATAAGCATACAGGCTAACAATAAATTTGAAATAATAACTTCTAACATTTAATGTAAATATCCTGAAATCCCACATTCTCATGAAGAAATCAGAAGAAACACATTCTCAATTAGAAAAGGATTAAGAACAGAAGGAAAGGTGACATATAAGTTTAAAATGTCACACATTATCATCCATCCTACCACTCTACCTATGGAAAAAATAAAATAAAATAAAGCAAAACAATACAAAACAAAACAACAAGGACAATGAACACCTCAAAACCAATTTTTAACAACATAAACAAGAAGCACATGACAAGAAAGATAATTAATTTAGGGTAAATAAACTATTTTAAAAATATTAATTTTTCTATTAGATTAGATAACTGTGTCAATTAAACTAGGCAGTTTGTTTAATTGTTGTTGTAACTGTTAATGTTTGGAAATCTTAGGAGACTTGAGTTTTGTAGGCAGGGAACTGAAATACGAGGTTGACATAAGTGTAAAATTTGTAACCTGAAATTATGGGCTCAGTACTCTGTGAAAATGTTAAGACTGGAACTAAAGTAGTCAACAAAGAAGGATGAGAAAACAGCAAGGATGAAGTTGATGAAGGCCCAGTCAGCATGAGTTTATGAAAGGCAAGTCCTGCTTGACGAAACTGATCTCCTTCTGTGACAAGGTGACACGCTTAGTGGATGAGGGAAAGGCTGTGGATGTGGTCTACCTTGACTTCAGTAAGGCTTTTGACACCGTTCCCCACAGCATTCTCCTCAGGAAACTGGCTGCTCATGGCTTGGACTGGCATACACTTCGTTGGGTTAAGAGCTGGCTGGATGGCCGGGCCCAGAGCGTTGTGGTGAATGGAGTCAAATCCAGTTGGAGACCGGTCACTAGTGGAGTCCCCCAGGGCTCGGTACTGGGGCCAGTCCTCTTTAACATCTTTATCGACGATCTGGATGAGGGGATCGAGTGCACCCTCAGGAAGTTTGCAGATGATACCCAGTTAGGTGCGTGTGTCGATCTGCTCGAGAGTAGGAAGGCTCTGCAGGAAGATCTGGATAGGCTGGAGCAATGGGCTGAGGCCAACTGTATGAAGTTCAACAAGGCCAAGTGCCGGGTCCTGCACCTGGGGCACAACAACCCCAAGCAGAGCTACAGGCTGGGAGATGTGTG
Source organism: Stictonetta naevosa (assembly GCA_011074415.1). NCBI lineage: Eukaryota > Metazoa > Chordata > Aves > Anseriformes > Anatidae > Stictonetta > Stictonetta naevosa. Next base: position 166,916,164 of record CM021697.1, on the reverse strand, counting down.
GGTAGAAAGCTGCCTGGCAGAGAAGGACCTGGGAGTTTTGGTTGATAGTTGTCTGAATATGAGCCAGCCGTGTGCTCAGGCGGCCAAGAAGGCCAACAGCAACCTGGCTTGTATAAGAAACAGCGTGGCCAGCAGGTCCAGGGAAGTGATTGTCCCCCTGTACTCAGCTCTGGTGAGGCCACACCTCGAGTACTGTGTTCAGTTTTGGGCCCCTCACTACAAGAAGGACATGGAGGTGCTTGAGCGAATCCAGAGAAGGGCAACGAAGCTGGTGAAGGGTCTGGAGAACAAGTCTTATGAGGAGCAGCTGAGGGAGCTGGGACTATTTAGCCTGGAGAAGAGGAGGCTCAGGGGCGACCTTATCGCACTCTACAGGTACCTTAAAGGAGGCTGTAGCGAGGTGGCGGTTGGTCTATTCTCCCACGTGCCTAGTGACAGGAGAAGGGGGAATGGGCTAAAATTGCGCCAGGGAGGTTTAGGTTGGATATTAGGAAGCACTTCTTTACTGAAAGGGTTGTTAGGCACTGGAATAGGCCGCCCAGGGAAGTGGTGGAGTTACCATCCCTGGAGGTCTTTAAAAGATGTTTAGATGTAGAGCTTAGGGATATGGTTTAGTGGAGGACTTATTAGCATTAGGTCAGAGTTTGGACTCGGTGATCTTGGAGGTCTCTTCCAACCTAGACTGTTCTGTGATTCTGTGATTCTGTGAAGTTCTTAGCAAGTCTTACAAGAAATTTCTCTTTCCTCTGTCATGAACAGTCACCTAAGCCAAGCATGTAAGATAGGCCATTTCATTCTTGTACAACTAGCTGGAGGAGCTTCTTTCTAATAGCTAATACACAAGTGACTAAAATACTCAGTGGGGATGTGAAGTGTACACGTGCAAATCCCTTGAGTATTTAGTGGGCTAAAGACCTGGATGGTAACTGCTTTCATTGGCTGTTCATCAGCACACTCAGTATAACAGATAAGCAAAGATCAATCTATATTAATCACAGGCTATCTGGTGACCTGGCATATAAGGAAAGGCAGATGTGGAAAGAGGTCCCAGTTCACTAGGAGGAATGAAAAGGACTAGAGATGGAAAGCATTCACAAAAAAAAAAAAAAAAAAAAAAAAGGAGGTATTTGTAGAAACTCATTAAAAGTAGATCTGAAGTTGAAAACATCTTTTTTTTTTCTGTTAATGTTTTTGAAAAATATTAAGACTTTTTGATTTGAGAATAGTTTATGAAATAGATGCTCTATTTTGAACATATACTGAACATTTAGAAATCACAGATACAATTTTCTTCACTATCATTTGTTATGACAGTATTCTTTAGTCATGAGTGATCTTCCCTTCACACCAAAAAATCCGTCTTTTTTTTTTTTTTTTTTTTTCTCTCCTTAATTGCACACTGGAACTCCACAAAAGCCCAACAAACAGTTTAGAATTATCTTTCTGAATAGTCTGCTTTTAGTAATTTAAGCTTGAGGATTGAGAGAGAGAATCATATATTTCATTGCTTTTCATTCTGCCTATGTTTTTTGTATGTCATGATCCTCAGGGTGACTTCTGTCAATTATGTTGTACATGCAGGAATCATCTTCAGGTACATCTATCAGCAAGCATTCCTGGTTTGATTGCAGATTAATCCTAGGAAACTGTGTATTGGAACGAATTTCATTAGAAGAAATCTGACTTTGTTTGTTTTTGGCCACAAAACTGAAAATATCACTGCTTTTATGTCTGTGCTTCAGGAATTACCTTAGTGGGCAGCGTTTGACTGCTACATCAGTCAGTTCCACAGGATATTACTGCTACTCTGCTACAAGCTAGAATTAAGAAATTTTAAGAATGAGATCTGCTCATTAGATTCACCTCTGTTATTTAGATCTTTTGGATCTACACAGGTATGCAGAGTACTTTAATGAGGTTAATTATTATGTCATGCCGTAGATGTGAAATGTCTACACCTTAATGAACTGAAAAGTCTTATATGTCCCAAGAAAATATTCCCAGGATTTTTCCTTCTGGTTTAATGATGATGCTTACTAATGTTAAAAAAAAAAAAAAAATCTGTTTACACTATGACTATCACAAGAATTAGAAGATTTATACATAAGGTTTATATGCCTCCCTTCCCTCCAACTTGTGCAACTGGATGCTAGACCAGATGGAGAATCTAATTTGAATTAAACGGTTAGTGTTGTAGAAAATATCAGTTGACTGGACCATAATAGTCCTTTCTTCAAGCTTTAAACAATTATCTGTTAAATACTGTTTGTACATGGTATATGTAACATAATAATATTCTGATGATTACAGATATAAAATGACTATGTTAAGAGCACCTCTCAAAAGGCAATATATGCTTCTTAGAGAAAATAAGTAAATGGTAGAGCTATCCCACAGCAAGATCTACACACATTTTCAGGACACAAACTACAATTCTCATATGATTCTGTTCCTTATTATTACTTAGTTACAATTATCTGACATGGCATAAGTAGATACACAGATATCAGAAATGTTTGTTGAGATAATAGAGATCTGAAAGTCTTTATAAGAATATCTTGGATTCAAAAGGGGTTTACCTGAGTACAGTCTTAAGTGTCAGCCATGTAGTTTCCAATCAAAATCAAAACGTGTTCTCCCTGAATGGCTTTCTACATTGTGTAAAATCTGAAAACCTCTGATTATTTTCTTACAAAAGAGGGAAGACGCATACTACAGAATAAGGAGATCATTCAGAAACTCAAGTAAGATGCAGAAGATGGCATTTCTTATTGGAGCATGCATTTGATCCCCCAAATCCACATACCCTAACAGACCCCTACCATTACATATAATCTGGGTGTATGGACTTCTCTTTCATTCATCAGAAATGACTTGAAACATCAAAGTTTGTCTCACCAAAAACTGACCATCAGGTTCTTCCAGTAGAGGTATTGTCGTCAGTAAAATATAGTACGATAACATATATAACTTTTTAATTTTTTTTTTTAATTTTTTATTCACCTACAGCTTGGACCACCAGAAAGAGTCAGTGGTAAAAACAAGCAGGTGAAAAACAAGCAAATATTTCTTGTACACTGAAATAACACAGATGATAAGAAAGATAATAGACTCAAATAAGAATTTTAATTGTATCTTTTCTTTAGAATCTGCATATTAAAAGATCAAATGCAAAGACAGAAATAATGCACAGATTACTGCCAAGATTGTGGTTAAACACTATAGTACATTTAGATGTAATCTGTTTAGGTCCTATAGTGGATCTACTACTTTTTGGAAGGGCGGGAAGTAACAATGGAATAGAAACTATAATGATGCTTCCAGGTAGTGCATAGATCATTATCCCCAAATAAATAAATAAAAAAGGTAGAGAATAGGATACACATTAGTAGAGTAGCATATACCACACACTAGCAACCTAAAATATGTCTAAACAACTGCTAGTAGCACTGCAATCTGATCATGAGTGCTGCTGCAAAAGCAAATTCTGCCTCTTGAAATTATTTTTTTTATTATTTTTTATTTTTTCCAATTGAAGAGTGTACTGGGTCTGGCTAGGATGTTAACTTTCCCTGTAGCAGCCCATACAGTGCTGTGCTCGGTGCTTGTGGCTAGAACAGCACTGGTATCACACCAATGTTTTGTCTGCTGCTGAGAAGTGCTGGCATTGCATCAGGACTCTGTCTAACCCTCCCAGAGTCAGCAGGCTGGGGTGGGCAAAAAGTGAGAAAGGAACGTCACCAGGGCAGCTGACCTAAACCAACCAAAGGGATATTCCATACCACATGATGTCACACTCAGTAATAAAAGGTGGAAAAAGGAAGAAGAGGGGAGGGATGGGCTCTTGTTGTGAAAACACCTGTCCTCCCAAACACCGGCTATGTGCATTGAGGCCCTGCTTCAAGGACATCATCAAGTATTGCTCATTTGTGGGACGTTGTTTTGGTTTAACGCGGCCGACAGCTAAACACCACACAGCCGTTCGCACCCCCCCCCCCCCTCTCTGGGATAGGGGAGAGAAACGGGAAAGTGAAGCCTGTGAGTTGAGATAAGGACAGTTTATTAAGATAGGAAATATAATAATAATAATAATAATAATGTGTACAAACAAATGATGCACAAAGCAATTGCTCACCACCCACTGACTGATGCCCAGCCAATCCCCGAGCAGCCGGCCCCCCACCCCGGCTAGCCACCCCTATCTATTGTTTCGCATGACATCAGATGGAATGAAATATTCCTTTGGCCAGTTTGGGTCAGCTGTCCTGGGTCTGTCCCCTCCCAGCTCTTGCTGCACCCCCAGCCTGCCCGCTGGCAGGACAGAGAGAGGAGCTGAAAAGTTCTTGGCTTAGTGTAAGCACTGCTCTGCAGCAATTAAAACATCAGCACGTTATCAGCACTCTTCTCATCCTAATCCAAAACATAGCACCCTACCAGCTACTAGGAGGAAAAATAACTCTGTCCTAACTGAAACCAGGACATATTCCATATTCCATATGCAACCCCTTATTCCATACCATTTATGTCATGCTCAGGTTACACTTTTTCTAATACATTCTAATTAATCACCATTTTCATCTATGTTATATAGGAATTATGGTAGTGATGACACACAGTATTATATAGTAATTAACATAATACAATCCAACTCATGGGCTATTCTCACCCAAAATCCCCTTGAGGTACACACCGGACCTCCCCATTCTTTTGCATTACTCACTAAGTGCATCCAAGTCCCTGAGCAAAAGCAATCCCAAAAATGGATTTGCCTTTTCCTGAGGCAGGAGTAGCCCAGATTGTTTTACCCAGCATGTTTCTTACAAGCACTACAGGAACTTTATTCCCTTCTACAGTACGTAGCAGGTTTGATTGGGCAGGTCCAGCTCAGTTGGCAGATCCCCTAGTATTGACTAACCAGGTGGCCTTTGTCAAATGTGTATCCCAATTTCTAAACGTCCCAGCTCCCATTGCTTTCACTGTAGTCTTTAACAGTCCATTGTGTCGTTCAACTTTACCGGAGGCTGGTGCATGATAGGGGATGTGATACACCCACTCAATACCATGTTCTTTGGCCCAAGTGTCTATAAGGTTATTTCAGAAATGAGTCCCATTGTCTGATTCAATTCTTTCTGGGGTGCCATGTCGCCATGTCGCCACAGGACTTGCTTTTCAAGGCCCAGGATAGTGTTCTGGGCAGTGGCATGGGGCACAGGGTATGTTTCCAGCCATCCGGTGGTTGCTTCTACCATTGTAAGTACGTGGCGCTTGCCGTTGCGGGTTTGAGGGAGTGTGATGTAATCAATCTGCCAGGCCTCTCCATATTTATATTTCAGCCATCGTCCTCCATACCAAAGAGGCTTTGACCGTTTGGCTTGCTTGATTGCAGCACATGTTTCACAGTCATGAATAACCTGTGCTACAGTGTCCATGGTCAGGTCCACCCCTCGATCACGAGCCCATCTGTATGTTGCATCTCTGCCTTGATGGCCTGAGGTGTCATGGGCCCATCGGGCTATAAATAATTCACCCTTATGTTGCCAGTCCAGGTTCACCTGAGCCACTTCAATCTGAGCAGCCTGATCCACCTGCTGGTTGTTTTGATGTTCTTCAGTAGCCCAATTCTTGGGCACATGAGCATCTACGTGGTGTACCTTTACAACCAGGTTCTTTAGCCGGGCAGCAATATCTTACCACAATGCAGCAGCCCAGATGAGTTTGCCCCTGCGCTGCCAGTTGTTCTGCTTCCGTTGCTGTAACCACCCCCACAGGGCATTTGCTACCATCCACGAATCAGTGTAGAGGTA
>CM021697.1:166905066-166910350 GCA_011074415.1 Stictonetta naevosa | reverse complement strand
GATCCCCCCGTCACCCCATAAATACTGATGGGTTCTGGCCCTTTATAGCTTGATGGCATTAGAGTACATTGTGCACCGGTGTCTACTAAAGCCTTATACTTCTGTGCGTCTGACGTGCCAGGCCATCGAATCCACACAGTCCAATAAACTCGATTGTCCCTTTCCTTCCCTTGGCTGGAGGCAGGGCCCTTCTAGTCCTGGTCAGAATCTTCATTCCTGTGTTTAAAGAACTGCCTGCTGGAAGTTGGAGCAGCAAACTTTTCAGAGAACCCCTTTTTCCCAATTGTTTTCTTTTGCAACTCACGTACCTGTGCCTCTAGGGTTGTGGTGGATTTTCCATCCCATTTGCTCATGTCCTCTCCATGGTCACGTAGCTAAAACCACAGGATGGCACGAGCTGTGTACCCACCATGTCGTCTTCCTTGCATGGATGAGCGCTTAGCCCTAATAGCAGAGACACTGGTTTGTACAGGAGGGGAGGAAAATAAACTCTCTTTAAGTTGCTGGACCTCTTCAGAAAGTTTCTCCAAAGTATTCTCTTTTAGTTGGTGGACACTGGTTCGTTCAGGTGGGGAGAAAAATAATCCCTCTTCAAGGTGGTGGACCTTTTCAGAAGGTTTCTCTAAAGTATTCTCTTTTAGTTGATGGATGCTTTCAGAAAGTTTCTCCACAGCCGAGACGCAGGCCTGTAAGGAAGAGGAGAGACTTTCTTCGTACTGCCAGAGTTGTTTAGCCACTTCATCCACTGTGGGTTCCTCATCCTCTTTCCAGGCCATTATTGCCAATGAGCTGGCATATGATGATGGTGCACTCCGTACAAACTTCTGCCACATGGGTCGTGTACACTTGACTTCATCTGGATCTGTGGGTGTTTGTCCATTTTCTGGGTCCTCATAAATCACCTCCCATATGGCTAATTCCCTCAGGTACTGGATTCCCTTCTCCATAGTGGTCCACTTGCCTGGTAGACACACAAGTTCTTCCTTGAAGGGATACCTTTCCCTTACAGCTGACAGGAGATGCCTCCAGAGGCTGTGAGATCATGCTCCATCTCCAATTGCTTTGTCAATGCCTGCATCTCTAGCAAGGGATCTCAGCCGCCTGGCTTCCCTGCCCTCTAATTCCACACAATTGGCTCCAGTATCCCAGCACCAGAGCAGCCAGGTGACAAGCTGCTCACCTATGCAGTGACCAAAATCTTTTTGCACATCTCATCGCTTACACTGATATAGGTTTCGGGTAGTTACTGTTGATTTTTCGACATCCTCATCTTCATCCTCCTGCATCCCTGATGGCCACGTCTTGTCTTCTCTATACCTAGACCTAGCAGAAGACTCTCTGCGTTCTAAACGACCTGAGTCTCTATACCATTTTTTCACCTTGTCTACAGGGGCAACTTGCACTGCTACAGATTGTTTCTCTGACTCAGCCATAGGGTCTGCCACAGGGGTTGGAATACCCTCTGCAGGGGCAACTTGCACTGCTACAGCTCGTTTCGCTGGCCCAGCCACAGGAGCTGGAGCGGCTGCAGGAGCTGGAACTGGAGCGGCTGCAGGAGGTGGAACTGGAGCGGCTGCAGGAGCTGGAACTGGAACTGCTGCAGGGTCCATCATAGGGGTTGGTGTGGCCGTGGGGCCTGTCACAGGACTTGGAGTGGCCGCAGGGTCTGTCACTAGGTTGATAGCATCAATTGCAGCTCGATAGGCACAGGCCAGGCCCCAACACGCTACAGTGAGTTGTGTCACTTTGGAACTGCCAGAGTCATGACACCCATTTTTCAAGCATTCTACCAGTTTTTTTAGGATTTTAAAGTTGTTCAGGGGTGAATTTCCAAAACATCGGAGGTGCCCACTACTCTAGAAACCTGCCCATATCTTCCCACACTCCCTGCCACTCACAACTATCCCACCTCAGGACAGATCTCTGGATGAGATTCCTAAGTAATTGTTTAACCTTAAACAAAACCTGAAGCGCATTCAGGCGACATAACAACAAGAACATGCTGGTTTGAGTATCCCAAGGATATTCAACATCTTGGAGAGCTATTGTAACTAGCTCGGGGGATGAGAGGGTGGTGAAGGAGAAAGGGAGAGCGAACAAGTAGGGGAAGATATCTTCCCCTGTCCCCTCCACAGACTGTCTCCCTGATGAAAAAAGGCAGTAGGTGTAATTGTTAATAGTTTCCGAGATACAGTTTCCAAAGTACAGAGTCAACGACAGTGCTGAGTACAAATACCAAGTTAGAGTCATGACCAGATATTTCATCATATCATAAGCTAATGTTACACTGCACAGTACCATAACAATCTTAAACCAGGGCCCGGAAAGGACAAACAGCATGACAGGGGTCACATACAGAAAGTAACATTCTATAAAACTCAGTTTGGAATACAGGCACAGCAGACTTGAGATTAAAGCAATCAACTTTCTGACTAGCAACTATTAAGCAGCTCTAATACTTATACCAATTTTAGTTTAACACGCTCTGGTCAGATCTGTCGTTATCTCAACCCTTCGAGCCCCATGTTGGGCGCCAAAAGGACTGTTGTGGTTTAACCTGGCCGGCAGCTAAACACCACACAGCTGTTCGCTCACCCTCCCCCCTCCCTCTCTGGGATAGGGGAGAGAAACGGGAAAGTGAAGCCTGTGAGTTGAGATAAAGACAGTTTATTAAGATAGGAAACAATAACAATAATAATAATAATAATGTGTACAAACAAGTGATGCACAATGCATCATTGCTTACCACCTGCTGACTGATGCCCAGCCAATCCCCGAGCAGCCGGCCCCCCACCCCGGCTAGCCACCCCTATCTATTGTTTAGCATGACATCAGATGGAATGAAATATCCCTTTGGCCAGTTTGGGTCAGCTGTCCTGGGTCTGTCCCCTCCCAGCTCTTGCTGCACCCCCAGCCTGCCCACTGGCAGGACAGAGCAAGAAGCTGAAAAGTCCTTGGCTTGGTGTAAGCACTGCTCTGCAGCAATTAAAACATCAGCATGTTATCAGCACTCTTCTCATCCTAATCCAAAACAGAGCACCCTACCAGCTGCTAGGAGGAAAATTAACTCTGTCCTAACTGAAACCAGGACAGAGATAGAAAGTAATTTATTTCCTCTGCACTTCCACACAGTCTTTACTTGTTGGTGGTTTTTTTTTTTGTTTTGTTTTGTTTTGTTTTAATAATCATTTTTCCCTTTAATTAAATTATCCTTATCTCAACCTGTGAGTTGTTCTTTCCTTTACTTCTTCCCCTCCTCTCCTGAGGAGGGGGAGTGAGAGAGCAGTTGTGGTGGAGTTCAGCTGCATAGCAAGGTAAAACCACCACAAAGAGAGAGGAAGGAAATATGCTGAGGACTGGTACCACTCCCATATAACTGACTGTCCTGAACAAAAAGTGCAAAATGTTGTGAATAAAGATCTAGTCTGCTGACAAGATTTTTACCTGAATAACCTTGCCTAAGAGTAAATGATGACTCTTTCCCAGTAAGTGAGATTTCCATCTGGAAAATTGTTAGAATATATCTGTATATGTGAGTATGCGTGTTTTGAGGTTGTGTTCATTCACATGAGATTATATATATTACATATCTAAAGGTGACAAAGCAGTGCCTTTTGGAAAAAAAAAATCCATACCTAGGCCTGTTCAGCAATCCCAGGTCCCATGGACCAGGGAAAAGGCTGAAGCAAGAAATATGTATCCTTCCTAGAAGAAGATCATGTCATGGAATAATTAGTCAAACGTGACAAACATAAGTCCATGGGCCATGACAGGATGCATCCATAAGTGCTGAGTGAGCTGGCTGATGTTATTGCAAGGCCACTCTTATTAATCCTTTATCAATCATGGTGGCTGGGAGAAGTGCCTGCATACTGGAGGAAAACACATTACACTCCTATCCTCAAAAAGGTAAAGAATGGGGACCTGGGGAACTATAGGCTGCTCAGCCTTGCTCCATTCCCTACAAAGGTGATGGAGAAACTTGTCCTGGAAGTCATTTCTGGGTCCACGAAAGAGAAAAAAATCATCAGGAGTAGTCATGGATTCAACAATGGGAAATCATGCTTGACCAACTTGATAAACTTTAAAAAGGAAATAACTGACCTGGTAGATAAGGGAAGAGTAGTAGATATTGTCTACTTTCACTTCAGTAAGGTATTTGACACTGTCCCCTATAAAATCCTCATAGATGAGCTGTTGATGCATGGAGTGTAGGAACAGTCGGCAAGGTGGATTAAAAACTAGTTGAATGCCAGGCACAGAGGGTGGTGATTACTGGCACAAAATCTAGTTGGAGGCCAATAACTAGTGGTGTACCCCATGGATCGATACTGAGTCCAGCCCTGTTTAACTTCTCATTAATAATCTGGATCTGGAGAAGAGTGTACCCTCAGCAAGTCTGCAGGTGACACAGAACTGGGAGGATTGACTGATACACAAAAGTGTCATGCTGCCACCCAGAGAAACCTCAATGGGCTGGACAAATGGGCTGATAGGAACCTAGAATCATAGAATGGTTTGGATTGGAAAGGACCTTAAAGGTCATCTAGTTCCAACCCTCCTGCCATGGGCAGGGATGCCACATATTAGACTAGGTTGCTCAAAGCCCCATCCAACCTTGTCTTGAACACTTCCAGGGATGGGGCAGCCATAACTTCTCTGCTCAACCTGTTCCAGTGCCTCACCACCCTCTGAGTGAAGAATTTCTTCCTAATATCTAATCTAAAACTACCCTTTTTTAGTTTAAAAACATTAATCCTTGTCTTATCACTTCACTCCCTGACAGAGTCCCCCTCCTCATGAAGTTCAACTAGGAAAAGTGCAAAGTCCTTCACCTAGGAACAACTACATGCACTAGTATATACTGGGGATCACCCAGCTGGAAAGCAGATTTGCAGAAAAGGACATGGGAGTCTTGGTGGATACTGAGTTGAACACAAGCCAGCAATGCGCCCTTGCCACTAGATAATGTAATGGTATCGTAGGTTTCATTAGGCAAAGTATTACCAGTAGGTAGAGGGAAGTGATCCTTCCCTCTGCACAGCACTGATGAAGTTACACTTGTACTGTGTCCAGTTCTGGGCACCCCATCACCAGGGAGATGTGGACAAACTGGAGAGAGTTCAACAAAGGGACACTAAAATGATCAAGGGACAGAAGAATCTCTCCTGCAAGGAAAGGCTGAGAGCATGGAGCTCATACTCTTTAACCTAGAGAGGAGAAGAGTCCTGTCTTCTCTGAGGGGGAATCTCATCAATCCTAAATACTTGAAGAGAGGGTATAA
>CM021697.1:166887566-166900066 GCA_011074415.1 Stictonetta naevosa | reverse complement strand
TCAGATATAGCTTCCATGTTCAGTAAAGAGGAAAACTGACTCTTCCATCTTTCCTGGTCGTACATACTTGGAGATGTCTGTAGGTTTCCTTCTATATGTGTAGCTACGTATAATGCCACCTCACTGCTTGCTGATTTCTATACAGCCTACATGGAGGATTCAGACAAAACATCAGTGTTTTGTTTCAGAGCAGTGGAATGTTTTTGAAGTGAATTCCCTGGTCATACCACAAAAAGCATGTCAGTTTGATTCATACAAAGAGTGGTTTAAGTGAGTGTAAACCAAATTCCTTCTGGAGAAAGGTAAACTAAGATCTTCATTCTATTTGCTTCGGAAAAGTGTCCTATAATGATCTGAACCAAGTGGTCCACACTTCCATGAGTTCCTTCAACACACATGCTCCACTGGAAGTATATGTATACATACTTCACATTTGCTATTGCCCACTTCCTCTCAGGTCTTTGACTAATGCGCTTTCTTATACACACACGCTTGATCAAAATCATTTTTACTTCTGTACTTCCACCCATGACTCCTGAATTGCTTGCATTTTCTGTCTCCCTCTTTCTTATAGTCCCTTCATCATTGCCACCTAGGCAGTAGCTATTTCCCAATATTCAGCAAGGTCCTAGCTGCATTCCCAAGGAAATGACAGAGCTCATTCTTAATGAAATGACAGCGTCCTGAGAGGATTAAATGTTTGTGTCATCTAACCTTGTGGGAGTATCTAACTACTGATGGGTACTGAGAGAGTAGACAAACAATGCCTCAATTCATACCAGAAGATGAAAGACTGTGAAAACTCAGGACAACAGCTACACTTTGTGTGCAATACAGAAGACATTCACCTATTACAGAGCTCTTCAACTGGTCTTTAGCTGAGAAGATACCACCAGGACTGCTTTTGGACTGGGTGTTCACCCCTAAGGTCCTGGGGTCACCATGTAGGAAAGTTTTAAGAACCTATCTGGCACTGCTCTACAAGCCTTTCTGGCTTGCTCCCTGCTACAGATTGTATCAGGAACCTCCTGTGCCATGTGTCAGCACTCTAATTTCCAACCATGGAATAAATAAATAAATAAATAAATAATTCTTCTGTACTTGTCATTATTACCTGTGCAGAAGAAGGGAAGAATGACAGCTCCGGTCTCAGAGTTGCAGAGAGATGGCACATAGCACTGAATCATAAAGGCTGTTTTGTCTTTAAAAGCTGACCTGGGGCTCTGAGCTGTGAGAGAATCTTCTGCCTGGCATTTAGGTATCAGAAAATGCCTGCCCAGTCTGTGGCCCCTGTGAGTTCAATTCAGTCATTCAGTCCCAGTGGCTAGCCACACTGTAGCAATACAGTCACCACAGTCTTATCTAAAGACCAATGCAGATGATTGCTTTGATTTTTTTGAAAGCATTGTGTTACGAGCTGATGATATGGTGAAAGAGCCACACGTAGAATGGTTTTCTGTTATAAGGCCTTTTGAATATCTGCCTACAAACTACAGTGACAAGCAGGGGAGAGGTTTTATTTATTCCATATACAGAGCAGTTAGTGGCTGAGTTAATGTTTGGTGATTGTAACTCTCCTCTTCTCTCCCCTGTCTGTTTTCTTTCATTCACAAACTTTTGTCATGTCACTAGACAACCAAACCTCAGTGAGCTACACAAAGAAAACAGTGGCAGAATAGAACTGTTTCTGGGACTTGACTGGTTCATAAATCTGTCTTTGTCTGGTTTTGAGTAGCCACTTCAGGCTCAGGTGGTTAATTGTTTGCAAGAACATCTTTCATCTCTAGTTTTAGTAGACAGGCTGAAGGAAGAGGATTAGCTGGAGGCTGTGAGCTTTGGGGTCAGGGGAAGAGAATAGTGTGTTTTGCCACATTTGCACACATGCCATCATTTGTAATGGAACACAGTCACAGCATGCTGTATTTTTACGTGGTCTGAAATCAGAAACAGCAAACTTCATTATCAGTGAGAACTCAGTGAGAACTTCAGGATTCTGAAGAGAAGGAGCATTATGGGTTTTTGTACAGCCTTGATGGCACATGTCTCTGATGTGGATGGTCACCTGCAGGGTCTGGAGCTGAGTCTTAGAGAAAATACAAACTGGATGACCCCATTACATTCTCATCCACTGTACTTGGGAGCACTCAGAGCAAGATATCTATATATATATGTACATACACACACACATATGTGTATATATATATATAATTTTACTGTTTTATATACTTTTTGTCCTGAACAAGCTAAACAAGCAAAATAGGAGTTTAACAGTTTTGTGGAAATTACTTCTTTTTTTCAGAAAGCATACATATTTTTGAAGGCACTTAAGGTTTCTTCCTTCCCAAAGCTCCCGCCGGGGGGGCGGCCCCCCCCCCAGTTTATCTTAGATTTAGACAAACAAAGGCACAGTACATTTGCATCCTATTCAGGTTAGTATCTTGCATGTTCAGGTACAAACTTATGACTGACAGTGAGGTTGATAGGTAACATTTCCCTATATTCCAGCAGGAATGAAGTAGAGTGTTTTATTATTATATCCTTTTAAAGAAAGTACTAGAATCTCCATGGATCTGAGTTAGGAATGTGTAATTAACTACATTGAAATGATTCACAAATTTATCAATAGATAATTCAATAAATAGTTTCCACACACAGTTTAAGAACCTGCAGAACAAACCCTGGAAATTTTTACTGCTGTTACCCACACTATTCAAACACGAGGTTTTAGAGAACGGCATCTGCGGTCTTGATCATCATTCTGCACAGTGTTGACCCTAACCTGGTCAGGTTACTGATCAGTAGGGGTTCAGTGTTGTAAGGTTTCACAAGAGGGAATGAGAGCTAGCCACTCCCTTTAACATAGGTATGATTTTCTGAAATGCTAAGCTATAATACTGAAGTAGTAGTAGCTCACAGTGGTGTCAACTCAAAGGAAAGCCTACACTGCCTCTGCAAAAAGAATATTACATTCATTGCTAGTCATCCCACATCCCCAAGGCAATTTAATGCTGGTGTATTAATTGGACTTTAGCAGGAATACAAACAGGCAAGAGCACAGGCAGAAACAGAAAGCGGATTCGTTTCCGTTTGTGAGGTTTTAAATAAGCCATGTTGGAGCCACAGAAGAAAGGCCAGTGTGACTCTTTTCAGTGTAATGAAGTCTGTGGAATACCTTCACTTTTTGTAGCTTTGTATCATATGTAATATGGGAATCAGTCTCAGAGACAGAACTAATCTATTCTGAAGTAAAGCCCCAGACCACATAGAGTGTAGCTGTAAGAACAAACTCAGTTTATTCACTCTTCCTATTGTACTATTAGCAAGTAATTACTTGCTAATGTAGACCTAGCCAATGAAGCCTGGAGGCTGTGCTAATTTTTTCTCTTTGGAAATCCTCTCCATACCTCGATCTTCAAACCATCTAACTTCATGTGGTTCTTTAGACATGAAGAATGATCTCTCTCACACTAGGAAGAGTTAGCACTGATAATGAAAAAAAAAAAAAAAAAAAATCAGATCAGTTATATTCATGGAGAGAGTCACACTCTGAATGACAAGTGAGAGCAACCAGCAGGGGAAAACGTAACTAAAGAAACTAAATAAATCTTTTTGTAGTCCCCTTTGCTTTTCTTTTTATTCAATGAAATGGGATATATATAACATTGCTATTGCTATCTATAGCACCGGAGTAGCCACTGCCATTAATAAAAATTATTTGCCTTCATCTAACTGCAGCTTTGTTTTTCTGCCCATCATCCTGGAGTAATGGAATGATAGAATGATAGAATCATAGAATATCCCAAGTTGGAAGGGACCCATAAGGATCATCAAGTCCAACTCCTCGCACCGCACAGGTCCACCCAAAAGTTTAGACTATGTGACTAAGTGCACAGTCCAATCGCTTCTTAAATTCAGACAGGCTTGGTGCAGTGACTACTTCACTGGGGAGCCTGTTCCAGTGTGTGACCACCCTCAGTGAAGAACCTCCTCCTGATATTTAGTCTAAACTTCCTCTGCCTCAGCTTAACCCCATTCCTGTAGGTCTTGTCACTGGTGTTTATGGAGAATAGGTCACCTGCCTCTCCACTCCCCCTTCCAAGGAAGGTGTAGACCGCTATGAGGTCTACACCTCAGCCTCCTCTTCTCTAGGCTGAACAGGCCCAGTGACCTCAACCGCTCCTCATATGTCTTCCCCTCCAGGCCCTTCACCATCTTTGTCGCCCTCCTCTGGACACTCTCCAACAGTTTAATGTCCTTTTTGTACTGTGGTGCCCAGAACTGCACACAGTACTTGAGGCGAGGCTGCACCAGCACAGAGTAGAGTGGGACAAAACATTTTGGAGCTTTATCAGTTTTGTAATGAGGCCCATAACAGAACTTTGGAGAAAAGCTGTGTATTTCCTATTTTCTCTTGATAAATAACAAAAAGAAAAAAAAAATCCTAAAGCATTAGGGAACAAATTCTGTTCTCCAATAACATCCCAGGTCTCTCTCACCGAAGTTAGGAGTCACAGGTGCACATAGGAAGGTAAAGAGATGAGATCCTATCTAAATATAGCCTTTATTGAATAAAAATGCTGTCAGGTATTTAAGATGTCCTCTTTCTGATGTTTATTCAGAATGTATTTTTGGTGCAGCTGGGAATATTATACTAACAAATAAGCAAGCCTGAGTAATGAGAATGTAGCGCATCTGATACTCTTAAAGGTAAATACGTGAATTTGTATCACTTCTGGTATAAATTCAGATATAGCTCCCAACACTGATATGTGATGAGTGACTAAAGTCAGCTTAAGATGAAAGACCACAAATTTAAAAGTTCATTGATTGTGAATACTTCCGCAGTATCATAACATAATTTTAAAACCTTGAAATTTCGGGGTAACGGGACTTGTGAAAGACCAGTTATGGATTACTTTATTGACAAATTTTCTGATGATTTCAAAACAAAGCTATAGTAAATGTCTTTCTAATATTTTCTCTCCAGTAAGTTATGATTTAATAACTGTTGTTTTATTAATAGAAACACATAGCCTACCGTAGCCCCCACCCCCACAAGGGTGGGGAAGGCCACATCATAACTGAAGTCTGAAGTAAATTTGTTTGTCCTGTAAAATATTAATATTAAGAAGGAAGTAGTTAAACAACACACAAAATATATAGGATACAATTCTTCTGCCAATTGTTTTGATTTAAATATGGAGCAATTCTACTGTCTCTATTTAGAAAATTCCAGACTTTAACGTAAGAGGAAAGAAAAAAAGTAGTGAATCTTGACCACTGGTCTATGTAGGATTGACAACAGATCTGTTATGTTGGTATAAATCTAGGAATTACTCCACTGAAGTTCAAGAGGAAAAAAAAATGCATTGGGCATATCAACACATGAGAGATCTGAAGCTCTGATCTCTAATCTGAATTAGTTTCAGAGTGCACAGATGTACTAGGCCTAAAGAGACAGTAAATATCCTCTTTGAATATAGTTCGTGATGAGAATATTCAGACTTAAACCAATACTATTCATCTTATTGACCCTTGAACAAACAGAGAATGTGCAGAGGAATAAGAGAGCAGGATCTATGGTTTTCTCATGATCCCATTATGCTGGAGTTAATAAAGAAGCAATAATAGCTGTCAAGTATTCTAGAACAGAAATAATTTCCATAGAGGAGGAAGAGAGCAGGGGAAAAAAAAAAAAAAAATCCATCTTCATTTCGGGCAGGTCTGAAAGTAGACAATCTGCACATCCAGAAAATGAAAAGATTTCAGTAATGTTAATGAGATTCTTGTCCTTCATTTTTTCCTAAACTGTGATCTGGACCCAATTTCCATTTGAATTAATGTCAAAAAATCCTGTTTGTTTTCTCTCTTTTATTACTTTATGACTGTGTTCTCTTCTGTCTTTTTGTTTGTTTGTTTTTCCTTGCACACTGAAATTCTATAGCTATTTCAGTTTGCTTTATGGACATGTTTTTAAATTTCAAGGAGTTTGCTCATCAAGGCATATTTGCAGAAAATTGCAGAACTTCAGAATAGTCTTCAATACACAAACATACTCTAGTGGCTTTGACAACAAAATTATTTGTATTTAGCACTATGAGTAAAACTGATTTTTTAAATGATATAAAAATATTTCTCCATTGATTGTTACATGGTATGGGACCAAGATATCTTGCTCAATATATAATTTATAGCATGAAACTGAAGTTTATGATATAATTAAAATGCATATTAAGTAAAAATAAATCAACATTTATCAGGAAAAAAAAAATATGATTTGAAAACAGCCTTGTAATAAGGCAAATAAATAAATAAACTATTTTTTCATATGTATTGGTAAAAACAAAAGGCAAGATAAATGCATGAAAACAATGAAAAGAAAAAGGCCCTATAATCATGTCATTAATTATAGAAGAATTATATCAACTCAATTTCTTAAGCTAAGTTTAAAATCTACTGTTAAGGATTTAATTCTTTTTTTTTTTTTTTTTTTTTTTTTTGTACTTGAAGTGAATGTAACATATAATGGTATTTGCTTTTTATTCAGTGTTGCATTTAAATACCATTCTCTAAAAAACAGCTAAAGATAACTTCAAGCTGTTGGTTTAGTGCCTGTCAGGAATATTATCCATCTAAACTTATCCATCTAAACATTTTGAATGGAGTATTGACAATGCAACACAAAATTCTGCCATCTATCCTCACACATGGAAAAAAAAAAAAAAAAAAACAAAAAACCTTAATGCATGAAAATTTCCAGTTTCCAGATGGGCTTCTCATGGAATAAAAGGCTCCACAGTATACTGAAAATTGTAAAGTATATAATCAGAAGTACAGAGTATTTGCAGAACAGATTAGAAGAAGTGGTTCTAAAGATCAAAGAATAAAGAAAAATTGTTATTTTAATTTAGAGAAACTCTAGAAAACTGAATTTTAACACATTACTTTTTCAAAACTATAAAATTCATTAACCATGGATAAAAAAAAACTTTTTTTTTTTTTTTTTTTTTTTTTTTCCCTCAATTAAATCTTTAAGGGATTCATTTCCACAATTGTGTCATAAAATGTAGGTGTCTAACACAGGTATCTGTATGAAATTTAGGCATTTAGTGCTCTAAGCATTAATCAGCGATATCTGGATAGATAGGATAGATATTTAGCTAACCAGCTTTATACTTGTAGGGAGATGTAAAAAACCTTAGACATCATTAGCTATATTGACTAGGTCTATAAAGTGGAATTCAGTTTCCCAGACATAGACATTTTGGCTGTCATTTTATTTTACTTCAACCTTCTACATTTTGTTGTATAGTGTTGTTGCTTGTTTGTTTGTTTGTTTGTTTTTCAGAAAACAACATTTTGAAAGAGTATCAGTATCCAAAAACATGATTTAACATTTCTTTTGTTTGTTTTCCTTCTGAATCTGCGAAATCTTGCTAGTGAGAGTCCTGAGCTAGACACTGTCACTCAGCATTATTAACAGGAACACTTTACATTCTTGCTCCCTAATACTATTCTGAGAGGACTGTTTTACATACAATAAAAAAGTTGCCAGTTACTATATCTTATAGTAATCATTAATCTTACATTTCTGAAAGTTAAAAGCACTGGTCTTCATATATTCATATATTAATCATCTAATATATGGTCTTCTTAAATTCATATAAGCAAGTATTTGTAAAGGTTCTTGGTGTAATTCTTCCTCAGGATGTGAATTAGAGGATTTCAGGTTGCATATTGGGGTGAGTGAAGACAAATGTTGTACTGAAGAATGGGATGGAGAAACCTAAGCCATGTATCAAGATGTGTTACCCTCTAGATACTATAATTAATGTTTTATTATACTGGGATAAGCATGAATAAATGATAAGCTTTACTTAACATACTGAGCTGAGAGAAGGGTCTGGAATTTGAAGGAAAGTATCAAGACTCTTAATGCAGGAGGAGGAGGAGGGGAGTTGATGAATAATCAAATTAACCTCTGAGAAGAGGTAATATATGTGGTGAATAATTTCATAAATCTTTTTTTTTTTTTTTTTTTTTTTTTTTCTGCTGTGGTAAGGTATTAGGGCTGTATTTCAGGCCCAGTGAAACTGCTTTCAACAATAGTGAAAAAATAATATTATAGGGATAATGTAAAAACATATCATTCAATGGCCATTTCAAGGTCAGAAACATGGAAAAGGTGGGGAAAAAATGGGAAAAGGCTATTTATTTATTTATTTGCTGCCTACTTCTTCTCTCTGTTGCACAGGTAGACTTTTATAGGTTACTGTAAGTAAACTATTTCAGACTGCTTTATAAATGACAGGGCAAATAGATCACTGCATCATGAAATAATACCCCCGCGAAATGACAGAAAGTTATGCATTTATTACAGTTCTGTTGGGATGGGTAACTCAACCAATTAAAATATGGCCTCAGTTTTTGTGAATATTTTATATTCAGAATAAGAAGGGTACCAAAATATCCTCAAAAAGTATGATTCTTAGCTAAATAGTATGAAGCTTTGAGGTAAGGCAAATATTCTTTTCTATTGCACAAAGGAAGGGGAAAGATTTCCATACTAAGAACGACCTATTTATTTGTATGTCTCAAATACAGTGTTTGGCTAATAAAACATTCAGGAGCAATCATACTACAAAAACAAAGCAATAGTACATTTTTATCTTCAGGGACATCAGCCATAGACACAGATGTGCACTGTGCATCCATTCAAGTAACTTTTTTTTTTTTTTTCTTTCTGACTGAATTTACATGCTGACAACTGTTAATCCAAACAGGTCATTAGTGTCAAACATGCAATATGAAATCACTTTTTTCACTTTCTCATAATTTTTGTACAATATTCTACGTGTGCAGTATATTGTTGTTTTATCTAACACATGATGATACAGAATTTAGACCTTATACAGTTTTAAGCCCCTTGTAATAATGTAGTTTCTTCAAAAAAATCGCTGCTTTGTGTTCTCTTCATTATAAATGAAACAGTTTTATGTTTTCAGAGAGCAAAAAATATCTCAGGATATTTCAGACTATCACATAGGATTACTTTTTTTACCCACGGTGATTATGTGAAATCAATTCCTGAAGTCTAGATAATCTCACACTTGTTTTGTGACTATTTTCACAGCACATAGTTCTAAAGCTTTAGTTAAAGCTGTTCTGATGACTTGCCTGCTAGCACATGGCACTACCAAGAGGAAAGATTTAGGTTAGTACCTTAGGCTTACTAACACAATCAAAAAACTAGACTTGAGTGATGGCAGGATTGTACCACCGGTGTGACTTGAGGGCTTTTTTGGGTGTGTGTTTTATTTACTTTATTTTTTTAGAAAAGAAGAAGAAGAAGAAGAAGAAGAAGAAGAAGAAAAAGAAGAAGAAGAAGAAGAAGAAGAAGAAGAAGAAGAAGAAGAAGAAGAAGAAGAAGGAGAAGAAGGAGAAGAAGAACAAGAACAAGAACAAGAACAAGAACAAGAACAAGAACAAGAACAAGAACAAGAACAAGAACAAGAACAAGAACAAGAACAAGAACTAGAAAAATAAAGAGGAGAAAGAGGAGAAAGAGGAGAAAGAGGAGAAAGAGGAAGAGGAAGAGGCAACATTGCAGGAAAAGTTTTCTCTCAAAATAAAGGACTCAAGAGTTCAATAGTCCCAGAGGTCCTATATGTAAATATATATATATATCCTATATATTATTTTTTCCAATTAATTTAGAATATTACTTGTGTACAGGAAAACACAAGCCTTATTTCAAGAATTTTAGCAAAATAGTTTAGCTTTTCCACCCTGTCTTTCCAGGCTGAGAGCCAGACAAAAGTGGAATGCTTCTAACCATAGAAAAGAGTGAGAAAATGAAAGGATGTAAGAAAAAGACAGAAGATGGAGGGGGGACAGGAAGGAGTGACAATGACCTGTGATACTTTCCTCATTATTGCCACAAAAGTTAAGAAAAAAAAAAAAAAAAAAAAAAAACTATCCTTCCTACCACTGGACAGATAGAAGACATACAAATATGTGAAAGAAAACATTATAATGGAAACCTAAGGGATTACAGGTACTTCTTATTGCTTTTAACATTTCACATGTGTTGACCAATTTCCATGCAGTGAATCAGCCTGGGAAAAAAAAAAAAAAAATGTTGAATATAAGAATAATGAATATATAGTGAATTGACTGTTGCAATCTCTGAGTGAAATAAGATTGGTTAATGAAAATTTATAGTGTAAAGATCCATCTGTAAATTTTCAAGCCAAATCTTATTTCCATTGGAAGAGATGGATGAGAAAAATGGATTTGCACATGATCTAATTTTCTTCATAAGAAAAGCCTGTGTGCCAAGTCTTTTGAATTTGAGCCTGCATTGCTCACTGGATCATGCCAAATCCAGCCTTGACAAGGCATTCATGATAGTTTCACACAGTGCTTGGAAACTTTTTCCTAGCAATGAAACTGGAAATCACATAAACCAAATGCCATGTGAAGGATCTGATTTCATATTTTCCTCTAGCCTATCTCTAAGATTCTACCACCAGGAATTTATTTATGTCATTCTAAAAGATATCTCACTGAAACCTCTGTAACCCATTGCCAACTGAAAAGATCTCCAAACAGAGTAAAGCCGATGACTGTTTTGAACACAAAGTTCTGGCTCTAATTTCTGCAGTTACAGACATTTAGAATCAAGTCTAATAAAATGCATTCATTTATAGGAAGTGAACCATCATTAAAGAGAGCAACTGTAAAAGATTCTTCCCAAAAGTCTGCAGAAAATTACAGTTATCTTGTGTCCCAAAGTCTGTTGAAATATCTCTAGATGGGAACAGCTGTTTTGGTCTGTATTTATACAGTTTACCACAGAAGTCTGTTAATTTATAAATAGGAGTATGAGATGCTACCCTCATATAAGTTTAAAAATATCTACCATGACAGAGACATATGCATAAATTCTTTTACCTCTTGTCCAATTTCAAGGAGTGTTTTTGTTTGTTTGTTTGGTTGGTTGGTTTTGAGCCAGCAATACAAAAAACATGCTTCCTGCTCAACAGGTTGGTATTTAGTGTAATAAAGCTGATTGGAATGAAAAGATGCTTTTTCAGGTTATACCTAAGGGGAATCTGGAGTTGTAAAACAGGATCTGTATTCATAGATGAGATCAAACATACAAAATGTAACAAGACATCCAAAATCCAACTGGTCTTCCGTGATACCCAGGAATAATTCCACTTTTGTCCAGAAGCCCTGTAACAGCTGTGTTAGTGTGGCATTGTCCCTTGCCATGGGCACAGCTCTGTGCTAAGGACTACCTGTGGCCAGCTCAGATCTATGTGTTCTCTCTTATGTGTACTTGGGCTCCTGAAGAAGCAAATATCACGTAGATAACTACATTCCCATGTTTTGTTTTATTTTGTTTTGTTTTTTTCCCTTTCTATTTAGAATGTAAATAATACAATATGATACAACATAGGAAGAGAAAATAAAATGAATTTAAACAAAAAAATAAAATTATATTAATACTAAGGCATGGTTTTCAGGAATTTATCTATTCCTTTAACAAACAATGCTTGATGTTCTGCACTTTTAATAATGTAATTGTCACTGGAAACATGAAGTTTTTCTGAAAATATGACTAGACAAGTTTTAAATCAGGTCTCTTTCTTGCCTTTCTCTTGCCTTCCAAATATACTTTAAATCCATTTGCGAGCAATATGAAACTATGGGAGTAATACAAAAAAAGAATAATCAAGCATAAATATATTATGAAAACAATAGCTTACCTTCATCTATAATTAAATTAGAAGAGTTTCTTAAAAATCTGACAGCTCCACTGACCTATTAGAACTTTTAAGGTAATTGATTCTGGAGAATCATTTTGTTTTCCTGTTTTATTTATTTATTCTGATTTTTCCAGATGTATTTCCTTGTCCTTTCTTTTTTTTTTTTTTTCACGTTTTTTTAATTGTCAAAATACTGAACCTACATCATGTTAATTGAGTATTTCTACTTAATTTCGAAGATGTTTTGAGATTTTTGAGCGGCTTTGGTTATTTGTTTAGATCTCTACTTTTAAGAAATATTTTCCTGTTTAAGGACAGCTCAATCAGTGAAAAAAATTACCCGTGACTCTCAGTGACCTGTTTAAGGACTATCCAGTTTTGATGATAATATGTCACACTTTAAATCCTGAAAAAGTCAGTTTCCCTTATTACATGAGTTTTTCCCGTATATATCACTATCTAAAACTGCTTGAACAGTATGATCTCCAGCATGGAAAGGATTATGTGGGAAAGATAACAGAGAAGTTCTGTGGAAGAATACATATTCCCTCAGTCAGCACATTCTTCAATGTGAGGTAGCTCCAGATGTTTTAAGAACCTCGTGGTATGAGGCTGAGAGGTTTTTTCTTTTCTTTTCTTTTCTTTTCTTTTCTTTTCTTTTCTTTTCTTTTCTTTTCTTTTCTTTTCTTTTCTTTTCTTTTCTTTTCTTTTCTTTTCTTTTCT
>CM021697.1:166874270-166887466 GCA_011074415.1 Stictonetta naevosa | reverse complement strand
TCTTTTCTTTTCTCTTTTCTTTTCTTTTCTTTTTTCTTTTCTTTTCTTTTCTTTTCTTTTCTTTTCTCTTTTCTTTTCTTTTCTTTTCTTTTCTTTTTTCTTTTCTTTCCTTTTTTTTTTTTTTTTTTTTCATGTGGGAAGAGATGCTGCCTGAGAATCATGGCAATACAGTACACCCATGGACGAAGACCTTAGTCTCAGGGTTAAGAAAATAATGTTGAATCTTCTGTAGCAGTTAAATCTTACACATTCTTGTCCTGTCGTTTTTATTTCTGATTTTCATCAATATCAGAGCTTACAATGAAGCTAATTTGAATAAAGTTCTAAAGTAGGAATTCATAAAAGGTTATTTTCATAAAATCCAGATAAGACATTTATCATTCCTATACTAATTATGTTGATTCACTGATATGAAAGCTGATATTTTCAGAGGGATATGGCAGTGACAGTTAACAGTGGAAGCAAGAACTAAACTCGTCTGGGGGAGAAAAAAGTACAAGAGTAACAGGGATATGAATGAAGACAAAGAGCACTTTGAGTAAATACTGTGTTTTTTTTGTTTGTTTGTTTTGTATTGATTTTTTTTTTCTACATGTTTTGTATATGTGTTAACCAACACATAACCAACATATGTGTAGCCTTGATCTTGTTTCTTATACTGATACCCATTATTTAGGCAGTCACATTAATTGATTATAATATATATTTTAGAAAAAATGACTTCTTTTTTAAAACTTCAGATAATGAGAACCAGAGCATCAAAAGGCACATATTAACTTCTTATATGGTTTGGGTATTTTAAACTAACAATTTGATTTTACATATTTAGTTGTTTTATTTCAGTAATATCCTGATTTCATCCATTTATGTTCACATTAATTCTTTATTTCCAAGGGTGTGTGCAGGAGGAACAGAAATAATATTTGTTTCATTGATGCAGTTATATTGCCAATCTTTGTCCTAATTATTTTTTTAATCCTTTTCTGATCCACATGTACTTCCTCCGAATCCAAGAACTGTGAAAGGCTAGTTTCTGAAAATAAGACACCATTTTGCATTTTTGTTTTAACTGTTTCAATTCTGCTTTGGGGCAGAAATTTGTAGTAATTTGGCTTCTTGTATGACTCTCTAAATACTTGGCTGGGAACTGGGATTTCATCATTCTAAAGCAATGTGGCATTATGGCATGTTACGCAATGTAATAACCTTATGGTCAAACATGAGGAATTGTTCGATCCCTGTCAAAAAAGTAAAGGTTTTTAATTTGCACTGAATAGAAGCCAGCCATTTGTTCTGTACGTGCATATTGTAGTGCTACTACTCAGACAATGCATTGTTAAAGGAACTTCATGTATGCCATTCCTGTCTCTGAGTTTTAATAGCAACTTTGTAATTCAAGCATTACAATCTCACATACAGTTCAAAGCAACTTTACCTCTGTCATAAGTCTATAAAATCTTTGTTTCCAGCCACTGATTCTGTTAAATTGTTCTATTAAAAAGCATTATAAACACCCAATGTTTGTTATAAATTTTACATGCTATTTTTCCAAAAAGTAATTACAAAATAAATAAAAATAGATTATTTCTGTTTAAGTGCATATTTCTTAAAATTCCTTTTATCAGATTGTGGAAAAGCAAAATGATTTAAATGCATGACCTTCACACAAAACAGCTTATTCCATAGTGAATTAAGATTTCAAACTTGGGGTAGAAAAAAAAGATATTAACATGCAGTTCTTGATCCAAACCCACTAAAGGCAATAGGAGTTTTCAGATGGCTTTGGATCAAGCTCTTAGTTTTGTTCTCAAAGGATAGTCAGATGATGTTTCCACATTACTGGTAGTAGAATAAGCTTAGCCATGACATGTAGGACTTCAGTGAATCCATTAAACCATACATGTTTTCTCCATTAGTCCTCACTATCTTTGTAGTGTTGACCACACAAAGTAACTGTGTATGTAAGTTTATCCAAGCCTATGACTATTAATATCTTAATGCATATCTGTGGCTAAATATTACTGTTGTGCAACGGGCATAAGATACAATATTTAGTCTGAGCAATGAAATAATTTAGATTTTTTTTTTCTTTACCAAAGGGAAGTCTTTAGCATCTTTCTGTATCCCTCCTAGCACACAGATTCACAATGCAGTGTCCTGGTTCCTGTCTTTCACAAGACTGGTTATTAGCATTGACTTCAAACCAATAGTCTGTGAGATAATTGTAATGCTTTTGAAAATACGCAACAGTTCATAAGAACAGCCACATGATGAAGGAAAAATAAAAAATTAAATAATTTATTTTAATAATCTAAAGATAGAAAATTACAGGGGAAGTCTGGTTATTCCATAATTAAAACAGTTTTTTATTTTTAAGCAAATTTTGGTTGTCATCAAAATCCCTCAACAAAAAAGATGAATTGGAGGTCTCCAAAAAGAACAGTTTCCTTACTTTCCTTACCACATTAAATTTGAATGGTTGAACTATTTTTTTAAACATTAAATATTACTAGAATTATTTTGCCTTTTTTTTTTTTTTTTCTCCACATTATCTGGAAAAAAATATCTAAAAGAAAGTCTGTTTATTTTAGAAAAACTCTATAGTTTTTATTTATTTATTTATTTATTTATTTATTTTTATTCACTTCTATTTACAATTTTATTCCACAAAGAGGTCTTCTGTTTATGTTTCTTTGTTTGTCCTGTTTTGTTTTTTATAATTATTTAAAAGAGAGAGAGTGTCTAAGTTTATATGAGTCAACAATCTCACACCATGGTGTTTATTATATTAATTCAACACGTGTTATGATACATGTGTTGATTTACCTTTGGTCTTTATAACTTCAGAGAGAATGGGATATCAGTTCAGATTTTTAACATTTCTCTGCTACTGATTATATCATTGGCCAAACACCCTTTCCTTTTGAGCAATGCAGGTTGTAATGCTTTATAGGTGCTGGGGATCCCCCTTGCTAAAGGCAAGGCACAGTATTCTAACATTCTTCTTGTCCCTGTGCATGCTTCTGTCTTGCATGAGACTGTTTGGTTTTGTGTTTTTGTGTGCACTGTCTGTGCTTAGCAATGGAGGAAAGAAAAGCTCACAAAGATTTTACTGAGGGTTATAAAATTCTGGTGGGAATGGACCTTAACACCCCCAAGGCTAGAGCTGTCCTTGCTTTAGAGTAAGAAATATAAATATCTTCTGGCAGAGATAAAATCTGCCTGTAAATTTAGCCCTCAAACAGTAGTTCTGTGTGGTATTTGGAAACATGTAAGGTGGCATGCATCCTCCTCTCTTCTGATCAGTGGGAACTTTCCTATCAGCTCTTAAAACACAAAACCATGGATGCCTGGCGTTATTTATATAAAGCCATACTAATTAATGTTTCTGTTTAGACAATATAATGTCTTTGAGGATTTTTTTCCTCTTAGTATTTATTTCATGATTTATTTTTCTCCCCAGGGTACTGAGGATCAGTTTTCTTGGTAGCAATCTTTAGGGTTGTTTTATTTGTCATAAATAAAAAAAAAAAAGTGCCATACTTGGCTTTTTTCCAGCCTCTTTTTTTTTTTTTTTTTAATCCTCTAATACTATACTTAATGTCCATGAATTTTCAGAATAATTATTAACAGTGGCTCAGTGAGCTAATTAGCTAATTCCCTGTGGGAAGTCTGAGTAAGGCCAAAAAATTCAAATGTTGGTTACCTAGAAACAAGAAAAAGGAATTAAAGGAAGTTTTATAATTCTGTATGAGTTGTGTTATTTATTTATTTATTTATTTATTTTCTTTTTTTCTTTTTCTTTTTAATTTTTTTTGCCTAAAGATAGAATTTGTGTGCTTTAGGAAAAAAAAATAATAATAAAGAAATCATTCTTACTTCTTAATTATGACCTATTTTTTTTTGCATGTCTTCTTTATACTCCGCACAGAGATCATTCTGACAAGCTTAAACATACGTTTTCTTGATGAAAATAATTTTCTTTTCATGATTACACTTGCTGACTCCTCATTACTTAAACTGCTAGGAAGGGATCTCAAGGGAGTGGCTTAGTCTATTCCCTGAAGGTCAAGAGCTTCACAAGTGGATTGAAGTAATTGAGTTATAGGGCAAAGAAGAGTGAAGCTTTTAGGAAGTTAGGAAGAGAAATCCTCTTGATAAAGAAATAAATGTAATTTGCGGAGTGTTATTTTAGTACATAAGTTGTCTAATTATATTGTATCTCACAGGCAAATTTCCTATTAATTACTAAAAATGACGGACCTATTCTGAGCCAGCTGCAGGAATCTTTATATCACAGAGCTGAGGAATTAGTAGTTCAATAAAACTCAGTGTGCCCTGAAAATGAATTTGCATCCTTTACAGTCTTTCATAACAATAATCTCTAGTCACATTACTACAGGCAAGTAGTTAGGATGGCAGAGTGCTCTACCTTTCCAGGGAGAGTACTTGTAGAATTCAGTGTAATAAATTTTGTGAAAAAATGTAGAAATTGACTGCCTTCTCATATGCATTTCAGCTAGTCTACATTTAGGTCCCCACTCATCCCACTGTAAAGTACTTGTGTAAAATAAGTTATATGAATACTGCCCTACAGTTTGCTCTGACTATAAAGGATATTCAAAACAACTAGCGTCATGTGATCATATCTGGGGTGGTAGGGGTGTTGGTGGTGATGGGATGGGACAGGACAGGATGTCAGGATGTATACATGAGGCATCTCTAACGAGACTGTGGGTGACAAAATTATTCTGATATCATTAAGTGAAATGCAAATATCCCCTCCTTGGACTGAGAGTTCTTACATTGCTTCCTGGAACATTTACACCACATCCTTTATTTATTGATTTAATTAATTATAATCTGTTGAGTCCTCTGAGCCAAAGGACTCCTTTGTCCTTAAGGTCTCTAGTTCTACCCAACCTGTAATCATGATGCTTGATATGGGGAGAAGGTTCATGTAACAAAATAAATAAATAAATAAATAATAATAATAATAATAAAGCATGTATTTTGTGAATTTATCTCTAAGCCTGATTATCCTATCCTTGTCATTGCCTAATATGTCAGATATGTCAGTTACTACAGAACCAAAGAGCGTACCCAGGGCTAGATAGGCTTCTCTAGAAGCTAACCCTTTGACACCAATGCCTGAGTTATTGCTTTCAGATTTCTCTAATTCAAGTGTGTAAAACACCTCTGATACCATCAACATGTTATTACTGTAAATTAGTGTTAAGGAGCCCTCATCTTGTAAGGGGTTTCCACATAGAAAGATAACAAAAAATGGAAGATCAATCTTTATTTCCAAAACCACTCTGAAGTGCGTCGTGTTTTTTTTCTCTTGTTACTTATACTGCTCACACCAAACATTTAAAACATATTTGTTCTTTGTGAATACATATAGACAGGAACTTTTTCCACTGGAGACAGTCTAGGTATGCTTTTGCATTTAAAGGACCTTTTGCTAGCAATAAAAGTTGTAGATGAGTTACTGTTTCAGGTTTTGACCCTTATGAATATTTTTGCATGTTCTTCAATAAATGTGTTGCTTTCCTATTAAATAGAATTAAAAACAAAAGAGAGAGAGAGAGAAAGAAAATCAGAAATACATATTTTTAAAAACACTTCCCTTTTAATATGTTAGTTTAGTAAATTGTCTGCAGCACAAATAAATTTATTTTTCTTTCTTTAAAATATTAAAATATTAAAAATGGAATTTCAAAATCCATTGTGATAAATGAAATATGTAAGGGTTCCACTTCTGGAAGTGATCTAGATCATCAGAACATATCTTGGTAGAGAGAACCATTGCTTATTAATTTGAAAAACTGGTCGTATAAATGCTCCTAATTTTAGTATTAGATATTCAGACATTATTCTGTGAAGTTCAAAAAGTAAAAGGTGTAGAAATATCTAGACAACTGAAAAATGACTTATTTGTTTTCTGCCTTAAGTGACAACAATGAGGACACAATTATATTGCCAGTAAGAACTCACATATATGCTGTTGTTGTTAGTATTTATTATTATTATTAGGTATTCTTTTATTCACACATACAGCCCTATAGTTCCCTGTTGATGGTACTACTACACTCTGTGTGTAAAGTTACAGAATAAAGCAAGTACTTTCCATAAATAGGCAGATAAATAGGCCTTTTCATATTCCATTTTACTCATGGTGCTTTACCCATGAAAGAACTTTTTTTCCATCTTTGTTGTACGAGAGTTATTTCCTGAAGAACAAGAAAAGGTGCAGATTTACTCACAGAAGTCAGATGGACCACCTAAAAGATAGTTACTCAGTTTCTTAAACTCTTCTCTCATAAGTGGGATAATGGCAGGATATTAATAAATGTTTAAGTTCAGGTTAAAGAGGTGAAAAGAATTTATATATATATATATATATAAAAGGAAAAAAAAGGAGAGAGGCAAAGAAGAGATTAAATTATTGGGATGGGGTAGAGAAAGAAATAATAAACCATATAAATTCACTCTACAATTTTTCACCATGACAGAGAGAGGAAGCAAAGGATGGGAATATAAGTGATAAAGAGATTAAGGAATTTATTTTCTAATAAATTCATGCTAATTCTTACTCTTCCACCATGAGTATAAGAGGTAGAAAACTGTTGGTCACTTAGCTTGACTTGAATCTATCTATAAACAATTCATTATAGTTTTTTTTCAGAGATTCAGAAATGCGGGACCAGAAGGGATCATCAGATCATCTTGCCTTCTTTGTGTTACAACTCCACAGATTTTATCCTGATAAGACTTCTAATTTATGCTTGAATAATACATATAGCAATGTTTCTCTTACAGCTTTTTCCAGAAGCTACTGAGAAAATGCTAGTCTCTTTAAAGCATTTTATTAACTGAATCAGAAAACCCATGTATTTCCAAAATCATAAGAATGATTCTTAACATCATTCTTGAGTAACTATGGTTAAATCAAGATGAAGATGATTTTGATATAATTATTTATGCATGTAGCACTTAGACAATTATTTCTTTGCTTAGTGATATGTTGTTTGGTCTCACATTGCAGTGGGCCAGTGCAGCAGACCTCTTTAACTGGAGAAGATACATTTACCTATCACTTATCACAAGTAGCACTTGCAAACACTTGACCATTCCTGTGGAGATGTATAAAACTTAACATTTTCAGTGAATCTTGATGTACTATGTAGAAAGTTCAGTACTTTACAGGTAAAAGATTGAATACTTTATTGGAAAAATATTCTACAGAATGGTGAAGCCATCAAACCTTACCCTGGAGTGAACTCTGTACAGTGTGTCACAATTAACTTGGAATGTCTCATTGGAGATACAGGAGCTGAAGTTCCAGCATCAGAAATAATGTAAGACATCTAACGCTTTCCTACCACTTCTGTTCTTAACAGAGTAAATAAATAAATAAATAAATAAATAAATAAATAAATAAATAAATATGACTTTGAGTGTCTGCACCTTTCTTACTGGGAAGAAAGTATTGGCACCACCTTGGAGCAAAAAAGACCCTCAAGACAAACACTGTCCTTTAAAATTTACTGCAAATGATATTAAAAACAAACTATGTTTTAATAAACAAATTATGTTTAAAAACAAACTGTACTATTAAAAACAAACTATACTATTAAAAACAAAGAAAAAAATCACAGAATTATTATGGAAAGAATTATCCATCTTACAAAAACTACTTGTCAACTTACAGTTTCTTCTCTATCACTTCTTTGCTCATCTTCCACAGTTCATCCTCCTCTGTTCTTGTCTTATGAGTTAGTTCATTATTTCTTTCTCAGATACATAATTCTGATCTGTTCTGTGAAAAACTCTTTCTCTTATTCTATTTTTGTCAGACTTTTTCTCTCTTTTTTTTTTTTTTTCCAAATCTTTCTTGATGCTCTTTTCTTCTTAAGGAAGCATCATGAATTATCATAACTGATAATTTTAGAGAAATTAAAAGTAATCATGCTTTCAAAATGGGAAATCAGTATATATAATTAAAAAATACCAAAAAAAAGTTAGTTTTTATACCAAATTTATGAAATAAACCTTCTATTTTACAAATCTTTTTTTTCTTCTTTTTTTTTTTTTTTTTTTCTACAATGTACCATTTACTTATTTGACTACAGTTAATTGGAACTGAGATGGAATGTGCTTATCCATGTATATTTTAGAATTATCCTTTACTCTTAAATTACAAAAGCAGTAATCTATATTTATATGGGAACTCAGCAAACAGACAACAAAAGCTTTCAATCAAATTAAATTATTTCTTTGAATGATCCACAAATATTTTACATAGCAAAATTGTAATAGCCAATTCATATTTCAAAGCAAGCAGTTTCAAGATGGATAAAAATAAAACAAACAAACAAACAAACCCCTCTTATTTATTTATTTATACATTTTTAAGAATCTCCTCCTTTTCTTTTAAGGGTACCACAGTAATTATTATTATTATTTTATGTCCAAACATTGCCATCGAGTATTAGTGAAGAACTTGCTTGATTAATATTGATATACAACAGAACAACCCTATTGCTTTCTCTATACACCACATATTGATGTATATAGGCACCACAAGTTAGTTATGTATGATGGTATCCTACAAATTTTGAGATGAAGCAAAGCCAGAATTCTATTCATATTATTCATGCATGAGTTATGGTGCATGCAACTGTAATGATACAAGCTAGTTCACAAAGACTTTTAACTTTGAACTGACAGAGCCACTTTCTCAAGGGCTTTTCTATGCCAGTTCAGTCCTTGGTCTATTTTGTGTAGAAACGCCAAGAATATCATCCTCTGTTTAGGATTTCTAATAATAAATTTCTTATTTTCTAAATATCTTATTTTCCATTGGAAATCAAGTCTGAAAATAGCATTTCTTTTTAAATTCTTTGATTCTTGCAGCTCTTAGAATGATAAGGAAACATCAGACGTAATTAGACAAAAAGATACTGTAAATCCCAAGACAAAAGTGTGACTAATGATTAAATTATTTGGCATTTTGTCAAAGTTTTCCTCTTAATTTCAAAACTCTTTGTCAATTTCCATGTATGTAATACTTCCTAAACAGATTTTTCTTTCCACTACTGAAAAGGATTTGTGCTGATTAAGCACATCTTTTTTCTTAAGCACAATTGATTTCTTAAAGTTCTAAGGATATATGGCATTACTAGCTGCTTCTGTAATATTTTTAAACAAAATTCAGTATTGGGATTACAGTGGTTTTTGTTTTTGTTTTTGTTTTTTTGGGGGGGAGATTTACATTAATGAGTTAAATTTATATATGTATATATATAATTTCATTCCGGCATCAAAAATATGAATAAAACTTACTCCCTATGGAACTATAGAAATACAGTGTTGAATTTTATGTGGTCCTTTATGTGGTTTTAAATTCAGTTTAAAAAGAGAGGATTTTTTGTTCAAAAAAGAAGAGCTTTCATATCTATACTTCTTAAACTACATGTGCAAAAAACAAATGGATACAGAAAATAGGAATTTTAAATCTTCTTTTCTGATATATACTTATTGAACATGAAGATATTGTCATGCTGACTTTTCAAATGCCCAGCAATTCTTGTATCTCATTCTGATGCATATGATTTATCTATTGCTCTATCAATATCTTCAAATTTATTCTACAAAAATAAGAAATTTACTTCAAAAATTAAATTTCACAGTTAATTATTTTCACTGCAATATGAAATCAAGAGAATTTCATTTATTTCATTTGGTTCTGTGCATATATTTAATTTGCCTCTATTATGAGACTTTAGAAATGCACTTATTTTCTAGACATGCCAATAAAAACGTGGAACAATTCATGGTACTCAGTGACCACTGTGAGCAACTAAACAAAATTAATTAAATCATGTTTTCCTACATGCAGTTCAAGGTTTTTAAATGTATTATAGTTCTGCTAAGATTGAGGCAGAGATAAGACCACAAAATTAGGAGATAGGTAATACAATTTCTTGCCTATTTGCTTAGACCCTAAAACAAAACTTATAAGTAGGTAAACATATTTTATGAGACATAAACATATTTTATGTTTAATGGTGTTTTCAGAAATGCTAGAATGTTTCAATTCTATTGAAAATTAAATGTTTCAATTGAATTTCATTGAACGTTGACAATTATGTATCTAGTTTTGAAAAATCCTGTAAAACATCCTTCCAAAGCCTAAAGGAGCATTTTAATTCAGGATAGCAGATCCAGTTCATGATTAACAGTGTAGGCCTTTAGGTAGACAACTTTACTTTTCTTCATAACAAAGCTTACTTGAAAGTGGCAAATTTATCCCAAAACATAAGGTATTTTGAAACATTTCTTGGAGACTAATCAATCTTTCAGTATTCACACAGTTTCACTTGCATTATTGGTATTCAATTATACATCATTTTCTTTAGCAAGCATATTCTTGTAGATCCTGTTATTTTTATCATTTAAGACAGGAATTCTCTAACTTTAGTGAAACTTACTTCAAAATCCTGATTTACATTTCAGACATCTTGAATGTGCTGAAAATATGACACAAATTACCTCCATTTGTATCTTTTCATTTTAAAATATTTTGTTTAAATTTATATGTAGTATCATATGATGTGCTGGAACAGAAAACTTTTTTTCTGTAGTACCCATTATGCCTATACAGAAAATATAAAACTTCAGGAATTTCAGAAACTACATTGAGTCTCTTTATTACCTCTTTCTTTCCCAACAGAAATATAAAATTGTTTATGTTGTCTAAGGTATATTTACATCTGCCTTCATTTGTTGTGACTATTTCAAGTAGTAAACTCCTTATAATTATAAATATTAAGCATTTCTTTTCAAAACTACTTTATCTTGCAGAAAGAATATTTGTACATTCTCATCACTCTCAAACTCAGTTTTCTTGAAAGACCTAAGCAGTTTTATCCTTTTTACACTTTATCCTAGAGCTTTTAAATCTTCTCTACTATCATATCAGAGAAAAGATGAGATTTTACTGATAATAAAATGTCTCTCCCAACGTAAAAGGTATAATCTATCCCCTAGTAAAAGGAAACTGTATGGCAATGATTCTGTGTTTATAAACAGTTCTTGTTTTATAATTCAGTTCCTTGAGAATGGACATAGAAATATTTGAGAGATCAGTTATAAAATTTATTCTGTTTCATATGAAATTTGTTTAGTTTTATAGGTATGAAAAGAGACATCAGACATAAATAAAGCACGGAATGAACTATTTTGCAAATGCTGGATACAAACTACAATAGAATAGTTGTATTTCTTCTGAACTGCATGTTTTCAGTTCTAAATATCAAGCTCTAGACTCCAACTCACCATAAGCCTACCTAAAAATAAATGTCAGAAAGAAAGACAGAAAGACAGAAAGACAGAAAGACAGAGGAAGGAAGGAAGGAAGGAAGGAAGGAAGGAAGGAAGGAAGGAAGGAAGGAAGGAAGGAAGGAAGGAAGGAAGGAAGGAAGGAAGGAAGGAAGGAAGGAAGGAAGGAAGGAAGGGAAATCAAAGGAACCCGGCAGTAACCCTTCCCCTCTTTCCTCTTCCAGACACATCCAGAAACAGTGGAAATGTTGTTCAGGAGGAAGTATTGCCACAAGAAAAAAGCAACTATCTTTAAAAATGAAACTGAAAGGGTCAATTTTAAATATGTATGTAATTAATAGAAAAAATAATAGTTTTTAGTTTTTGTGGTCCTTCTTTCCTTTCATTTTTTTTCCAATAACATTAAAATGCATTTTTATGTAATTCAAAAATTGATGTTATTTCAAAGTTATACCAAGTTATGACATTAAATTTGTGATTAAAAGTCTTTAGCAAGGTCCGATTATCTGTGTTTTAAAAGTTAACTTGAAAGATACTTCTAATTTATACTAATTTAATTATTAGTGGGTATAGGTATATTTCTATTTCTTAATGTCTGCTAATGTCAAAATCTCTTTGGAAGTCCATGGAACAAGCAATGTGTTTCTACAAATATTGAATTTCTCAGAGCAAGATGAAGCAACTAAAATATAACTCCATCATAAATGGAGTCCTGATAAATTATAAATTGTCTTGATGATTGACAACTTTCAAGAATTTGATCTGATCTACTTCAAAAACTGCTTTGAGCATGATTTACTGTGCAAGTTACATTTCAATGGAACAAGATTTAAATGGATTTGAGATCCAACTTTCATGTAAACCAGCTGAAATCTTGGAGTTTATTGCCACACTTACTTGGGCTGGAGTATAAATGTTTTTTGTTTTGTTTTGTTTTTCTCTGTAAAGCAAATTGTTTAACAGAGAGGGAAAAAGATGAATATGAATAATAAATAAGAACAATACAGGGAAATAAAATAAAAAGCAAGAATTTTTTTCTAAAAGGTATAGGTATATCAAGAGGTATATCATTTTCCATAGTGGGTAAAAAAGTGGGTAGTAGTGGTGATCATGAGCAGCTGGTTTTTAGCTATAGAGAAAATTGAGAACTTGCTTTATTTAAAGCTAAAATAATCAGAGATATGCAAGAAATAACAAGACAAAATTTAAATGGTTTTAGCTTTGGCTTTAATACTTTGAAATTTTTTATGTCCTCAGACAATATTTTATTGCAAATACATATTGCAAATGCATATCAAGTTCTAATCCCCAATGATTCCAGAACAGAAAAAAATGAGGGGAAAAAAAAATAAATAAAAGTTTTGTTTTTATTTGTTGGATGAATCTTTGACTTTGAATAATTTGTCCAGTTCTGTTATTCAGCAGATGTGACTTTTATAAGTGTTTAGTAAAATACTATGTCTAAATTAACTGTAGTATCCTATATTTTGTCCTGCTTCTTCTTCTTTTATAAAATCTCTATTATGAATATTTTTTATTTTTTTTTCTGAAGTGGATGAGTGTAACTCCACCTTATCTACATTCCATCTCACACCAAATCTAATTAAAAAGAAAAGCTTGTCCTCCTTTCCTCTTTTAATCCCTTTACCCTAACATTATCTCCATTACTGACTATATGACTGAATGCTTTAATTTAAATTGCATTCATCATATGTTTTTACAACATTGTATGCACAATTTATTCCATGTACTGTTCTTCTCTTGCCTTATTTAATTGTTATGTGTGTTGGGAATAGAATATACATTCTCAGAATTAGTTGTGTCATACATAGTAGTTGAAAAAAAAA
>CM021697.1:166844425-166873870 GCA_011074415.1 Stictonetta naevosa | reverse complement strand
GAAGGAAAGGAAAGGAAAGGAAAGGAAAGGAAAGGAAAGGAAAGGAAAGGAAAGGAAAGGAAAGGAAAGGAAAGGAAAGGAAAGGAAAGGAAAGGAAAGGAAAGGAAAGGAATCTGTACCTTAGCGATTAGTGAATTTTTATGGAACATGTCCACCTTATATCTCTTCTTATTGTTCAACTTAGGTATTTTCCTGTTCAGATTATTCAATGTTGGAAATGTGCTCATAGGTGTATAGTCAAAGAAGAGAGAAGCAAAGGTTTGTTTTTACAGCATAATACCATAGGATACAAATCTCAGGACTAATATAAAATTAGTATTTAATTCACACAATGGGGTGGTAATGTGCAGAGATTTTAGTATATTTCTATAAAGTGGTACAGGTTCATGAACATTACTTGGCATAGTTGAATATTTCACTTCAGTCCTGATAAACAGGAACTGTCCCTAGTTCTAGAATTTATTTAATATATTAGAACTGTTTGCCTGTTTTGCAGTGCATGTTGCAGAAAGACATGGGGATGTGGTTTTATTCTCAAAATTCTGGTATGTAATTTGTTTGTAGAGTCTGTCTTTTGCTGTTTTTAGGCAAGCTCTACAGTTGGCAGCATTCTAACTTTTTGCACATGGACCATAAGAAGAAATGATGCATTAATATTGGGTCCAGACAATCAAGTCAGTATGAAATTCATCAGAAAGTAAAGGATAGCAGACTGAAATATTACTGCTGTGTTGGATTTCAGCCCATAGTTCAGATGGAGATCAAAAAGTACGTGAGCAAGATGGAATTTTTCTCCCCACGCACTTTTATATATATACATATATAATTAAGCAAAAATATGATTATAGGAAACCTAAAATTTAAGCATTAAATAGTCACAGAATAAGGAGCATTAAAGGTGATAAATTGATACTTTATTAGCATGTTAATAAGTCAGGGTATATTAAGGAAAAAAAAAAATCTAATACAATTCTTACTATGTGTTGCCAATTCACATCCAGGTTGAAACAAGTGTTCAGAGATACACTCCACTAGTTACTCACTAGTCATCTATTTATGTGTTTAAACAACATATATAAAATGAAAAGCAAAACATCTCCTTGTGAATTCTTTACGGATAATGTGAGAACTAAAACCGTTACTATCATATGTTAATATGCCAATATCTGTTTAGATATGCTGATGAAAATGAAGTTATTTCTTACTGAAAGAAGTTGTTACCAATTAACAAAGACATTAAGCCCCTCTAGATAATTTTTGAAAAGTCCTGCATTATTTGTTTTATAGTATGTTAAGTTTTTTGTTTTGTTTTGAAATATGACTGTGAGAAAACAATTCCTCTTCCTTTAACATGTTCTTTTACTTAAGCAAGCTTTCAAATTATTTTTTTATCTGTTATGTATCATAGTTTAGAAAAATACCATGACTTAGGGGATGAATTGTTTAAATTCCTTCTTTGAAATAATGTCAAAAGAATATTTAGTGGAGTTCTAATGAGTTATATATCCATAAGCAAACTAGAGTTAGTAAGATTATTGAAGTACCTTTAGGGGATAACCTGAAGACCTCTGCTGACAGTGAAGCATTTTGCAGTGACAGAATGTAATCTCTGCCTTTGATCTATATATCTATTTTTATTTTGAAATGATCCTGTGTAATTTTAAAATCAATTTTCAGATAAGAGGCTTAAGTAATTTCATCCATTTGATTTAGGGCATTTAGGAAACTGTTGAAACTGTTCTTCTCAATAATTATAACCTGGCAGTACACAAAAATTCAGGTCTTAGGTATTTTTTTTGTTCAACCTTTGCTACTGCCAAGATGCCAAATGTCCTTCTGGAACTAAACTGAATGTAGTGCAGCATCTTTTGCCTTGTTATCTAGGAAACAAGTTACCCAAAAGCTTGATTTCTTAAAATAAACAATAATTATTTACTTCAAAAGAAACAGAAACTGAACAGATCCAGCACTATGAAATTATGCAGAAACTTCTACCAGCTTCCCTATGACAAGCTGACTTATATTTTGTTGTAGATAAATACTCTCTTATATATTAAGAAAAGAGGAAATTAACAAATGTTCAGATACAAGAGTAATAAAGCTTTCATTCTCCAACTTTACTAAGAAAGAAGTTAAAATGACAGCTTTTTTGAAGGAACAGATCACAGGCAAACACAGATTTGATTTTGAGTGGATGTCTCTCCCATCTGAAACCCTGGGACTAATGCCATATATTAGGAACTTAAATATCATGCAGTTTATAAGAGGCTAGAATGAAAGAACATGAGCCATTCAAACTGAATTTAGCTGCTACTGAAAATTATGCTTTCAGTAGACAGTAGCTTCAGTTCCTGTGTAGCTTGCACAATTTCTAAAAATTCTGTAAGCCAGCAACCACTGAAACTTACAGGTTTTTCTCCTACAGTAAACCAATATTTTCTTCATCTGTTTGCTCCACAGCAATTTAAATGAAAATGATCTTCTTCCTTACATTTATCTAATTTCTTCATGAACAGGGTTAGGTGTGTCCTAAAGATTTATTTTCAGCGGTACATAAGTTCTACATATAAAAGATATGAAATTATTAAGCAAAGCTGTGAATGCACATCAAGAATATCTTTTTCTTTATTTCTGCTTATGACATTTTCCTGGGTTTTAATATCTTTAATTAAAATTCTATATTTTTTATCTTTCTTTTTAAATTAATTACTTTTTGTTCTATACTGTTTTCTGAAATGTAGGCCCACAAAATCTATTAAATATTTCCTTGTAAAACTTATTTTTAAAATATTTTTAATTGTCCTATATGTTATAATATAAAAGTTTGTTTTATTTCTTTTAATTCTCTTCTACATCTCAGTTATGCAAATTGAGGTGGATTTCTGACCAAAATAAGCTATCGTGTCTTACTTGGAATGACAAGACCTTAACAGAAATCCACAAATTAAATTCTTGGACTTTTGGGAGCAGGCAAAACTTAATGGATTCCCTCACCATCTATTGTAGGTATCATTCTTTCTATATTTGCAGTCAAATAGTACCTGGATAAAAAAAAAAAAAAAAAAATCAAAATCCGGTGAAATTATTTGAAAGACCCATGAAGGAAGTATTACCTTTATTTCATGCAGTATCACTCATCCTCAGGTAAGTAACGTGGTTTCCTGTGCAGCTGACTCCCTGAATGTATCATCATTTAAACATGATGATTTCATGATGATATTGAATCAATATAATAATTCCAATCCTTGCAAAAGACATGACTGGAGTTCAAAAAATACAGTACTCCTCAAGTTGCTATATGAGTTTTTGGAAATGCCAGTGAACAGGACATACATTCTCTTTTCTAAGAAGAGAACAAGAAGGAATAAGGCAGTTCTGCACTTTTCGTAAACACAAGTTCCTATTTGTGTTGTGCACCCCTCAGTGTAGTAAAGCATCTTCAATGTTCTGTTTGTTTGTTTTTTGTATGAAAATATACTTGATTAATACTGATTAATACACTCAGTTATACAAGGAATACAAATATCTGTGGTACCTGTTGACCCAGAACTAGGGGAAGGGAAAACCCATTCCGTGATGATAATAAAAACAAAAGAAGATCCAAAATTGGTACCAATTTGGCAAGTATTGACTCGATTGGGAAAACAAAGCAAAACAAAACAAAACAAAACAAAATAATAATAATAATAATAATAAAAGAAACAATACCATGAAAAAATGAAATTGGAGATTGTGAAATGTGTTAATTTGATTCGTGTCAGTATGGAACAATGCTAGGGCCGCATGATGAAATATAAACTTCTATTTAAGAAAAACAGAGTGATTAGTGTACATGGTTCTTGTATCATGCAAAGGAAGGGCCCAGCAATTTGTGTAAATAGAGGGTTTGAAGGGCAAACATTGAGACTCTAGTCTGGGAGATAAGAGGACCAAGGAGTTTTTTTAGAAAACTGCTGACTTTTGCATGGGACGCTGCCCAAGCCTCTGATATCCAGCAAAGAGATCTACCAAATAAGGAGAAAGGGGGAGTTGAAGGACGACCGAAGGACAAAGCCTGGGAGGAAGACTACGAGACTTCAGCACAAGAGACCCTCAGAAAGACCACCAGAGACTGATACGCATGCATCCGGAGAGGGTTTGGATTCCGGGAACTAATTATAATAACCCTGCTCTTTCTAGGAATAGCGATGAATATATATTAGTCTAGGAGCATAAAAATCAGCCACCTGATGTAATAGGTGTGTGTCTTGGTGGAGCAGAGACTCCCGGTGTACCCATTGCTGTTTGCTTGCCTCTATTCACTTAATAAATTACAAACTTTAATTAGAATCCTATTTGGGACTCAGTCATTTATCACAAAATTATTTTTTAAATAGATGAAGCACAAAGAATTGAAAGTTTTAACAGAGAGAAAGACAGTTGTCAGTTGAAACATTGTTTTAATATATACTACCTCAGATAGCTAAAGCCCTATAGGTTCGCAAAAGTATATCAAGAATTTTGAATTATTCAGATCCCTGGGTACAGTTAACTGCTTCCAGCGTCCTGTGGTTACTGAAATATTCACTATCATAAACTATCTGTGGATAATAGAAGCTGTTCATACTCAGCAGAGATATAATCCCTTGAAAATTATGCTAGTACTTTGTACTTCTCCAGTTCTGTCAGAATTAACAGACATACAACATCCAAGAAAGGAAAGCAGATATCTCTATAATTTGGATGATATACAGAGCAATGGATCAAAAGTGAATAGACCATGGGGTATTTCAGTTTTTGTTTTGTTTGGTTTTGTTTTCATATTATATTCCTTTACTCAAGTAGAAGGCAAAATAAGATTTTGCAATAAATGTTGTGGTCTGAACAATGGTGATTGAAATACTGATTTCTTTACTATACTGTCTGTAATCTGGAGTAAACTTTTGTCAGTAATGTGAGATTTATTTTATTTACTTTATTTTATTGTTGTTTTGTTGTTGTTGTTGTTGTTTTTTTGTATATCACCAAGCCTGTGGCTGTAAGGAGATATGAAAATAAACAACAAAAAAAAAAATCTGCCTATTTCAAGAAAAACAGCAACAACTGCTACAACAACAACAACAACAACAACAACAACAACAATAATAATAAATGGTGTCTGCTACGGACCACCTGGTCAAGTAAAGCCAATTAATTGCAGAATTATTACGTTTTCATAATACTTCTTTCTTAGAAAAAGCAGTGTCTTACTGCAATATATTTTTTATGTAACATTTCTTGTTCTGAGGAGACTTGTTTGTATAGTCACTCCCTTCATTTTCCTCTCCTAGTTTAACCCCCAATCCTTCTCTAAAAGCTTCATG
Organism: Stictonetta naevosa; assembly: GCA_011074415.1. NCBI lineage: Eukaryota > Metazoa > Chordata > Aves > Anseriformes > Anatidae > Stictonetta > Stictonetta naevosa. The sequence goes on along the minus strand of CM021697.1, from coordinate 166,868,528 downwards.
AGCAGTGCCACATTACCAGGAGCAACCCCATTGACTTCTATTAGTGCTCATAGCTATTGAGGTTCACCTATTCCAAAATTTTATGCAACTTTACATCATTAGAATTAATTATGAGAAAGGCTATTAATCTTCTAATAGTAAAATTGCTTAGAGAAAGGGCATTGTAAAAGTCCTCTTATTTCCACTTACTAAACTATTTTTCAAAGTTCAGTGCAAGGTGGGTGGTTCATGGCAATAAAAAATAGATTTAATAGCAATTCTAAACGGATTATTTTAAATTAATAACAGAGACTCTAATAAACATACAAGAAAACACTCTTGTAGAAATAAGCAAAGAGATTATAAAAGGACCATATAAGATGTTCCTCATATCCACTGAAAAGCAAATCTCTGATCTGTAAAACACAAACAAATTATTGTATTGTAACATTGTTAGCAATTTCCTTATATAGCCACAGCTATCAGTATAACAGCAGAATTAGCACTCTTGGGAACACTTTGGAAATATTTATGAGTGATCATGTTAGTTTTGTCCATGGAAAAATCCACCTGACTTTGTTTACCTTTTCACAAAGATGCCTCCTGGCTGATAAAAAGGTAATGTCACCTTAATTACGTTCTTGCCTTGGCAGCTTAAATTATTTATGCTTTAACGTTACATTTAGCCTTCTCAAGCTTTAGTTTCTGTCCTCGAGTATGAGCTCTGCATAATTACTAAAAGGAAGTACAGTGGTAAGGTGTATGACCTGTCAATGCTTATGGTTCCCCATTCCCCCTTCCTCCTCCACCCCTCATCATAACTTTTTGTGACACAGGTCGTTGATTTTGAGCAGCTATGTTAGCAATCCCAGGAAGCTGTAAAAAGCTAATTGCTTTCATCTGCTTAAAGTGGATTAAGATTTTATGTTTATCAAGGTCATTCCATTTGTTTAATCTACTTTACCATAACTGTATAGCTCTGGAGATTGGCAACAGGCAATATATAACTTGTAATAGCTAGATCATTAAAACAGAAATTGTCATCACAGCAACTCTTCTCATCAACTGTAGGAACTCAGAGCAGCCAGTACTTCAGTGAATGGCAAGATTGGGTTCCAAACTATTGACCCAGTACCTAATATCAAATTTCTTATACTGTGCCCATTTCTCTGAGTCAATATTGACAGAATCATCCTCTCAATTAACTGTAATTCCATGTGTAAAGATTCAGAAAGTTACAGAATTAGGATACTTCTGGAGACATGGAAAATGTTCATCAGATCCACCCTACTCACTGTACTGATACTGCTGACATGTGGCAGTCATTAATTACTGAAATTTGTTTCTATCCATTGTACACTCACTCTTGTGAAACAGGTGAAATCTGTGCCTCCACTTCAATTTTCTGTACAGTAGTTTCAACACCAAAACCTTAAAATTGGCCCCACTGCTTCATTCCAAGAGAATTGGTTGCAATTCAGGGAAGAAGTAGACCACACCTACCACACAAATACACGGGCACACAGAAACAGACAGTCTATCTCCTACTGGTGTCCAAAAGCTGAATTTCTGGTTCTGAACTGCTCCCCTGCTTTCCTTGCTTGCCTTATGAACTGGTTATGATACCATCAGTGGGGAGGAATTGCCACCTTCAGAAGTTCTTAAATGGCTTTGTAGGATGATTTAACATGGTCTCTCAGGAGCATATTACTGCTCTCATGTAGGATACTAGCTCAGAAACCTAATTTGCTGAAGTCCTCACTTAAAACAGAAGAATTCCACCCAATGCTGCCTTCCTGAGGAAGGATATCTTCTTCAGACTTCTCAGTGGTTCATTTCTCAACATGCAGCACTAGTAACTTATGCTTTTGTCAATAATGTGACTTGAGTTCTGAGAAAGAATCTAACAACCATAGAAAAATTATGGAATGTGTAGCTGACTACTATTTTCAGTTAACAGGAATCAGAACGGGTAGCAACCATGCATATTTTCAACAGTTAATTTAATAGATAATTTCATGAAATCAGTAAAATAGTTGTGTATCTAAAAACTATTAAATAGTGTTATAAAGTGGATGTACTATAAAATGATATATCTATTACAAGTCTAGAAGTAATCACTGTTTATCATCTGTGTAACCTAACACAGAGCTCTCTACATTCTCAAAGGAGCTTCATCTTGGTTTTCCTAATTAGTGGACACATTGCTTTTTTCCTTAAGAAACAGTGATTGTAACTTATTGTACCCTAATCTAACCTCTGTAAAACTGGTAAGTTTGTATGTAAAACAAACAAACAAAAACCACAGTGTTCTTGGGCAAGCAAATGGGAGTTTTTAGTTGCATTTTATAATTAATCTTACAGGCTGAATACTGACTACAACTTTCTTGGTGGGCTCTCACTTTTGTAGCAAGATCTTATGTACAGATGAAATCTGAATTAATAAACAATACAATTGGATGGAATAAAATAAATAATTAAATAATCCATTGGTAGATGTATATATATGTTTTCAAGCTCAATGGAGGAGGAAATTAATGTGTCATCAATGTTCCAGTTTTGAAAGAGTCATATATCGGTAATGGTCATTTTTTCTCATAGAAATGTAACAACAGCTTTCCCATTCTGACTACAGTTGCAATGTTGTTCATTTGCACACTGCAGGCATGCAAATTACCTGTCATGGCTACATTATACCATTTCTGATTTTTAAGGCATCCTTAGGAAATTTATGTTTGTAAAAAAAAAAAAAAAAAAAATGTACTTAAGTATAACATACGCTCAGTTAAAATGAAGTTCATAACATAAAAACATGCACATGTCTAGCACCTTCTAAACTCTTAACAACCTTACAGTTAATAACAAAGCTCGAATATTTCTCAAAGATAGAATAATTTATTTTCATAAAAAAAAAAATAGAGGAGAAAAAAAAAAAAAAAAAGAAATCTTAAGATGTTGAAACAATTAAATTTCTTTTGTAAGGTGCTTTCCTAGATATGTCCTTGGTCAAATGACACAGCAAATGTTTTCTCGAGATCCATCAAATTAGCAGGTATACAAGTCATCTGTGGAGACTTTCTTGCCCTGAAGCAAAGAATTTGACAACATGAATTAAAGAAAGGGTAGCAAACTCAGTATGCTATGCAAATAATGAGCATATTTATACCTTTATATATTTATACCTCTCTTTAAATGAAGATTTTTAAACAAATCACATAGCATCAGTTCTCAGCCTTTAGAACTCTCATATTTTCCCCTCTTTAATTCTTTTCTTAAACAGCATAGCTCACAAACTTCTTCAGTACACTGATCTTCCAGCATGTCTCTGTTATGACATATCTATAAGAAACCAGTCTTTTAATACTGCTTCTATATTTGGGATCATTTGTCCTTACTGTGTTCACAATATTTTAATTAGTAAATATAACAGCTTTAAAGTTATTATTTTTGTGTGTGTGCATTTATCTAAACATCGTTCTTTCTTTGGAGCTTGAAGGAGAATTCACAGGCATTGTATGTTCTTAGGTATTCATTTAGTCCAGAAAAAAATTGCTTAGCCATTACAAATTGAGACTTGGATTCTACATCTAATAGTAAAATCTAGCATCTGCTCCACTGACAGTTACCTCTGCAAATCTTTCTGCCCAAGAGATTTTTTTTATTTTTTTTTCCCCAACACTTTTTTGTTTGGTTTGGTTGGTTGGTTAAGTTTTTAATTTAAAAGATCACAAGCACTCTGAAGTTTGACTGTCAGTGCATTTTCATAATTTCCTCAGTCTTGCATAACTCTCGAGTATTTCAGTCTTGCTTTCTTGCTTTCTAGGCCAAAATCTTCTGAAGGTCTCTATTCTTTTAGGCACATAAACTTCTAATATTAGTTAGATTGTCTCAGTAGCATGTGTGGCAGTCACTTCACCACTTCTTGCCAAGGCAATTGGCTCCGGGGCAGATGCGTTCAGCAGTGGAGCAGGGGATCAATGTGGGCAGGGATTTTTCCTGCATGGAGGCCGTTTGAGGCAGCTGAGGGATCCACCAGGACTCGGCAGCCCTTGCGAGAGCAGCTGATGAGTTGCGGGTGGAACGAGAACCCCCCACCTGCTCTGCAAAGGCAACCCTAGGGAGCGCAAGCAACCAGGAGTGTGGTGAACAGGGCGGGAAAACAGGGTGTGGCATGTCAGTCAGGGCACGGCAGTCTGTGCCACAGTTCGAGCAGGCAGGGTGCTCTCACCGCTGTTTTCCAACGGTGGTTGTAACCTTCTGGTGAAGACCCCAGCCATGGTATCCACCCAGTGGAAAGCCATGGCCTCTGTGCCCCTTGCAGCTTCTCCAAGACCCAGCTAGTGATGCGGCTACCAAGACAGAGGTCTTGGGGAAACACGTGGCCATCCAGGTCTTGGGCTGCAGTGTGTGTGTGAGTATTCTGTCAGTGTCTGACAGCAGCAGCGGTGGGTATGTCTGTGGGAGGTGTGCCCAGATTGAAGAATTGCTCAGCCTGGTGGCAGAGCTTCAGGGGCAATTGAGTAGGCTGAGGAGCATTGAGGAGTCAGAGAGGGAAATTGACTGCTGGAAGCACATTCTACGCACCCTGAGACAGACTCATCAAACAGCCACCACGCAAAAAACAAAGGTTCTCCTGTCCCACTAGGCAGCCGCTACACAAGAGACAAAGGTTCCTCCATCCCAGCAAGCAGTAGTAGGGGACTTAGGACATTGGGAGGAATGGAAGCAGGTTTCTGCTCGGGGTAGGGCTCGCACGCCCTGCCTACCTCACCTTCCTGGCTACCTTTACACAACAGGTTTGAGGCTCTGGAACTTGAAAGTCAAGCAAGTAACGATGTAGATGAAAGCCCGTCCTGGTTGGAAGGGGTGCCGACGGCAAGGCAACCTATCCCCTGCATCACTACATCTTCTACCAAGAAAGAAAGAAAGGTTATCATCATTGGAAACTCCCTTCTGAAAGGGACAGAGGGCCTGATTTGCCACCCAGACCCAACCCACAGGGAAGTCTGCTGCCTCCATGGGACTTGGGTAGGAGTCATACCTAGAAGAGTCACTTGTCTCGTACAGCCCTCTGACTACTACCAGTTACCGTTTTTTCAAGTTGGTAGTGACAACATAGCAAGAAGAAGTCCAAGAGCAATCAAAAAACACTTCAGGGTTTTGGGGTGACTGGTTAAAGGATCAGGGGTACAGGTTGTGTTTGCCTCTGTCCTTCTGGTAGCAAGAATTGAGTTTGACAGGCAAACTTAATTTATCAATATGTGGCTCTGAGACCAGTGCCACCGACAGAACTTTGGGTTTCTTGATCATGGGAAGGTCTATGCAACACCAGGCCTGCTGGCACCAGATGGGATGCACCTCTCTCAGAGCAGGAAAAGGACTTTTGCCCAGCAGTTAGCAGGGCTGATCAATAGAGCTTTAAATTATATTTGAAAGGGGAAAGGTATAAAACCAGGCCTGCCTGTGATAATCTATGGGTTGGCATGCCAAAATCAGGACAGTGTGTTAGTGAGGAACTAAGAGATACCTCAAGATCAACTGCCCTTGTCCTTATGGGGGACGTCAAATTGCCAGATGTTAACTGGGAATATCACACAGCCAGCATAAGCAGGTCCAGGAGGTTCTTAAAGCACCTTGATGGTGAAGGTGATGGTGAAGCACTGAAGCACTTCTTGCTGAAGGTATTAAGGGAGCCAACTGGGAAAGGTGCCCTCCTAGATCTGTGCATGAAACGTCTTCTTAATAATTTTAATTTCACTTCACAGCAAGAACCAAGACCTGTGTGGTTAGGACACGCTGTAGACGGAAAAATTATATAGGCTGAAAGGCCCTTGGAAAAAGCATTTACATGTTCTGGAAACAGATCTCTTATTTTCTGGGAAAAATTTCTGGCAGCTGTGTTAAACCACAACATTTATTAATATATATATATATATATAATGTCAGCAAGAAGAACTGAATTTCCTCTCCTGGATATATTTTCAAAGAATAATCTCTTCATTTACTTTGAAACAATGACTGAAAGTGTTTTTGTACTTGCATAAATGGAAGTACTTCTTAGAAGTCTGGAGTAAAGACACTTTAGTAAAAGACTTTAAAAACATATCAAAACAAAACAAAGAGAACAAATTGTTTCTCCTCAGTTTTTTTCATGGTCTTTTTCTAATCAACTACAGGCTGGAAAAAGCTGATTTTAGTTTTTTCCCTTTTCTCTGTCTTTCTGTTCTTATTCCGTGATATTGACTATCCACACACAGGAAGAAGTCAGCCATATTACCTAAGACTTTTCCTGACTCTGGCTTACAGGCATTGAACTAATAATAGTAATGAGGACAATGATGATGTATTCTTACATATGATGCAAACTAACAGCCTAGTGAGACTGAAAAAGTTATTTAAAATTGTAGGTAGAAATGAAATATTACTTTTCTTTTTTTAAAAAAAATATATATATTATTATTAGATAATTAGGTAGTTTCTCTTAATATATTTTATTAATTGACTGTGGCATATTTTAATATTAAAATGGAATACAACTGAATGTCATAAAGGCACCAGGTTCTACTCAGAAATGTGATTCTACTGATTTTTTATTTTTTTTAAGCTTGTTTAACTACTTTTCAGAAAGAACAACATGAGTGGAATTTGATCAAAATGCTGTTTCAATCCTTTCTCAGTGAAAGCCTTCATGGAGTAAAACTCATAGTTTCAGTTTGGCTTGCTAAAGATTTTGAACCTTTTGTTGATTTTTGGCTGAGTTTCTGGTTTATATGTTTTGATGCCCATCTGAAGCTTGCCTGTTTTACATATTTAATCCTGTTCAAATAAAACTTAACACTCATTTCTAAATTTCCTTCTCATGGTGTAAATGAACATAAAGTTTGACTGAAGCAAATCAAACTGAGAAAAGATTCTTAGACATTCTAATACAGACCAAATTTTTTGAACTTGCAAAATGAATCATTCTTGCAATCCTTACTAAGCTTTTCTGGTTGAATGTGTCCCTTTCCCTTCCCTTTTCACCCCATACCTTCCCAAAGATGCTTTCTTTCATTCCAATTGGAATAATTTAGCCCAATAACTTTAAGATACCTCACTGAAGACAACCGTCCAGAAATCCTCAATTCCTTAGCTGAAGAGAAAACATTTTTTTCAGTTTGGAAAGCTTGATGACAGTTTATGAGAAGAGCTGATGAACATGAGGAATATGCCCAAGACAGCTCTTACAGTTGTCTTAGTCTGACTCTAACTGACATGGAACAGCCTCCTCTGTACAATGAACTTCTCTGGGACTCTAGAATGTCTGTTAGGAACAGTTTTCAGGTTCTGGTAACTCCCAGTGACAGGCAATTTTGTGTTTAGTACTAGTAAACACATCCTAAACCACACACACACACACACACACACAAAAAAAAAAAAAAAAAAAAAAAAAAAACCTGTTCTAACAACTTAATGGTATAGTTCCTTTCCTCAGGAGCACTCCCTCATACAGTTTTATTTAGTAGTATAAATATGGTCTTTGAGTTCAGTGCAACACTACCACAGAAAACCCTGATCCTTGTCTGATAAGTTCCTAAGTGTTTTGGAATCTCTAGCCTTGAAGAGCTAAAATTCCCTCTGTGTGAATTTACTTAATAAACACTTTAAGAATACCAAAATCAAATAGAAATTTCTGTGCAAGCTACACCTCAGAAAATCAGGACAAATAATCAGGCTATGATTTCTGTGTAGATATCCAAGGTACAGGAAACTGTTCTGAAGTATTTGAAAGTAATAGAAAAACAGGGTGTACTTTTGCAATACACATGCTGAGGAACAGTATTGTTAAATACATTGTCAGCAGTTTCTAAGTCACTCAACTGCTCTTTTATTAATAAACAACGCTGTTCACCTTTAACTGTACAGTAAACTTGTCAAACACTTCAACACTTTTTTTTTAATTTGACCTTTATAGGCTTTAATAATTGCCCAAGTTGATATTAATACCCTGCTTAAGTGTCAATTTTCTCCAAAATACAACTGACCAACTTGTTTAGAGCACATATAAAGTAATTTTGACCAATCTGGCAGAACATACATAACAAGCTATCAAATTGAAAATACAGATTGCCTTGTATACAGTTATTATACCTTATTTCTTCTGAAAACTCTAAGAAGCAAGATTATTTTTTTCCTATCTTTGCAATGTATATTGTGCCTAATAGCGAAGATATAGACAGTGGCAACTATTATCCCATGTATATTCTTATTCATAATGGAAGATGGAAAATCAGTTATACCAACAGTTCTTCAGGACAATGGGTGAAACTAGTGAACTAGAAATAGTTCAGCCCCATTTTATGCAGAGTTCCTAAATAATGCTTAAAGAAGTTCAGGAAAACTTCCCCAGATAATGAGTTCTGCAGACTGTTTTTACCATCACATCTAATCTTCATGGAAGCAGTTTCAGCTTCTAACATTCCTTTTATTCCAACCTAAAATGATTATAAAATACAAATTAATTTTATTGTGGAAACTATTTTTACTCTTTTAACAGATATATAATTTGTATTAAATTAAAAAAAAAAAAAAATCCAGGTCTTCCATTTGTCAAAGGAGAAGCTAAGAGTAGTTGAGAAGAGAAAGAAAGGTAAAAAAGTGTGTGTGTATATAGTGTTTGCCCTGAGATGGTTTCTAGCTGGGATATACAGCCTAACTTGAACACTAGGAAGAATTTATGAATTCTATAATCCAGACATAGACTTTTCTCTGAGTAAGAAATGTCCTTTTGTTTCCACTGCAGGGGAAAAACAAAACAAAATAAAACAAACAAACAAACAAAACAAACAGCAACCACAACCACACACACACACACACACAAAAAAAAAAAAAAAAAAAAAAAAAAAACTATTGTGTCAGCTCCAGAGCTATAATAGAATAGAAATTCTGGACTTAAGCTTGATGACTATAATGTCTGAAGTTATTCTCTTACAAGAATAAGATTCATGCCTATGGACCATTTCCTGAGATAATGCCTCCCACACTTCTGATTCATAGTGTTGCAGTTGGTATTTGTGTTATTATTCTAAGAGTAACTCTACAGCAGAAACAAAGGACAACCAGTGTTATTTCTGCTGTTTAGAACAAGTTTGAATAAATAAGGGTCAAAAGCAATATTCTGCAAATCTTGGAAATTATGGTTATGGGACTAATTTACAAACAATTTGTTTCTTTTTGTAGATGAATCCTGTGTTTCACATACACAGAATGTTAAAGATAAGCTATTTTCTCATCACAGACTTAACAGTACATCAAATATTATATTGGAATTTGAGTAGCAAAGAGATTTTTCTGATCACATGATTATTTTTGATTACTGAGTGGTGGCTAAAACTTCAAGAGAAATGGAGGATCTCTAAGAACAACAGAAATACACTCTAACTAAGAATTAAAATCCATGTAAGAATAGTAACGGATAATTCCATTGTGGTATAATTTCTTTACACTTTTGGTGTTTGTAGTAAATGAAAATACTAGCCATTGCTGAAATACTGACAAATAATTAAAATTTCAGCAAATCAAATGCATGTTCATTAGTGTCTAGCAATGTCTCATTATCTGACCAGTTCTAGTGAAAGCTTAGTCTGGGGTGTAGTTTAACCCATTTTGTGGTGGGGAACCAGTCACTGAAGCAATGTGTTCATAATTTACTGTACTTTTGATTCTCAAAATACCTCTCATCTTTCACTCATAAAAAATCCTGAGTCCCAGTTCAGTTGCTTAAATATATAGATAAAAAATGCTGTTCCATATATATAAAAAAATGAATATATTTAAAAGTAGTTAAGGGTTATACCCAAATAAAGATGTAGATCTACTCCTGCTCTACTCTGCACTGGTGCGGCCTCTCCTCAAGTACTGTGTGCAGTTCTGGGCACCACAGTCCAAAAAGGACATTAAACTGTTGGAGAGCATCCAGAGGAGGGTGATGAAGATAGTGAAGGGCCTAGAGGGGAAGACATATGAGGAGCGGCTGAGGCTCCTGTTCAGCCTGGAGAAGAGGAGGCTGAGGGGAGACCTCATCGCAGTCTACAATTTCCTTGTGAGGGGGAGTGGAGAGGCAGGTGACCTATTCTCCATAAACACCAGTGATACCCTCTGGAATGGTGTTAAATTGAGGCAGAGGAAGTTTAGACTAAACATCAGGAGGAGGTTCTTCACTGAGAGGGTGGTCACACACTGGAACATGCTCCCTGGTGAAGTAGTCACTGCACCAAGCCTGTCTGAATTTAAGAAGCGATTGGACTGTGCACTTAGTCACATAGTCTAAACTTTTGGGTAGACCTGTGCGGTGCGAGGAGTTGGACTTGATGATCCTTATGGGTCCCTTCCAACTCGGGATATTCTATGATTCTATGATCTGTAAAAATCAAACAGGAAAACCTTGCATTTTAAAAAAGTTTAGATGTATATGTTTCTGTTAAGAGCTTCAGCTTGGTAGTACTTTACATCAAAAAATGTCTAAACACCTATGTGATTGCAAGTTCCTCAGCATTGAGACTCAGAGTATATGAACTTCAGCATTCTTCTTTAGAATGGATACCACGGTGCTCAATAGGAAGTTAGGAGTCTTATTAAAACTTAGGAGATGGCATACTGTTCTGTATGGGTCTTAGCTCATGGAAGGGCCTATGTAGGGTACAGAAACTAAGCATAATGCTGTTTGGCTCCCTGACACATCCAGACCAATATGCTGTTATAAGAACATGGCATGTTTACAGAATTAGACTTTAAATAATAATAATAATAATAATAATAATAATAATAGGTGACCTAATTTAAAATCAGCCAACAGAGGAAATGCTTAATTTCATATAATTGTGTCTTACACAACTGAAGTGTAGAGCACTGTTTTTTTGTTTTGTTTTGGTTTGGTTTTGGTTTTGGTTTTTTTTTGGTTTGTTTGTTTGTTTGTTTGTTTGTTTGTTTCAGTCTGGTCACCCAGTGTGGCTGTTTTATTGTGATGCATTCTTCCAATGACTATAATCTAACATCCACATGACTAAAACATTAAACACATCTCTGAATCAATTTCTTAGGTCTTTTTGGAGAAGTTTAATGGTATTTTTTGTGGAGCTGTTTAATGGTAATTAACCACTTTACCATGACAATACATTGGAAAGTGACTGACCTTAATACTTGTTCTTCCATTAGTAGCCAAACAACACAAGCCTTTACACCATTTCCCTGAGGAGAAATCTGAGATTTTACTCTGAACTGTTTCAGGATCCCACATATTATTTTACCTTCACAAGAATTGTTAGGGATTATACAAATCCTGTACTTCTCCTTAAACCTCAGAAACTACATGAGAAGCTCACTATTTGAGGTACTGCTTGTGGGGGCTTCTAGACATCTAAATGTTTGTGGAGTGAGTCTCAAGAACTCATCTTAGTGGTTCACCTAATTTTTTAGATACCTAGGACGTGATTTAGTTGCTTGAATATCACTGACATAAAATATTCTAGGGTATCCAAGGCACTTATATAAAGCCAACAGCTGTAAAATCTGGGACATCTGTATCTTTTTTCGATTAGTGGCTGGAAGCCATTTATGATAGTTCAGCATCTAAAACACCATTACATACCCATGTTTAGGTAAATTGATTCCTGGGGTGTGACTCATTTTGACTAAATTAGGTGACAGTAGGGTGAGTGTTTGTATATATACTGAATTATTAAGGTCAATGATGACTTTAACAACATGATAGAATCTAGAAAACTGTACATTTCATGCTGAAGAATATACATGCACTGAGACAGAGGGATAGTTCTCTATGCTTCACTGACTATATTGTACATCCACTCAACTAGTAAAGCAGAAACTACTTAGATGCACACATTAAATCTGTTTATCCTGAAAAAGCTAGCTGACTCCTGTGTCTTTGTTTTATTCTCATTCTGTCTGCAGGCACCTTGCAACTTCTTTGGAGCATTTAGGCATCTAAAATGTTTTCCAGTATATTACAGAACCCCCGAGTAGCTGAGGCTGGAAGGCACCTCTGGAGGTCATCTGGTCCAACCACCCTGCTCAAGCAGGGACACTTATGGCAACTTGCTCAGGGCCATGTCCAGACAGCTTTTGAGTATCTCCAAGGAAGGAAATTACACAACCTGTTAGGCAACCCAAGCCAGTGCTTGGTCACCTTCAGAGTAAATAAATATTTCCTGATGTTCAGATGGAACCTTCTGTGTTTCAGTTGTCTCTTGTCCTGTCACTGGGCATCTCAGAAAAGAGCCTGTCTCTTTGCACCATCCCTTAAGGTAATTTTATACATTGATGAGATCCCCCATGAGCCTCTTCTCCAGGCTGAACAATCACCGCTCTCACACATTGTAACACAATGAAGAAATATTCCAATCCCTTAATCATCTTAGAGGCCCTTCACTGGACTCTCACCAATATGTCCATGTCTCACTTGTATGGGGAAGCCCAGAACTGGACACAGCACTCCAGGTGTATCCTCACAAATGCTGAGCAGATGATACAAAGACAAGGTGTTTCTGATCCAAAGACAAGTTGTTTCTGTTAGTTAGATAACTGAGCTATGCTCACAGTCAGTGGAGCCCAGAGTCTAAATCATTCTGGACATTTCCCTAGGATCGGATTTAGTTGCTTAAGTACATATGTTACCTGCTATTTGAGGCTTCATAGGTTTGTTAGTCTCCATCTTTATGGGGCTAACAGATACAGCATAAGTTTCATGGAACACTGGAACCCCAACTACTAGATCTCATTCCTAGCTATTGCTTATTAGAACAGTTAGGGGTATAAATATCTTTAAAGTTACATATAAAAAAATATTCATCTTATCAACTTTGTTCTGGAGAAGAGACAGGATATGTAACAGACAGGACAAGTGTGCAAATGTTTGCTTCAAAATTATAGGTGTTAGAGGATAATAGGGTGTTGGTTTAACAGTAGTTATTCAGTGCTAATACTTACAGATGCCTGTAAACTATCACAGTGCAACAGCATACTATAGATCTACCCCTAGGTTAGCTCTCAATAAGAGATTTTCCTGGAATCATTTGTACCTGTTCAGGATGGTCAGTAATTTAGTGCTAAACAACAGTGTCTATAACAGCCAGCTCATGAGAAAAGTCCAGTATTTTCCTGCCAAGATAAATTGTGAATTTTGCCTACTTTCCTGAGAAGTGTTAAATGCATTTGCATTATAATCTATTGCAATGAAACATGTTGCTGTAAAAACAGGTGGTGTTACCCTTACAAGTCCCTAAACCCTTATAAAACAAATTATTTTATTTATTTTATTTATTATAAATTCATTTTTATATAGAAAAAAGAATCTTTTTTCTTTTATAAATAAAGGTATGCTGCTCAGGTGTATTCTCCTGAGCAAGGCAGTATTGGGACAGAACTATATGAATAAGAACTTGGAAGCAGGAACACAGCCAGAAATGTGTGCACAAATGAGTCATTTTCATGATAAAAAAATCTAACAAGCTAATTGCTCCTTAAATATAATATTAATAATAAATAAATAAATAAATCCCTGGGTCTACTGCCCATCTTTTTTACCTGTGTGCACTTAAAGATGAGGGAATTGTCCTATTCAGTCTTACAAATGCTTTTGGGATGATAGTCAGACTCGTTTGAAGCCAATCACATTACACGGTAAGGGGAGAACTTCAATAGAAGTTTGAGTCTACTACAAAAGATGCCCACAGATGATCAGACTGACTAATCATTGTCTTGAGACCTCTGAAAATGATGGGACTTTTGAGCACCAGGTGTCCAGGTTGAAAATAGCAACCAGCTGCCACTGTGCAGCAAATCGTGAACCAGCCTTATTATACATGCACAGGCAATTCTGCATTGCACAGATTTGGGCTCATTGTGCGTAGAGGCATAAAGCTACCTTACATGATTATCAGTGAAAGTCAGTACTTCAGGCAGAATTCTTTACTAACTTCATAGTGTAAATGCAATGTCATATTGCTATTGCTAGTAACAGGTCATAAGCTCTCTACTGAGTTTGCACATGCTCTGAATGGTTTTTTGGGGGGGGGTTGTTCTGGCTGAACTAGTTTTGACTAGCCTGCAGCTTTCTTTCACTCAGTATAGCTGTAACATCAACTTCTATTGATCAGATGTCTATGGGTAATTTGTTTTACTTTCATCAAAGTTAAAACATAGTTTTATATCTATATATCAGTAGAAAGCAATTAATCTATATCAAATGAGATATTTATGACCTTAATATAATGATGTAGGGCAGAGGAATAGAGGACTGGTATAACAGCAGAGACATTGATTGAGAGGTGGTACTGTGGAACACAGGACTGGGCTGGGGTACAGGCTGGCAAAGAAGACCCCACAACAGTAAGCAATTCAGTAATGGTCAGTGACAGAAACACAGACCTGGAACAGTGCAAGACTTGTTTTGGCCATAAAAAGAACAAAGAAGAATTCTTGCATATCTGACATAAATTGCACATACAGTAATTTTGGATGCAATTTGGAGCTGCAAAGAAAAGAAGAAAAAGAAAAAGTGTAAAAGTGTTTTAGCAAACACATAAAAATAATCCTAAGTAGACCCTAGAGTGAGGAAGAAGACATAAACATGACCACCACATTCCTCCTGGCAAAAATACTCCAGGTGCTGATGACTTTCCATAGCATCAACACCATCACCAATGTAATGAAACCACCAAGCAGCAGAGGAAAAATGACCATGACAACAGGAAAATTAGAACCTAAGGAGTACATTAATAATTTTAACCTCATTACTATTCACTCTCTTTTTTTTGTGAGGATTAGATCAAGATTCAATGATTATTGAATTACACTTTCAAGATTGCAGTGATACTAACAATAAATTCCTGGCTTTATATATAAGATGCATTTCCTCTTTGTGCATTAACAAGGTTTTGAGCATGACAAAAAGGCATAAGAAGGCTGCTCAGATTGACTACCTCAGAATATGTGAAGTATTCAATAAAATGTATTGGATTAAATAATAAAAATTTTATTAATCTTTAACAGAGATGTTATTACTGATGGACTAATAGAAAGATAGATAAAGCTGTGTAGATAATTGCCATATTATATTTCCCATGATATAAAATTTAATAAAACATGGGCCCCAACCATATTCATAGTGTTGTATAATAATTAAGTTGCCACCACACTTACTGTTTTTAAATTATATTTTATGAACTTTAATATCTATCTAGAAATGAAATATTTTCTTCTCTCAGGGAATAAAAGTAAAATTACTTTCCCCCCCCCCCGGTTTTAAAGTGGGGTACTTAATGAAGGTCATAATCCAAGATATTTCCTAAAAATAATTTATCTAATTTAAAAAAAAAAAATACACATTGTACTATATGTAGAATCCTGGGTGCTTTAAATATTTCTTTTCCACATAATGAAGTACATGTTCAGAATGTGAAAACCTTGTGCTGAAACAAATATTACATGTGCCCATAAATTAATGTGTCCCCTTAGGAAAATGAAATTTCACAATGTAATTACCCCATTTCTTCACTGAAGACATAAAGAAATTTATGGAACTAATTACTCTGATAATGGAGAAGGATTTTGTTCTCTTTCATTTTAACCCCACCTAAAAGCATGATATAGGAAAAATGTAATTCATTCAGCTCCACAGTGGTGCTGCTGTTATATATTTATTAGGAGAAACTGAGGCATTTTAATAGTTTTGTGTCATCATTAAACATAAACTTCCAATATAGTAATGAATATAAACTTCCAATATAATACTGGATATGTCAGAATGACATTCTGCTTACTGCTTCAAGTTTTATTCTGCTGTTTTTTGGGGATAAAAGTACAGTTAAATGGAAAATAGGGAAAGAAACAAAGAAAAACAATTGTTTAAACAACTATTTACACAAGTGTATATTCCAGAATTGTTTTTAATACAGTGTATGAAGAGTCACATTTAATCATGTTCTTCAACATTTGAAAGTTTTTATTGAAGGTTTGAATGGTTATCTTTAGGACAATCCTCAAAGGATGAAGTGTTTAAATGTAAACACTTATGTAAGGATTTTTTTTTAATAACAACAAATAGTTGATATTTGTCCTTTCACAATAACAAAATTCTTTGCAAATTAAAACCATGTTGATTTTCTAGAGGCAATAGTCTCTCTTTTATACTTTAGAGTGCACATCAGGAGGCTAAATAGAAAAAGGAGACAATGGTAAATCAAAGGACTTATTCCCACCCCTCTCCCCCAAGAGGTTCCCTAGAAAATATTTGTGGGATTTTCCTTTTCCTTTTCCAATAAATTCAATTTATTTAAAAAAAAAAAAATGAAAAGTTTATAGAGTACCCCATGTCAATAGAAAAAAAAAAAAAAAAAAAAATCATTTTCTCCCTGGAATGAATCCTTGAAATTTCCCATAGCCTGAAAACTTTAGAAACTCAGTTTTAATCATGTTTGCTAACAATATTTGAAACACCTGTGGATAAACAATTATACCCTTTTAGAATATGTCGTTGGACACTGAAACCCAAAATCTTGCTCTAAATTTTAGTGGTGACTACTGTGCAAACTGTTGTGTTGACTTTGATATCAGTCTTGATCAGAACTCCTGTTTTATTGTGGGTTTCTCAGGATTACAATATCTTTTGCACCTATAATAAAATATTTGGCACTACGTTTCATGTATAATACATGTAAAAGCAGTTTATTTCCCTCATAGCCATGATAAATGATACAGCAGTGTTGAATGGTGAATTGTGTTTTAGAAGTGTTTCATACCTCCTTAGTCACTCATGTAGATCAACATTAATAAAATTAATTAAAACAAAAAAGAATTTTCCATTCATAAAATAATTCCAATACTATGCTCATCACTCATGCTCTGTCCATAAGAGAATGCCCAGAACGATTAACAGTAAGTAAATCAAATTAAAATTTCTACCTCATTGAATGCTATTTGTCAAACTCTCCCACAAAACAAACAAACAACAACAACAAAAAAACATTCATTCATTGACACCATGATTCATTTATCATACCTCTTTTCCCCTTACTTACACAGACAGTCCATGAAAGCTGTAAATACAGGAAGCCTTACAATGATTCCAACTTGTGGGATAAAGGCCAAGCAAATGCTGTTTCAGGTGCAAGACTAATTAATTTAATAAAATATACACAGAGGGAAACAAGTAAGGCAGCTTCTGTCAATAATTGCAACATTTTAAAAAGACGTAGTTTGGTTTATATGAATATTCTTCCTTCCTCTAGTGGTCAGTTTCTCTATGACGTAAAATGGAAGTCCAAATTCATAAGATTTTTCATGTTCTGTATGTACTTGTATGTTTTGTCCATGTGAATGATGAATTAGAAACAAGTCTGACTTCATTTAGTGATGTAAGAGCATGACCACTTCCTCTGTCCCAGGCCTACTGCTATGCAGTTATGGAGGCACAGTCCAGTATCAGGGGACCTGGTGTCTCTGCCAAGGCTGGAGGATGAAGCTGCTGCTTTCGCCTCTTCAGGTTCAACCAGTAGTGAAGTTAAGAACATATCCAAGACAGAGAGAGAAACAGGGAGATGGCATTGAGACTGATACAGCAACACACAGAATAAATACAACACCAGCACAGACATCCCTCTCTCCTCAGAGAGCAGGTCCCTGGTGCCAGCCCCCCCACACACACACATCCAGACTCACCAGCATATATACGCTCATGGGCCCCCAAACACCAGCACAGACACTCTACCTGCCTGCCATCCCTGCCTCGATCCTGGCCCCTCTCAACCATCCCATGGGTTCCTTACTCTCTGGCTGGTCCACTGTGACATCTGACAGCGAATAATAAGAATGGAATCACAGAATCATTTAGATTGGAAAAGACCTTTAAGAACATCAAGTCCAGTCATCAACCTAACACTAAAAAGTTTGCCACTAAACCTTTAGAGTTACATCCACATTTCTGTTGAATACCTCCAGGGGTGGCAACTCTACCACTTGCTTAGGCAGCATGTTTCAGTATCTAACCACTCTTTCTGGGAAGGAATTCTTCTTCTTGATATCCTATACAAACTGCCCCTGGTGCAGTTTGAGGCCATTTCCTTGCATCTTATCACTTGTCATCTGAGAAAAGAGACCAACACCCTCTTTGCCGCAACTTCCTTTCAGGTATTTATACAGAATGATGAGGTCTCCCCTCATTCCCTGCTTCTCCAGATTAAACAACCCCAGTTCCCCTAGACACTCCTCATATGTCTTGTTTTCTAGATCCTTCACCAGCTTCATTACTCCTCTTTGAATGCATTCCAGCAACTCAATATCTTTCTTGTGTTGACAAGCCAAAAAATGAATACAGTATTTGAGGTGCAGTGAGATAATGTAAGACATGAATGTCTGCAATCATAGAATCTTAGAATGGTTTGTGTTGGAAGGGACCTTAAAGACCATGCGATTCCAACCCTCCCGACATGGGCAGGGACACCTAACACTAGACCAGCTCGCTCAAAGCGACATCCAACCTGTCCTTAAACACTTCCAGGGATGGGGCATCCACAGCTTCTCTGGCCAGCATGTTCCAGTGTGTCACCACCCTCTGAGTAAGGAATTTCCTCCTTATATCTAATCTAAATCTACCCTCTTTTAGTTGAAAGCCATTACCCCCTGTCCTATCGTCCCTACACTCTCTCATAAAGCATCCCTCCCCAGCTTTCCTGTAGGTCCTTTTTAGGTATTGGAAGCCAGTTATAAGGTCTCCCTGGACTCTTCTCTTCTCCAGGCTGAACAACTCCAACTCACAGCCTCTTTGTAGGAGACATGCTCCAGCCCCTTGATGATCTTTGTAGCCCTCCTCTGGACTCGTTCTAATATTCCCGTGTCCTTGTTTTGCTAGGGCCCCAGAGGTGAATGCAGTGTTCCAGGTGGGGTCCTATGAGAGCAGAGGAGAGGGGGAGAATCACCTCCCTTGGCCTGCTGGTCACTCTTAATGCAGCCCAAGATACGGTTGGCTTTCTGGGTTGCAAATGCACATTGCTGGCTCATGTAGAGCTTCTCATCAAGGAACACCTCCAGGTCCTTCTCCTCAGGGCTGCTCTTAATTTATTTTCTGCCCAGCCTGTATTTGTGCTTGGGATTGCCTCAGCCCAGATGCAGGACCTTGTAGTTGGCATTGTTGAACATCATAAGGTTTGCACAGGCCCATTTCTCAATCCTACCCAAGTCCCTCTGGATGGCATCCCTTCCTTCCAGAGTGTCAACCACACCACACAGCTTGGTGTCATTGGCAAATTTGCTGAGGATGCACTTAATCTCACTGTCGAAGTCACCAGCAAAGATGACAAAGATGTTAAATTGTGCTGGTCCCAGTACTGGCTCCTGAGGAACACAAATTGTTACTGATTTCCACATGGACATCGAACCATTGACCATAACTCTTTGAGTGCAACCATTCAGCCAATTGCTTACCCACTGAGTGGTCCAACCATCAAATCCATATCTCCCAAATTTACAGACAAGGATAGCATGTGGGGCAGTGTCAAATGCTTTGCACAAGTCCATGTAGGTGATGTCCTCCTCTCTCCACCAATGCTGTAACACCATCATAGGCCACCAGATTCATCAGCTACATTCTGCCCTTAGTGAAGCCATGTTGGCTGCCACCAATCACCTCCTGTTTTCCATGTTCCTTAGCATAGTTTCCAGGAGTATCTGCTCCATGGTCTTGCCAGGCACAACAATGAGACTGATTTGTGTTCCCTGGGTCTTCCTTTTTTTCCCATTTTGAAAATGGGGGTAATTATTCCCCTCTTCTAGTCAGTGGGAACTTCACCGGACTTCCACGACTTCTCAAATATGATGGACAGTGGCTTAGTAATTACATCAACCAGTTCCCTCAGGACACGTAAATGTATCATTTCAGGTCCCATGGACTTGTGAACCTTTAGGGTCTTGAACCTGATATTCTCCTGCACAGGGCAGTTAATTGTCAGGCACAGGGCTCAGCCAGACAAGCATGCTGACCATCCTCAATGTTATATGATTGATCCCTTTTGCACCCCTGTCTGCTCCCCCTCCCTTTTTTCTTTCTGATCCTTTTCCCCTGCCTGTCCCACCATGGGTTTGCAAAACTTTACTGATTCTTCTACCTCTCCCAGTCTGGGTCCCACCAGTTCACAGTCTTATTAGCTGCAAAGTCCTGGTTGATCTTCCTTGAAGTGGAGCCTCTTAGTCCCTTGATAGCACATCAACTAATGTGACTTGGAAGTTTGTTTGTTTGTTTGTTTTTCATTGTCTCCTCATTTGTTTTCATACTCCCATATGCCCTTATCAATTAATGTGACTGCCTAGGTTTGGTTCCCATCAGAACCTTCCTTGTCATTTGTCAGTCACATTTGTGCTTCTGTCTGTCCTTGTTTATGGCTTCCTCCCGTTCTTTCTGTCCCTTTTTTCATTGAACAAGGACCTTGAACAGATACTCCTACAGGAACAGATACTTTCCTTCCACATATCCTTACATCTATAAATACACAGATTTTCACAACCTCTATACTGCTTTTTAAACAACTTCAGGTCTCAGTTACTCAGGCTAAACACCAAGGACCTTCAAAGGAGTTTTGTTTTATGAAGTGTTGCATGATTTCAGCTTGAAGGCTAGTTTGTGAAAATAAATAAATAAATAAATAAAGTGAGATTTATATTTCTAATCTTTCCATTAAGACTATTCATCAGCATTTTTAAGCAGTGGTGTTACACTTAGAACGTATAACCTTGTTAGGTCAAAGGTAGACAAATACATACAAGAAAAGATCAGCAGAAATATAGCTTTTTTTTTTTCCTTTTTTTTTTTTTTCTTAAAATTGAGAACCTTTATGCTTACTTTCTTTTAAATCTGATATTTACCTTTAATATAAAGACTGAGCTTCAACAGATTAAAATCTTGACAGGTCTCAATTTTCCCTCATTTTCTGCAGACACACAAATAGATGAATCCTTATGAATTTTAAGGTGACTGTCTACTGCTTTTATTATTTGCTGTGAATTAAATTCTTCTTATGTCTGTTGAAGCATGTTTTCAACTTTATTTTATTATCTGTGCTAGAAAAATCTGTGCTATGATTCTATGAAAAAGTAGTCTTCTGCTAAAAAAACTATTTTTTGGGGTGGATTTTGTTCAAAGACCTTTTTTTTTGTTTTTTGTTTTTTCAGGTGGCACTGCAATGAAAACAGTTATCCAAGAAAAAACAATAGGAAAGTATTCAAAAGATTGTAAAAATGCAAATATAGTGATTCTGCATGTCATTGAGAAAAAAGAAAGGAAGGGAAAAAAAAAAAAAAAGGCAAAAAATCCAATAGAAACACTAACAGTAAAGATCCCCTTTGACTTCTTTCTTCAAGGCATGCTACTGTATAGATTCAGCATTTCAGTGGATGAGATTCAGCAGGATAAGTGTTACTCATATGTATTTTGGTGTCTACATCAGCTTCCTGAGATCTTGAATGAAATCACCAGTCATGGTGTGATGCTGTTCTGCTTGCAAGTACAGAAATATTCAAGGGGAATACAGTTGAACAGTCTTCCCCTTAGCCTAATCACAAGTGATCATCTTTGTTCTGTTGTTTTTTTTGTTTGTTTGTTTTGTTTTTTTTTTGATTGTTTTTAATTTGCCATTCCTTATCCAAAACCTCTGCAGTTCATTGTTTACTGAGTACATGATATGAATTCATTTCTGCTTTATTCAGGTAGCACAACATTTAACTGTCTTTCATCTAGACTATTGGAAGATAAATGGTCTAATTAGTGCTTGTAGTCATCTGAGTTAAACATCTTACCTCTTTGGATAGTTTCTTAGGTCACATAGAGAACCAAAAAAAAAACTGGAACAGCGAGACTGAAATGAAAGAGTCTCCTCTGATAAAATCTGTGTAACTGATGTATGGCACATGGTTTCTGTTTAACAATGCAGTAAAATGTAACAGCTGACCTCAGTTTCTCTTTCAGAATACCAGAAAGTATGTGTTAGCATATATTTTAAAATAGGAAGTCTGAAAGCATTCCATCTCATGTATTATTTTCTATTTTTGTAGTTCTGCTCTGTTTGTGTATTGATTTTATTTGAATAGCCATTTGTATGATGTTTACACTCCTACTGAGTTTTGAATAAAACTCTGAATCTACAATTTATAGACAATATTTTGACTCCTCTATGATAAATTGAGCTTCTTTAATAATCATTCTTCAGTGCCTGAAATGAACATAATATATACAGGTTACTAGTTTAAGAAGAGTAGGTGTACAAGAGAAATCATATTTAGACAACAAATGCATGAACTGGAAATGACAGATGAGCAGAGCATCTAGTGTTTCAATTTGAACAGGAGAGACATCTTGTACTTCTGGGATCTAGTCTCCAGGCAACTAGAGATCAAAATAAAACATTCATTTACTTCCTGTTGTACAACAATAGTCTCTGTACAATATGAGTGAAGAGCAAGAAAAGAGTAGAATGTGGCAGGCAGGTACAGAGTTTTGTTTATAAAATGTGTGCAAGAGGAATGTCTACTTTGTAATGTTATTTCTGTGTTTGATCCAATGGTCATAATTTCAAGTATATCATAAAAACAGTCAAAACTCTAGGCAGTTACAGAAGTCATCTTTATATCTCAGCTTTTCCAAAGTAGTTGCCAACTTCCAGTGAATCATTACTACATAAAATATTAATAGGAGATAGTATTTTCAAAGGAAAAGTGAAGTAGTCATTATATATAAAACTCAGAACCCCCCTTACTAAATTAACTTGTGTACATACAACTATTGTACAGTAGCAGTGATTCAGATGTTGAAATTCTACTACCTATGCCATTACTGCGCATTCATTGCGTTGGAGACTACATGTATTTACAAAATTGTCCCTTTTTTTTTTTTTATATGTGATTTATTAGTAGATTACAATCAGATAAACTGTGCAGGAGTCCAAGAAACACCACAATAAATTCTTAAAAGTGTCTTTACAAACCATTAGATTTATTTCATTCATTTTGTAGACATTTTTGTTTATATTTGGGATGGGAGGCAGATACCCAAGTTCTTTATATATGTATATATACACATATATGCATACATACATATGTGTATATATATGTATATAATTAAATATAGTTTTGGTATGTGTGTGTGTGTTCCAGGATGAAATGGGGAAAAGGTTCACTACTGAATAAAATATTATACTTGTACTGAATATTAAACTGCTATTTTTTGAAGGCTTCATTGAGTCATGAAGAAAAAATTCCACCCTACTCTACTCCGTAATGCCTCCATGGTGTTTTCTATGTACAAAATATTAAACATAAATCTTCTATAAACTTAGATTTACTCGCTAGCTATTGTATGACATATGTAATAAGTAGTGGCATGCTGAAGATAGTATTGATTCAAAAATTAGATGTCTCAGTAAAGAATGTTTTTTTTGTTATGCTAGATCTTACTGGTTATAAAGAAATTATGTACAAGAAAAGGCAAATTTTATGTGCTTTACAAGCCTCATTAATCTTTTTTTTTTATGTTCATTTTGATAATGGTATGTATTTTCATACATGCACATATGCACAATTTTTGGTCTTGACACATGCTATCTACTTTTAGATACTTAAAAAAGACACTTAGTGTGTGGGATTAGTTCTTTCCAGTCTCTCTGTGTTGTCAATGAATGGGTGCAGTTTCTGTATAGAGCAACTTGGTCATAAAGTACGGAAAGCTAGGTGAGGTAAAGCACTTGAAATCTCTGTAAGGAAAGTTCTGTGTAAGAACTCATCTAAACCTTATACAATCTACCAAATGCTTGGTTTACCTTACCAACCTAATATGTCAAACAATTTTTAGATAAACGTTACAGGAGAATAATTGATTTTGTGTAACTGGTTATAGGTTACATAGACATTGTGTCTATGAAGTTTGGAAGGAGGTTGTTTGGTACTCGTGATACTTGGAAAAAGATTCCCTTCCCTTCCCTTCCCTTCCCTTCCCTTCCCTTCCCGGCCCGGCCCCGCCCTCCCCCCCCCTCTCCTCCCCCTCCCCTTCTCCCTCTCCCTCTCCCTCTCCCTCTCCCTCTCCCTCTCC
>CM021697.1:166820011-166833414 GCA_011074415.1 Stictonetta naevosa | reverse complement strand
TCTTTCTTTCTTTCTTTCTTTCTTTCTTTCTTTCTTTCTTTCTTTCTCTTTCTTTCTTTCTTTCTTTTCTTTTTAACTGGATATAGCAGCAATTCCTGAATTTTACATCAAAATAATAGCTTCAACGAGGTCCCAGTGAAGTTATGTGTATTTCCACAGAGAACAATGTAGAATTTTACTAGAGACAAACACAAGATACAAACCACAAAG
Organism: Stictonetta naevosa; assembly: GCA_011074415.1. NCBI lineage: Eukaryota > Metazoa > Chordata > Aves > Anseriformes > Anatidae > Stictonetta > Stictonetta naevosa. Next base: position 166,833,204 of record CM021697.1, on the reverse strand, counting down.
TTAAATTAAACTACAATTGCAGTTGTGCCTATTTCATAGAATCAAAGAATGTCTTGGGTTGGAAGGGACCTTAAAAATCATCTAACTCCAACCCCCTACCATAGGCAGGGATGCCACCCACTAGAACATGTTGGCCAAGGCCCCATCCAGCTTGGCCTTGAACACCTCCAGGGATGGGGCATACACAACCTCTCTTGGTGACCTGTTCCAGTGCCTCACCACCCTCTGAGTGAAGAATTTCCTCCTAATGTCTAATCTAAATCTATCCTCTTTTAGTTTAAAACCATTCCCCCTTGTCCTATCATTATCTACCCGAATAAAGAGTCCTTCTCCATCCTTTTTTATAAGAGGCCTTTAAGCACTGAAAGGCTGCAATAAGGTCACCCCGGAGTCTTCTCTTCTCCAGGCTGAACAGCCCCATCTCTCTCAGCCTTTCTTCATAGGAGAGGTGCTCTGGCCCTCTGATTATCTTTGCCGCCCTCCTCTGGACCTGATCTAACAGATCGACATCCTTCTTGTGCTGGGGACCCCAGACCTGAATGCAGCACTCCCAGTGGGGCCTCATGAGGGCAGAGTAGAGGGGGACAATCACCCCCATCAACCTGCTGGTCACACCTCTTTTGATGCAGCCCAGGATGCAGTTGGCCTTCTGGGCTGCAAATGCACACTGCTAGTTCATGTTGACCCTTTCATCTACCAGAACCCACAAGTTCTCTGCAGAGCTGCTCTCAATGTGTTCTTCTGCCAGTCTGTACTCCTGTCTGAGATTGCCCCGACCCAGGTGCAGCACCATGCACTTGGACTTGAATCTCATGCGGATCACAAGGGCCTACTTCTCCAGTCTGTCCTGGTCCCTTTGAATGGCATTTTTTCCTTCTGTTGTATCAACTGCACCACTCAGCTTGGTGTCATCTGCAAATTTGCCGAGGGTGCACTCAATCACACAATCTATGTTACTGATGGAAATATTGAAAAGCATTGGTCCCAAGACAGACCCACAAGGGACACCACTTGTCACTAGCCTCTGCCTGGACATAGAGCCATTGACCACTACTGTGACCATTGAGCAAATTCCTTATCCACCAGATGGTTCACCCTTCAAATCCATATCTTTCCAATTTAGAGATTAGGATGTCATGTGGGACCATGTTAAAAGCTTTACAGAAGTCCAAGTAGATGACATCAGTCAGTTTTCCCTTGTTGACTGCTGCAGCCACTCCATCACAGAAGGCCACCAGATTGGTCAAGCAAAATTTGCCCTTGGTGAAGCCATGGTGGCTGTCATGGATCACCTCCTTGTCCTGCTTGTGCCTTGACATTGCTTCCAGGAGGATCCATTCCATGATCTTGCCAGGCACAGAGATGAGGCTTACTGGTCTTTTGTTCCCCGGGACCTCTTTACTACACTTTTTAAAAATGGGAGTGATGTTTCCCTTTTTCCAGTCACCAGGGACTTCATCTGACTGCCAGGACTTTTCAAATATGAAAGGAGAGAGGCTTGGCAACTCCATCAGCTAATTGCTTCAGGAACCTGAACCTGAGATGCATTTCATCAGGCCTCATAGACTTGTAGTCATTAAGTTGTGTCAGGAGGTCCTGTACTTGGTCTTTGCTTACAGTGGGAGGTACACTGCTCCCCTAGCCCCTGTCTAGAATTTCAGGGACTTGAGAGATGTGGGAAAACCGAGCACTTGTGAAGACCGAGGCAAAGTTGTTAAGTACCTCTGCCTACTCTTCATCTGTCATTACCTGTTCTCCGTCTTCATTTGTCAGAGGCAGTACACTCTCCCTGTTCTTTGTTTTGTAGCCAATATACCTGTAGAACCCCTTCTTGTTCTTCACATCCCTCTCCAAGTTTAGTTCTGGCAGTGCCTTGGCTTTCCTGATCCCAGCACTGCACATCTGGACAGCGTTTCTGTACTCTTCCCAAGGCACATGTCCCTGTTTCTGCCGTCTGTGCATTTCCTTCTTTGCCTAAGTTTGACCAGCAGAAGCTTATTCAACCATGCCATTTTTCTACCTTCCCTGCTTGATTTATTACATATGGGAATAGAGAGCTGTTGTGGTCCAAGGAAAATATCCTTGAAGAGCTGCCAGCTCTGATCAGATCCTCTGTCCCTAAGGACTGTGTCCCATAGGATCTAGTCTGCTAATTCTTTGAACAGCTGGAAGTTGGCTGTTCTGAAGTTCAGGGTCCTGACTTTGCTCTTTGCCAGGCCCATATCCCTTGAGATCATAAGCTCAACCAGGGCATGATCACCACAACCCAGGCTTTCTCCAGTCTTCACCTCTTTAATCAGCTCTTCTGCACTGGTGAGCACCAGGTCCAGTAACGCTTCTCCTCTGGTTGGTTTGTCTAATACCTGGACAAGAAAGTTGTCCTCAATGGACGCTAGGAGTCTCCTGGATTGCTTACTGCCTGCCACATGGCTTTCTCAGCAGACATCTGGGTGGTTGAAATCCCCCAGGAGGATGAGAGCCCGTGAAAGTGATGCTTCTTGTAGTTGGAGCAAGAAGGCCTCATCCAGAGGCACCCCTTGGTTGGGTGATCTGTAGTAGACCCCAACCACTAGATGTCTTTTGTTGGTTTGGTCTTCAATTTTTTTTGGAGTCTCCTTGTTGTGGCCTCCAAGTTGAGAACAATTGTAAAGCTGTGCCAGATTTACATATAAAAACTGGAAATGTATATACATATATATATGAGACGTAGTATTGTTATATGAAAATTTGATGTTTCATTTGGCTAGTGTATGAGTAAATCTAATATACTAGATATCCACCTCTTCTTTATGGAGAAAACAAAACAAAACACAACAACAGCAACAACAAAACCAGAAACAATGTTTTAATAAAAGAAATGTTCTGAACAACATTGCCCAAAGTAAATTCAGTCTCAGCAACATGATCAGATTGCTACAATTCAAGGTGCAACAATTCAAGAATTGCAGCAACTAACTGTGTTGACCTTAGCTAACACCACAAGGAGTTGTTCTTGATGTTTTGCTATATTACTATTATTTTAAGTGTAAAGTCTCTGTTGGGTTCTAATTGCAGCCTTGGTTATGGTGTAGAGAAATCTTAATCATCTTCACTGATATGACCACAATTTACACAATCTTAATTAATTCAATTTCCTAATCTTTACTAGATAGTGCTAAAAGTTATATCTACACTAGATGATTTGATTATAAGTCCTACTGTTCTCATCTTTATCTTGATTATGGTGAATTCTCTCTTTCTGTCTGTTTGTCTGTCTCTCCTGGCTGAGTAGGAAAAGAGGCCACTTTTATTATCTGGTTAAACATAATTTAGGATAGCCATCTGAAAACAATCTGTCTACAGCTTTCCAACAGAACAGCCAGTATTTACAGCCAGAAGAAATATAATATTAAAAAACAAATGGACATAATGAAGGTTAGTTTCACTTGCAAGATCAATGACAAAACAATCTGAACCCCACTCAAAAGAATGATAGCAACTTTGTAATAGATGTTCCGATATTATTTTGGTTTGATTTTTACCAGTAGTATTTATGATCACCTTTTATTCTGTAGGATGTCACTTTTTAGTACCTTTAAGAAATAAAAATAGTAATATAACTAATATATTTCACTTTAACAAATATGTATGTACAACCTCCCCACCTATATTTTTTTCTGAAAAAAAAGTATATTTACATATTATATTTATATTTTATATTCACATTTTGCATATTCATGTTTTATGTTCACATTTGTGTAAATATTCACATTTTATTTACAAGAGTCTTCAGATGTTTCTTTAAAAAGCATTTAATCAACTATTTCTGCATGTATATTTTTGGTATACTTATTGTTCGTGTAATCCAATATAGTAATGTGGATCTGAATAGGTCATGATCTGTTAGATAAAATTTATGTAAAAACAAACAAAAGCAAAATTAATTTTCTATTTTTGGTGATAGACTTTAATGGTCTAAACAAACTTTTGTAGACTATAGCATATATATATCTTTTGATATTAGAAATGGAAAGAATGCGAGTTAAATAATGAAATTTAACAACAACAACAAAAAACTTAAATGTTGTTTTCTCACACATCAAACATTTACAATGAACTATTTTATTTATTTATTTATTTATTTTAATCACAGTAAAAATTAAGGTACTCTATGGCAAGATTAATGTTTTAAACTTGTTACATCATCCATGCACCTACCTACTGAGAGGTCTATCTACATATTTAGGTCTGAATCTTTCAATAGATGTCCATATTCTTGAATTTCTAAGATGGCTTGAAACCTACATCATCAAAAAGTTTACATTAGAGTAACTGAAACACTTAAAAATATTTTCTAATCCTGCATTATTTGCAAACTCATTATGGCTCTAGATTTTTGCCCTTTGTCATTTGAGAAAATATTTCTACAGAGTTTGTTTTCATTTTGCTTTCATATAACACAAAACAAAGTTTCTATATGGACTATTATAGTCTAATTGGTCTACAAATTACTAATGGTCCACAGTGCTATCGGCGGTGGCTTGCAGTTAAATTGTAATCCACAGTACACTGTGATTTCAGTACAGATTCCCATTAAATGTGTGATGATGGGAATGTGTGATTTGATGGTAAATTACTATAATTGTTTATAGAGGTCTGTTTCCTTTACAATAACCCATGTCTAAGATTCTACTGTGTGTGCCTGTGTGTGTGTGTCTTTATGTACAAACCTATTCTCAGCCAGAACTCCCTACTGTTGAAAGAGTAGATGAAGAAGTTATTTGAAAGCAGAACTAAACAGTAACACCAATTGAAATAGTCAGGAATAGTCAGACCAGAGTCCTCCTGTAAACAGGGACAGCTCTCATGAAACTTCCTCCTGTTCTGTGCTGAATTTCACCCTTGAAACACTCACCTTGGCATAAACACCAGAGTTCTAAATAAGACACACCAGTAAGAAGTCTCATATTAATGATATTTTAAACATTAGCTCTGTACTTCACTTAATATGCTCTTTCACTGTTTGTTAATTGATATCATTAGCACAAATGTCATGCTTACTTAATTTAATTAGTTCTTACTCATACATGATACTAATTTTCTCTTTCTGAAAACATAACAAAGAAATGCAAGTGAAAACTTTTTGTTTGCTTTGCTTTTTGCGTAAATTAGGTCTTCTACCTAACTGATTTTAATGAAATAGTTCTTCGAAAAACAAGAACTACTATTTAACAAGTGATATATTTACTTAAAGGGAAATAGATTCTGGAGATTTCCTACCATATTCATATCTTTTTACCTACAGATCATTTTTCTGTACTCATCAGACACTAATTCAGTTAAACACTGAATCATACATTTATCTTTGACCATTTAAAACTTGTCAAAGTGACCCAAAGCATCTATTCATGAGTTTAAATACTTTTCTGGATTGGAGTCTTTAGGTGTATATCCAGACATACTGCAGAAATCATTATTTTAAAGTATTTACCATGGAATGAAAGCTAGATAATAGTAGTCAGATGTTGAGTTTTAATCAGCTATGGAAGCTGCAGAACAACTCCCCCATACTCAACCACTTTTTATTATCAGATGAGTATAGTGCTAGGTATAGATAATTCTACAATAATAACTCTACATTGTAAATAAAGTGTTCAGTGTAGATTACTATATTATAGTAACCTCCAGAAGTAAAAATATTAATAAAAACACTAAAAATAATAACAATAAATATAATAATAATATATATATTTGAGACTTCAGACTACCAGACTACTATTAACATAGCAGGAGACTGTGACTTCCTTTGGGAAGCAACCTCTGCCCTAAGAATTTGACAAAATAAATGCACTGAAATACAGTAAGGAAAAAGGAGTTGCTTAAGGTCACACAGCAAGTAAATGACCTAAACCGGTAAAGAAACAAGGAGCTCTTCCTCACAACTAGAGATCTCACACTGCCCCAAACATGAACATTCTTTTCATTGTCAAGCTTTATAACATGCTTCCCTAAATATTTCAGCTTTACTGTCTGATGTGTCTTCCATTGGTGCCCAAGCAGTTTCTAAGTCATGACTATGGGTGCCAACCTCTACATGTCAATACCCTGCCCTAGAATCCAACAAAAATTTTATATTGAAGTCATACATAGAAATTTCGTCTTATTTGCTTGCATAAAACATTCAGATGGCAATTTTATAAAAATTGATACTGGTCCTTTCTTTTCCACGCTATGAGTGATGGAAGTCCATAGAGCCCCAGAAGTCATGCACTGAAAGAATTTAAGCAAATTAGGAATTTAATCAGTATTATAATAAATATAATGAAGTACTGTAGTACTCCTGATGCTACAGACTTAACATGGAAAGATACCAACTTTAAGAAGAGAAATTAAATTTTACTATTAGTTATTTGAGCTATTTGAACACTTAGTTATTGGAACACAATTGTCTGTATAGTAGGAAGCTAGTATTCTTTCTAAATGTACAACTTTCATCTCTTAGCTTAGAGGTAAGTCAATTCATACAAAATTCTGGAATTTAATTTGCTGTGTAAATTAAGTTGAACCTTCAATTTTAATAATTCCCATAACAAGAAAAAGACCTGATAAAATAAAGCAAGTTTTTTATAGTGTGAGATTAGAGATTTTGTATTTACCCCGAAGCCTTCTTAAAAATGCAGTGCCTTTATTAGGCAACATTCAAAATAACAGAATTTGATTTTTCATCTATAATATTTTTATTTAAAAAATATAAAAATATAAAAGCAAAAAAATCCCTAAAATTTAGAGCAAATTAATTTTGATTTGTTGGCAATACAAGTTAATTTCATACTTTAGCTTCTTTCATAGTTACGTAAAAAGGGTTTTAGAAAACATTGAGATACATGTTGTCACATTCATGTGGAGAATATTGTTGTCAAAATAGGTATTCATAATAATTTCTTATTTTTTAACTGCTGGACTCTATCATGAGTCAGATCCCTCAGATAATATATGGATTCATATTTCAAAATTAATGATATTTATTTAGCTATATTTAGGACACCCTGAACATGGCTTCATTATTTTCCTTTGAAGAAAAATGTCTATTTTAGGAATAAGAATATTTCATTGTGTATAACACATTATATTGTGCATAATGAGGGAACTTAGGGGCCTAAGTACCATAAATATGGAATAAATATGTTAACAATAAATTAAACTTTTAAATTTGAAAGTGAAGTCTGAAATGATAGTGCAATTCAACTTGTCTTGAAATATAAAAAGTAAAAAGACTTGCTATTGTTATATCTTTCCAGAAGGATCTATAGAAAAGGAAATTTCATTTCAAACAAAACTTTTTTTTTGGGGTGGGGAGGTCATATTTATTTAACTATTTCCTTGTCTTCTGACAATTACTTGTTTCCATGTTTTGTTTTGTGGTGTTTTTTTTTTTTTTTTTTTTTTTTATGCTTCAAAAACATAGACCTTCATTATGTAATTTTTAGACAGAAAAATGTAAACTCTGTTTCCTAAGAAGACAAAGGTAGAAGAAAAGCCACCAACTCCATAAAACAGATATATAATGAATTAACCTAAAATCCTAGTGAAAATTACATCACCAGTTTTGCTCTAATAATTCATTTATTGTAGACTTTGCAAAGGAGAAAGGTGACAAATTGTTCTATAGAAAAAGATAGAGGTGACAACATAACCTGGATCTTTAGATTTCATAAATGAGTTTTAGTACGCACAAAAAGAGAGAAGTACTAGATTCTTTAAAAATTCAATGTTTTCTATGTACAAAGGTTAAAGACACCATTTTCTTGGAAGGAGCAGAGAGGATTTTGTTTTAAAATATATGAATAGTAGCAATGTCACCTGGACGGTAACATTTGACACAAATAATCTAACACAACAGAATAGCAGTTATCTTGAAAAACACCAAATATTCATAACTCTTTCACAGAATCTTTTTAACAAATACAATTTTAGACTTTGAATTTGTGAGTTACATATTCATGTAAATGACACTTAATGGTCCAAATGAAAAACATATGTTTGTTGGCAACTCAGTAAGCAGAAGCCAAACATAGCAAAGTTGTTTGTACTCTTTCTCTTAAAATTGTTCATCATAATCTTCCCTATCTATTTCTGCTTCAGCAAGAATTATAAAAGGGATAGGGGATAATCATTCTCTTCTGATTATGTAACTGTAACAATACAGTTTTATCATCCGTTATTCTCATTGCAGTGTAACTTTCAAGTGGTTTGTTATTTTTTTTTATTTTTTTTTCATACAGTAATGCTCATATTGGGAAATTATACTTTCAAGCAGGGTAGTCAGCTGCTCTCTGGATAGCAATGAGAATGTCTGCTGCATTCTCCAGTACTCAGTTCTCCAGCATGTCCAGGTCCCTTTGAATGGCATGTCTTCCTTCTTTGGTATCAACTTCACCACTCAGCTTGGTGTCATCTGCAAACTTGCTGAGGGTGCACTCAGTCTCACTATCTATATAACTGATTAAGATATTTAGAAGCACTGGTCCCAAAACAGACCACCAAGGGACATCGCTCATCACCAGCCTCCACCTGGAGATAGAGCCATTGACCACTACTCTCTGGGTGCGACATTCAAGACAATTCCTTATCCACTGAATGATACACCCATCAAGTCCATATCTCACCAATCTGGAGATCAGAATGTCATGTCGGACCATGTCAAAGGCCTTGCAGAAGTCCAGGTAGATGACATCGGTCTGTTTTCTCTAGTCTATTGATGCAGTCACTCCATCATATAAAGCCACCAAATTGGTTAGGCAACCAGGCAATCAGGCCCAGTCAGCATGGGTTTATGGTCCTGCTTGACTAACCTGATCTCCTTCTATGACAAGGTGACACGCTTAGTGGATGAGGGAAAGGCTGTGGATGTGGTCTACCTTGACTTCAGTAAGGCTTTTGACACTGTTTCCCACAGAATTCTCCTTGAAAAACTGGCTACTCTTGGCTTGGACTGGCATATGCTTCATTGGGTTAGAAACTGGCTGAGTAGCCGGGCCCAAAGAGTCATGGTGAATGGAGTCAAATCCAGCTGGAGGCCAGTCACTAGTGAAGTCCCCCAGGGCTCAATACTGAGGCCAGTTCTCTTTAATATCTTTATTGATGATCTGGATGAGGGGATCAAGTGCACCCTCAGTAAGTTTGCAGATGACACCAAGTTAGCTGCGTTTGTCAATGTGCTCGAGGGTAGGAAGGCTCTGCAGGAGGATCTGGATAGGCTGGACAGATGGGTCGAGGCCAACTGTATGGAGTTCAACAAGGCCAAGTGCTGGGTCCTGCACCGGGGGCACAACAACCCCAAGCAGAGCTACAGGCTGGGAGATGAGTGCTTGGAAAGCTGCCTGGCAGAGAAGGACCTGGGAGTATTGGTTGATAGTCAGGTGAGTATGAGCCAGCAGTGTGCTCAGGTGGCCAAGAAGGCCAACAGCATCCTGGCTTGTATAAGAACCACTGTGTCCAGCAGGTCCAGGGAAGTGATTGTCCCCCTGTACTCGGCTCTGGTGAGGCCACACCTCGAGTACTGTGTTCAGTTTTGGGCCCCACACTACAGGAAGGACATGGAGGTGCTCGAGTGAGTCCAGAGAAGGGCAATGAAGCTGGTGAGGGATCTGGAGAACAAGTCTTACGAGGAGTGGCTGAGGGAGCTGGTATTGTTCAGCCTGGAAAAGAGAAGGTTCAGGGGCAACCTTATCGCATCCACAGGTACATTATAGGAGGCTGTAGCGAGGTGGGGGTTGGTCTATTCTCCCACATGCCTGGTGACAGGATGAGGGGGAATGGGCTAAAGTTGCACCAGGGGAGCTTTAGGCTGGATATTAGGAAGAACTTCTTTACTGAAAGGGTTGTTAGGCATTGGAGTAGGCTGCCCAGGGAAGTGGTTGAGTCACCATCCCTGGATGTCTTTAAAAGACATTTAGATGTAGAGCTTAGTGATATGGTTTAGTGGAGGACTTGTTAGTGTTAGGTCAGAGGCTGGACTCGGTGATCTTGGAGGTCTCTTCCAGCCTAGATGATTCTGTGATTCACCCTTGGTGAAGCCCTATTGGCTGTCTCAGATAACCTCTTCTTCCTGCATGTGCCTTGACATTGCTTCCAGGAGAATCTGTTCCATGACATGTATCACTGGTCTGTAGTTCCATGGGTCTTCCTTTCTACCCTTTTTTTTAAAAAATGGGAGTGATAGTTTCTTTTTTTTTTTTTTTCCAGTCACCAAGGACCTCACCTGACTGCCAGGATTTATGAATCTTATGGAGAGTCTTGTCAACTCCATCATCCAGTTCCCTCAGAGCCCTGGGATGGATGTCACCAAGACCCATAGACTTGTACTTTTTAGTTTCATCAGGTGGTCTTGAACCTGCTCTTCGCTTACAGTGTGAGAGACTTTGCTCCCCCAGCCCTCATCTATATGTTCAGAGAAACAAGAGACGTGCTAAGCCTAACTGGCAGTGAAGACTGAAGCAAAGAAGTTACTGAATACCCCAGCCTTCTCCATGTCAGTTGTTCACCTTTCTCATCTGTCAGAGGGGGCACAATCTCCTTGGCCTTTCTTTTCTGGCCAATGCACCTATAGAATTCCTTCCTGTTATTCTTTGCATCTCTTGCCAAGCAAAGTCAAATGCTTTGTTGCAAAGGCTGTTACAGAGTTCAGTCAACCACATGGTCTCAAGCTGGTCAGAGGTTGTCTCAGCTAGTCAGAGGTTAATGGGGTAAGAGCTGGACTATCACTAAACTGGTAATTGAGAGCACTATATGCACACACAGCCATCATCTTGATACTCCAGTGCACCACATCTACAACTACAGGAGAAGTCTTGATTTCATCCTTATAACACACCTCTAACTTCAATTCCATATACTTTACCACATCTCATATTTATCTCCAGACTGTTTTAAAAACTGGAGTTTCTCACTGACAGAGCTTAGGTGAACTGTTGTGTGTTTCTCTGAATGACCATAATGTCTTCCATTGTTCATAAAACTTCTGCAAGCAGAAGTACTGTATGAAAATGGACAGCTTAGATTGTGACCTTACTACTGACTCTTCCCCAGACAAGTCAATCAAAGTTATTTACTAATACTGGGAGGGGTAACCCACTTCTTCATCTGAGACTTATTTTTTCTTTTTTCTTTTCTTTTCTTTTTTTTTTTTTTTTTTTAAGTGAATTAAATTCTGAATTTGAAGAGTTCCTGAAAAATGAACATATGAGAACAATGATTTTTTCCAGTGTTTAATGGACAAATTATTGAACAGAAAATCAAATTATGGGCAAAAATAACACAAAATGAAGAGTCATGATCAGTTTCATACTGATCTTCTCTGGTGGTTTTACTCAACTGGGCAGCCAAAATCCACCACAAATGCTCTCCTCACTCCCCCTCCTCAAAGGGGAAGGGGGAGAAAATATGATGGAAAGGGCTCAAGGTTTGAGATAAAGATAGGCAGATCACTCAACAGTTATTGTGGCAAGCAATACAGACTCAGAGTAGGGAGATCAGAGAAATTTATTACATATTACTAACAAGCTAGAGAAGTGAGAAAATGAAAGCAAGCTAAAACCACCTCCCCCTCCCCGTCCACCCCCTTCTACCTCCTCCCCCAAGAGGCGTAGGGGACCAGAGAAATGGGGACTGTGGTCAGTCCCCAGAGCTTCATCTCTGCTGCTCCTTCACGGTCACTCTCTGCCCCTGCTTCAAACTGGAGACCCTCTCATGGGACGCCATCCTTCCTGAACTGATCCTGCAGGGACTTCCCACAGGCAGCAGCTCTTCAAGAACTGCTCCCACATGACTCCGTAACACAGGATCCATCCATCAGGAGCAAACTGCACCAGCATGGGTCCCCCATGTGTGGCAGCTCCCCCCAGACTCCCTGCTCCATGTGGGCTCCTCTCCACAGACTGCAGCTCTGGGCCAGGGCCTGCTCCACTAGGGGCCTCTCCACAGGCCGCAGGGAAACTTCTGCCCTGGTGCCTGGAGCACCTCCTGCCCTCCTTCTGCACTGACCTTGGTGTCTGCAGAGTTCTCTCTCCTCACTGTCCCAGCTGCTGTTTTTTGTTTCTTTGTTTGTTTTGTTTTGTTTGTTGTTGTTGTTTCATTTTTGTTGTTTGTTGTTGTTGTTGTTGTTGTTGTTTTTCCTTTCTTAGTTCTGTTCTCACAGAGGCACAAACATTGCTTATTGGTTTGTCTCTGGCCAGTGGCACGTCCCTTTGGAGCTGTCTGAAACTCGCCCTTATCTAACAAGGGGCAGCATCTGGATTCTTCTCACAGAGGCCACCTCTGTAGCTTCCTGCTACCAAAACTTTGCCATGTAAACCCAATACATATTCCAAAGCCTGAACTTTTAATAATTGATAGTAATTCTTTATGAGAACAGTATGTCTGAAGGTGGCACATCACTTTACCAGATCATTAGAGGTCAAAGTTATTAAGAAAGCTACTTTATCTAAGATGATGATCACAGGAAAAAAGAGAGAAAAAGAAAAGAAAAGAAAAAAGTTTGTTTAGAACAAATATATATATATACTACTAATTTTAAGTCTGTAATTTGAGAAAAAAATATTGAGTAGGAATCATTTTTTTCACAAAATAAAATATCCTTTATGCTTGTTTTGTCCTTTGTGGTGAAGGGACAAAAGAAAAGAATTTCAAAGACCACAGATTACCTGTGAAGTTGCTCACTTTCGGTGTTATGTGAGAGGCAATATATATTGAAAGAACATAAAAAATATGCCATGTGTATGTAGCAGCCTGAAAATCAAGAAGAAAAGAAAGGCACTGAAGCATTTCCATATGAGGAAAAAAAAAAAAAAAAAGCCTAGGAAGATCAATTTACAGCAGTTGAAGTATTCAACTTCAAATAATACTGAATCCACAACCACCAGATTCAGTTATACTAGTTAAGTCTGTAGCAATAGATTGCCTTTTGAGTTTACTGCAAAATCACAAGCTGCAAAAATAAATGCTATGCAATGATAGGCTCCCAACATTGTGGAGAGTATTTAGGGTCAAAATCACAGGAACTGCTTTCAAGTGAGCTCCAGCTTGTGGATACGTATGTGTGTGTGTGTGTGTGTGCGTGTGTGTGTGCGCGTTACCATAGATATACCAAAAAAAAGTTAGATAACAAGCTGCTCTTATTACTTATGTAGTACTCAAAAAAGCAAGGAGTCGAACAC
>CM021697.1:166802264-166819911 GCA_011074415.1 Stictonetta naevosa | reverse complement strand
CTTTCTTTCTTTCTCTTTCTTTCTCTTCCTTCCTTCCTTCCTTCCTTCCTTCCTTCCTTCCTTCCTTCCTTCCTTCCTTCCTTCCTTCCTTCCTTCCTTCCTTCCTTCCTTCCTTCTTTCAAGTACTTGCAAATAGGTAAAATGAGGAGGCCACTGTAATATGTCGTCTAGTCTGCAGATATATTGAAAACATGAACTATTTTATTCATCCGAGTGAGCTATTCATTCTTCACTGTTTCAACAGTCAGCAATCCAACAACAGAGCTGGAATCAGAAACTTCCTCTGTTTTCCAGCCTTGCATACAGCTAGTAGGCTAGAAATTCTCTCACACATTTTTATTTTCTTTAATTATTGTTAAAATGAAATTTATAACATTACTATTTATCTATATTATTGATCTGCTTTGTTGATAAAGCACTGAAGAGGTTTGCAAAACCTGCAAGAAGAAATAGGGATAGACATGTACATCCTCAGGACACTAGCCTGGTACATACTAATTATCTGTGCAGTTTTCTACATCCATGATTCACAAAACGTGCATTGCCTGCATATTTTGGAGCCTGACTGGAGTTATTCCATTTTGCAATGAACCCTTACATATTTGTTTAGTCACAGAGAGGAAGCAGGACTACATAGTACTTAGCAGTTACAACATTCACTCAAAGTGGAAGGAGAATTACTTTTCTTTTATTTTTAATTTAATTTAATTTAATTTTTAAATTAATTTAATTAATTTAATTGAACTAGATTTTCATCTTGTGATATCTGCTACACTACAGAATCATATTTGTTCATTCTATTTGAATATTTATTATTTATTTATAATATATAATATTTATTTATTTATAATATTTAATATTTATTTTATCAAAATGGAATCATCTTCAGTTAGTGAGCAAGCCCCAGACTGGAAAGCCTCATAGCTTGTAACATAAGTTTTTACAATTGGGCACCTAAAATTGATGAAATAGCAGAATATGGGTTCTTCCTGAGTGCACAAAGACTTCCTTTTCCTGTCTATTAGAAACTATCTTATGTCTTTGATATATGCAAAAGGCAATTGTAAATTCCAAATGCAAGGAAATGTCTTTCTATAGCCCAGAATGGTAAAGGACTTAGAGGGATGAGATTTAAGTCAAACCCTCTAATCCATTTTTCCTGTAGGTCATATGTAAAGGTGACCTGCACAGAACAATGGAAATGCGTCTTCCTTTCCCTAACAAGCAACACAATTTTGCACTGGATTCATGTCTGTATTTTCCAGAGATCCCTTCAAAACTCAGCAATTCAATGATTCTACAGATCTATGATTTAAACAAACAAGTTACAAGGAAAATAATATATGGGACAAATAATTATTCTATATGAACCTTTCATTTGGAATGCTGGATTTGAAATAATAAATCAGGAAAGCCTATTTTCTATAACAGAATTGATAGTTAAAAATAAGTTAATCACAGAATCACAGAATCACAGGTCCTTAGATCTGGCTAGTGATCACAGGATTTGAAGTTCTGCTTTTTTAAATCCAGATGACTGCCAGGTGTTTCTTGACAAGCAGTTCTTCACTCACAGAAAAAAGTATTTCTCATTGACAGGAGTTGCTAATCTCTTTCCTTAAAGGTCTGCTCTGCAATATTTCAGTGTGAGGTAAAACTTTAAATTCATCCAGAACTGACTAAATTTCTCAAGATAAGTCAGTAACTCATCTTGAGCAGAACTCTGTTTCCCTGTAAGAGTTACTGATATCATACTGTGTACCAACAGAAATGGCTTTAGCCTTGACTTCACACCAGTCTTGGGAAAGCAACTATTTCCATCTCCTCACTTCATCATCATTTGAAAGAATTTAGACAGACCATGGAAACTGGCCTGACATTTTTTGAAGTAATTGACTATACTATGATGTCTAATGTATATCTATTCTAACTTACCTCATATGTTAGCAGAATTATTATCTTGAATTCTGAAATAAAACTGCCCTTTATTTCATTCTTGGTAATACAGTTTACTGCTGTTTCAAATTCTTGGATAGGAGATTTAATCAGAGAGTGATTTCCTTTAATTTGTTTATATTTATTTATATTATTTTTAAAATGTACTTCAACAGCTAGCAGGGACAATTCTTGACAATTCCTGGTGTTATATTTGTTTTTCTTGTCTGATTTTTTATTTTCGATCTTTTGCTTGCATTTTAAATGAGACTTCAGAAACTGTTTAAGGTCTTTTAGCTTGCCACAAGCAGATCTGATGTTGGAGACTGCTTTGAGGAGTAAGCCTCTGAGTAAAATTTTAACTCTGCTGGGAATTTTTCAATAAAATCCTGATTCCTGCTTCTGGCAATCTACATTTCATTGTTTGAGAGCAAATATGTTCTGTTTACAAATGAGATATAGAGAGATTTAATTTTGTTTTGCCAAAATATATATTTCTTTTGAAGAAACAGTCTGACAGACACCAAGTCCTGATTCCATGTATCTTTTTGTCATTTTATTCTGTCTCCTGTTTTTAAATTATGTGAAAGGGTGATAGGTGGGTCAATCTTTCATCATACTTTCATCAAAGCTAATTCCAGTAACACCAGTTCTTCATGAAAAGGGAGAAAAATGGTGGTTAACTGTGGCTTAATTACAGCCTGATTCTCCATCTTGTCTTATAGGCTTAAGGTAGAGCCATGACTGAGTTGTAGTCAAGGACTATGAAGTGATTTCTCATTGAATAAATAATTATTATCTAAAATGAATGTATTTTATGTATGCATAAATGCTGTACTCATCCAGATCTGAATAGATTCAGAGTGTCCACTGAGAAAGAAATTCATTTATTTTCTAAAAATATACCAACTCTTTCTTCCAACAGTAGAGACAAAGAATCAATGAATCACCAATTCCTATTATTTCTGAACAGCCTGTACATCCTGCTCCACAAATTAAAATAAATAAATAAAATAAAATAAAATAAAAAGATGAAATAATAAAATAAAATAAAATAAAATAAATAAAATAAAATAAAATAAATAAAATAAAAAGACACAGTATGGCTTTGACATCTCCAAAAGTTAAAATATGTTTTCATTTAGTTTTTGTTGTTGTTGTTGTTTTTCCTCATTATCTACCTTATATTCAAGAAAACTATATGTGAGCAGTAGATCCATAACATGCTTTATGGACACACCAAGTGTATCTTCACTATGTTTTCCTCTGTGTTTTCCTCAGGTCACTGAAGAAGATTTTCAGGATTGAACACCTGCCTGCTCATTTCAGAATAAGCAAGAACTATGTCTCTATCCAACTCCCAGAGAACAGTGATATCCCAAACACTCTTTCTGAATGAAGCAGTACTGATTCTCAGTGATCCACTCAGTCAGGGTGCTGGATTCCTGCAAGTGGAATTGAATTGACTGGACTTAGCTTTTCATATGACCTTAGCTTCAATTAACAGGCTAAAGAAGATTTCAGAGATGAATATAACACTGACCATATATAAATAGTGTATAATTAGCATAATACAGGATTTGGTTCTAGATTCAGAGAGCTAAATGTGTCATGACTGTAGAATCATAGAATTGTAGAGTCATGTAATATGCCCAGTTGGAAGGAACCCACAAGGATTACCAAGTCCAACACAGGACTACCTGTAAATTAAATCATATGTCTGAGAGCATTTTCTGTCCAAATACTTCTTGAACTGTGTTAGATGGCTGTGTTAGATGGTTACCTAAGTTCTCATTATAGCTGGTATACGTGATCTTCTGGTGCCATTTAAGACAACTTAGAGTATAACAACGGACTTCCAGATACAGTTCCAGATGATCACATTTTTTCTGTAGGTTGAGTATTGTGTCTACATGATCTAAGTCCCCTATCTCAGACCCTAGGGCATCCCAAATGGCTCTATTTACCTACTCTTCAGTAACTAAATCCCACCCTCCAGTGACTCTGCCAAGCATGAACTTGATTCAGAATTCAAATAGCTATATAATAACTAGAGTATTTATGATGCTCTAGAATGTCTGAGATAATTGCACAGAGTTTTCAAATATGAAATGATCAGAAGAACCATAATCTTCTTGAAGTAAAGGTCACATAGAATAGAGGACATATTTGGCACCAGAGACCTATGTTTAGGCAACTGAATTGTACTCATGACATTAATTATTTTACATAGATCTGTTTTGACATAATTATCAGTCTCTGCTTTGGAGAAGGTTTTACAGGTTGTACGGATTTTAATTAAGCATCCCCATGTCTAAACCTCTCCAAAATTTTGTACCAAATGTCTAATCTATATATGACTAATAATGATAATATGCTGCTAATGAGACAGATGCTATATTCTCCTTCTCGAACAGCAAAACAATCATCACATATTTCTCATTGGACATTAAATCAATGAGGACATATGTGTAGCAAAAAAAAATCTTCATATAAGGATGACAAAACAAGACCTTTTATAGTAAACATTTTTTCATACAATTTCAATATTTGCTGAATATGTTATTGTTGCATGAACGAACATAAATGTGACATAAATCCTGTTACATAAATTTAACATCCTGCAAGAGAACCAAATGTGTATTAAGAAAAATAATCCTTTAACTGAAATAAAATATAACAATCATATATATATATAAGGAACATATCACATACATATTTTTGATAAAGGTTCAATTCAGAATACACTTGTAATAATTTTCCACTTCCAAAAGATGCAGAAAAAATAATCTTGAATTCTTGCCAGTATCAAATCCTTTTTTTTCATGATTAGTCTTATACCATTTGTTAAATGTAGCACATTAATTTATGGTACATTCAGCACAGTTAGATAAATTATAATTAACAGGCTATCTTGTTTATATTAGGTCAAAACCAGCATGTTGAGACTATTAATGGGCAATTCACTCACACAAAATATTATTATGCACCTCACAGAAAAATAAAATTCAGTTATTATGACTTGTTTATTTGTAGGTCAGTTTCTAAAATTAAATTTCAATAGCTGTTTTAGTACAACTCAGATACTACATGGATCAGATGTACTCAAATTAATTAGAATGTTTATTGCAGTAACTAATGCTGAAAGAGAACTCCAGCTGAATGTAGTTACTGCAACTCTAGTCATTCCAAGTGGACTTTAAATCTGGACAGACACAGCACAAAATTTATTTAAAAATTGTTGTTTCACAATGATCAGTCTGCAGACTTTATTCCCTTCATCTTCTTTATTCCTTTTCGTTTGCTCGTGGACACATCACTAGCATGATCCTATTAACCTTTCTAAACAGTGTTCATCTCATACTCATAGGTTTTTACTTTTATTGACTGCCTGGTGGAACTATAAAAGTTGTAAAAATTATTTTCAAAAGCAAAGTCTTTCAAGGTTAGAATTGGACTTTATGCAATGTATTAGTAGTGCTACCTACAGTTAAAATACCCAGAGGCCTAAGACCACTGCATTATCAGGAAAAAAAAAAAAAAAAAAAAAAAGACACGGGGAATTACAGGCCAGTCAGTCTCACTGCTGTGCCTTGCAAGATCATGGAGAAGATTCTCATGGAAGATAGGCTAAAGTACATGGAAAATAAAGAAGTGATTGGTGTCAGCCAACATAATTTCACTAAGGGCAGATCATGCATGATGAATCTGGTGACCTTCTATTATCGGGTTATAGCATTGGTGGATAGGGAAAGAGCAGGTGACAGCATCTACCTGGACTTGTTCAAAGCATTTGACACTGCCTGCCATGGTATCCTTGTCCCTAAATTGGACTAACATGGATTTGATGGTTCGACCACTTGGTGAGTAAGCAATTGGCTTGATGTTCACACTCAAAGAGTAACAAGTGGTAGTCCTCAGGAGTCAGTATTGGGACTGGCATCGTTTAACATCTTTGTCAGTGACCTGGACAGTGAGATTCAGTGAACCCTCAGCAAGTTTGTCAATGACACCAAGCTGTGTGATGCAGTCAACATGGTAGATGGAAGAGATACCATCCAAAGGGACCTGGACAGGCTTGAGAGTGTGCCTGTGCAAACCTCATGAAGTTCAACAAGGCCAACTGCAAAGTCCTGCATCTGCTCTGGAGCAATCCCAAGCACAAATACAGGCTGGGCAGAGAATGGATAGAAAGCAGTCCTGAGGAGAAGGTCTTGGTGGGTATTGGTGGATGGGCTACATCAGAAGAAACCATGGCTGGCAGGGCAAGGGAGGTGATTATCCCCCTCTACTCTGCTCTGGGGAGACCCCACCTGGAGTACTGCATTCAGCTCTGGGGTCCTCAGCACAAGAAAGACATGAACATATTGAGTCTAGACAAGGGCAATGAGGATGATCAAAGGGCTAGCAGACCTTTCCTATGAAAGCAAAATGTGAGTTGGGGTTGTTTGGACTGCAGAAGAAAAGGCTCCAAGGAGACTTTTGTAGCTTTCCGGTACCTAAAGGGGGCCTACAAGAATGCAAGAGAGAGAACAGGATTTTGGACAGGGAGTATAGTGACAGGATAAGGAGTAATGGCTTTAAACTAAAAGAGGGTAGATTTATATTAGATATAAGGAATAAGATTTTAATATGATGCACTGGAACAGGTTGCCCAGAGAAGGTGTGGATGCCCCATCCCTGTAAGTGTTAGAAGCCAGATTGGATGGAGTTTTGAGCAAGCTGATCTAGTTGGAGATCCATGGCAGGGGGGTAGAATTAGATGATCCTTTCCAATCCAAAACATTATATGACTCTAAAATTTTAAATAAATATGTGCATAAACAAATAGGTTTTTCTGAGCCTAGGAAGATTATTAAAACCTATTTGGAGAAAATAGAAGTGTAAGAAAGAAATAAAGGTATACTGGAAAATTAATAACTGCTTCTGTAGATTTTTAAATCACTAATTATTTTATACAAACTGATAAAATGTATTTACATTTATCTTTTAAAATATTTCTTTTTATTTTTTCCTAATTTCTAGGCGATCTGTGAAGAAATCTAGAGCATAAAGCCAAAGAATAGTGCTACACCAAATTGCTGCATTAACAAATAAAATAAAATAATAAAATAAAATAATAATAATAAAAGATAAATTGCATCTGAGCAAAGTACTGGGTTGTGGCATTTAATATATTTATGTAACATCCCACATAAACAGGATACATAGTGAGCCTATGGTTAACCAGAGGAGACAGAATAGAAGAAAGTATGAGTTTTACATTTACTAACTGAAAAAGAATGGTTGCAAATATGCAAATATTCATCAGATGTATTAATTGTTTAGATATTCTGTAGGTGCAATGATGTCTGCAAACATAAAACTTAACTACAAAAAAAAAAAAAAAAAAAAGATTATCTGGGTGTACTTTAATTAAGAACATTTTCTCCAAGAGTGTATCATCTTAGCCTTTCTCTTAAATGTTATTATACCAGCTAGACTGGCCACTCCACAGTTTTTATCTATTTGGAAAACAGTTGTAGCCTGCTATGTAGCTCACCAGCCCTCCACCTTTTCTGGAATCAATCATATGACTGTTGCTAAGCTGAAATTGCTACCACTAGAAAGGCTTTATAAAAGATCCGCTTTAGGTAATATGCAATATGAAGTAAAACTGTAGGTTGTAGTGTATCATCACTCAAAGTAAGTTTTTTCGAGCATGTGCTAGCAAAGAAGGGGAACAGAATATTTCTGTGGCCTCAGGATGGTCTTAGTTGTCTCAGAAGACAGGAAAAAAAAAAAAATATATATATATATAAGCCTTCTGGGTGTTAGCCTTATTGTACAATTTAATCATACAATTTAATTGTATTAATTTAATCAAATTTAATTGTATTAATCAAATTATAATTCTCATTCTTCAGCGTAACTGTATGTACAATTGAGTCACAACAGTAAATGTAGACTGTGTCTAAAGAATAGTCTAACATACTTAACAGAAGTGAAGATGTGGTACCCTAGCTTGTTCTGACTACAACTAAATTCAGCTATTGTCTACAGTTACTCATAACAAGTCACACTTCCTAGACCATCTTTGTCTAACAGATCTGGCTAAATAGTCCACTGTTAAATGAGTGAGATTTTTTTCTGTTTTTCTGTTTAGTTTGTTTGTTTGTTTTTTGTTGGTGGTGTTTGTTGTTTATTGTTTTGTTTAGTTTTTAATTAAACCCACTGAAAACAATCAGTTGAAGGAGAAAACACATACTGGTTTTATTGTCAGAATTGAAAAGATAAAAATCCCAGAAGCTATGGGAAGGAGGTGAAATTCAGCCTTAGTACTAAAGGTATTTGTTCACCGGTACTGTTTTTTTTCTACCATATAGTTAAACTTATTTCACTGGTGCTTTTTAAGAGTACATAATGAAGAGAGATATGGGCATATTGGAGAGAATCTAGCAGATGGTCACCAAGATGATGAAGAGACAGTCCCTGTCCTATGAGAAAAGGCTGAGAGAGCTGGGACTTCTCTGCCTGGAGAAGAGAAGGCTCAATGGGGATTGCACCAGTGTATGTAAAACCCTGAAGGAAGGTTGCAAAGAGGATGGAGTCAGGCTCTTTTCAGTGGGGCCAGTGCCAGGACAAGAAGCAATGGGCAAAAGCTGGAACAACACAAGGTTCCATATGGACATTAGGAAGCACTTCTTAACTGTGTGTTATGGAACACTGGCATAGGTTGCCCAGAGAGGTTGTGGAGTTTCCCTCCTTGGAGGTATTCAAAAGCCATTTGGTCAAGTCATTATAAAAGTGTCCCTGCTTGAGCACAGGGTTTGATGACCTTCAGATGTCTCTTCCAACCTCAACAATTCTGTGACTGTGATTTTTCTGTGTGCCAAAGGTTGAAACACTGTGCCACTGCTGTTGTATGAAAGGGAGGCTTAGAGGAGAGTGACAGAAGAGTACAGGTGGAGAGTAAGGAATGAGGATCCAGGGAACCAAACTTGCTGGGAAAGTGATTATTGAAACCTTCTGCAAGAGCCAGTTATCTACATTCTCTGGCACTTTAGTACATTTTATTTATATTTTGTTCCTGTAAAGAAATCTTTTCCTTTCTGATATGACATTGTTTTGGCTGTAGAGCTGTTTTCATTGCCTACAAGTGATGTAACACCAGATAAAAGAAGGGACACCAGGAAAATATACCTCAAATTCCATGTCTGGGCTACCATGTTGGAAAGAAAGATAGATAGGAGAGTGGATAAAGTTCCTTAAAAGAAGTCTAGGGGGCTGTGTACATCTTGCTTGGGAAAGTTCATCTAAGCTCTAAGTGACTATTATGCCCTGTGGACTAAGGTGTTGGAGTCACCACAAGATGCTAACATCTTTTCCCCTTGTATATTACCAGGTAACTAAAATTAAGTTATTTAAGTATGTCAGGAATAAATCTTCCATGATTTTTTCAGTTCTTTTTGTTAACTTCAAAGTGAAGCACAGTGTTTCTCTGAATTCAGAATAAATTTGTATTTTCTGTCAGACAGAGAAAAACAACCCCTCCAAAATACTAAGTGTAGTTATAGTATTATCACAGAATCACAGGTTAATTTAGGTCAGAAAGGATTCTTCAGGTAGTCCAAATCCCTATCTGAACCACCCAGAGCAGCTTGTCCATGTCCATTTCCAGTCAGTTTTTTAGTATTTCCACAGATGAAGACAACGCAACCTCTCTGGACCACCAGTTTGCTGTGGTTTAACCCAGCAGGCAGCAAAGTGTCACACAGCTGCTTACTTATTCTCCCCAGGTGGGATGAGGGAGAGAATCAGAAAAAAGATAAACTCCTGGGTTGAGATAAAGGCAGTTTAGTAGGTAAAGAAAAACCTTTTGTCTTCTTGGGAAGACAAACACCATCACTCTGAGTGCCCTCCCCTTCATCCTTCGTTACCCCAGATTGTATTACTGAACATGCTGTCATATGGCATGGAATATCCCTTTGGTCAATCTGAGTAGGCTGTGTTCCCTCCCAGCTTCTTGTTTATCCCCAGCCTGTTCACTGGCAGGGCAGCACAAGAAGCAGAAAAATCCTTGGCTATGTGCAAACACTTCTCTGCAACAACTAAAGTGGTGTGTTATCACCACTATTTACATCAAAAATCCAAAACACAGCATGAGGTAAGCCTCTATGAATAACTATAATAAGGGATATCACTCAACAGTTATAGTCATAAGCAAGACAAACTCAGCATAGGAAGGTTAATATAGTGTGTTGACTATCACTAGCAGACTAAACAGTGAGAAACTAAACAAACAAACAAACAAACAAAAAACTAAAACCACCTCTACCCCTACCCCCATCCACCCTCTTTCATCTTCCATCTCCTCCCCCCGAACAGCATAGGTGTCCTGGTTTCAGCTAGGATAGAGTTAATTTTCCTCCTAGTAGCTGGTAGGGTGCTATGTTTTGGATTAGGATGAGAAGAGTGCTGATAACGTGCTGATGTTTTAATTGCTGCAGAGCAGTGCTTACACCAAGCCAAGGACTTTTCAGCAGGCAGGCTAGGGACGCAGCAAGAGCTGGGAGGGGACAGATCCAGGACAGCTGACCCAAACTGGCCAAAGGGGGTATCTGACATCATGCTGAACCACATATAAGGGTGGCTAGCCGGGGTGGGGGGGATGGGCAGGGCATCGGTCAGTGGGTGGCGAGCAATTGCATTGTGCATCACTTGTTTTGTACACATTATTATTATTATTATTTATTGTTATTGTTATTATTTCTGTCTTAACAAACCGTCTCTATCTCAACCCACAGGCTTCATTTTCCTGTTTCTCTCCCCCATCCCAGAGAGGGAGGGGGGGAGGGTGAGCGAACAGCTGTGTGGTGCTTATCTGCCAGCCTGGTTAAACCACAACAACAGGAGAACAGGGAATGGGGGCTGCTGTGAGTCCCTAATGATCATCTCTTCTGCTCCTTCACAGTCATTCTCTGCTCCTGCTCCACGTGGGGTTCCTCCCATGGGATGCTGTTCTTCGTGAACTGATCCTGCGGGAGCTTCCCACAGGCAGCAGCACTTCAAGAACTACTCCAACATGGGTCTGTATCATGGGGTCCATCTGTCAGGAGCAAACTGCTCCATCATGGGTCCCCCACAGGTGGCAGCTCCCCCCAGACCCCCCTGCTCCTGTGTGGGCTCCTCTCCATGGGCTGCAGCTCTGGCCCAGGGCCTGCTCCTGTGGGGGCTCTCCATGGGCTGCAACCTCCTCCAGGTCACATCCACCTGCCCCACCAGGGGCTCCCCCACGGGCTGCAGCATGAAGATCTGCTCCATGTGGGACCCATGGGCTGCAGGGCAACAGCCTGCTCCACGCTTCAGAGGAATCAGTAAATTAAACTAGAAGTGCAATGGCCTGTATTGCTTGAGTATGCTCTCTTGCTATACTCTATGAGAGGGTACAGAACATCCAAAGCCTCCTGGACATCTTATGTAGAGTAAAGAACATCTGGAAATCAATTTCTGTAGACAAAGACTACGAGAAAAACAAACAAATAAACATGTATGTTTTGAGTATTTCCTGTACTCTACTCACGTTAAAATTTTTGGTCAAATACTTGAAGTCTCAACAGCTACACTTTTAAATTTATTTTTTTTTAGGCATGTCCCAGTGACAGTGTGTTACTCAGTAGATATATGGTTAGCTTATTTGTATATGGATCTTATTTGTTACAAAGTTATTGGCAGGGATAATTTCAACACTGTCTATATGTGGAGAATATTTTTAGCCATCATAAAAGGTTTCCAAGTTCTAGCTACTTTTGCTGTGATTTTAGAGTTCTCAGCTGTTATTTTTCTTAGTTCCTATGTATGTCTTAAATTCATTTTCTAAGCTTGCTATTCTGCAATTCTACACCGAACTTAGAGTTTTTCTATATTCTCTCTCTCTTAATTAATTTATTTATTTTTAATGCAGAAGTCCCCAGTTTGTGAGGGTGATTGTGAATCCTTCTTTCTTACTGAGCAGTAATTCAGTTGTTACTCCTCTTTCTTCTCATTCCATTATGCTCTTATGTTTACCTTTGGAGCTAGAAGCATGCAAGTGCTAGTAATAAAACCTTATCTCTAGAGAAACCAGCACCTTTATTTTTTGTGACATGCAAAGGGAACACATAGTGCCTGTAGCTCCATTTTAAATAAATTGTTTTGGTAGAGTATATATAGTTCTTGCTGTTTAGTTCACTTTTGCTTTATTCACATTGCAGTACACTGTTTTTCATCAGTATGCTTAGCTCACACACAGTGTAAATCAACTGATGTCAGGAATGTGGGTTGTATCCATGCATTTGATAATGTGAGTATTTTTCATCAGAATGGTATAATGTTATGAGCTGGCAAGGCAGGAACAACAATTATTATCTTAAACAAGACTAGGGAAAATTTTAAAACCCAAAGATAAAATTCTGAATCTTATCTCAAATGTTATTTACATGTTAAAATAAAGATGTAAAAGCCTGATTTTCCCCCTCAATATGTCTTCATTGGAATGCCTTCAACAGTTAATGCCTTAATAAAAATCTTAGAACTTACGACAAATTGCAAAATTAATCAGATTAAACAATTTTATTCTCTCTAAATTTATCCAGAAAGGGAGATAGAAACATTTGGGACATTCATGAAGAGAGAAATGAGACCATCTGCTACGGGAGACATGCCATTGTGTAGATCAATGGGAGTATAGCTTTAAGGTACATTCAAAAGAATTTCTACATCGAACTGAATAATGACTCACAAAGAGAAAACTCATGGGGTTTAAACAAGGGGGAATGTGTGCAAAGTTAGACCTAGGAGAGAAAGTGAGAGTTTTGTTTGTTCCCTGATGGTAAACTAACTTAGAGATTCATTATACTGGTTTCTAGTTCAGTTTTTCTTTCTTTCACATGTTCCCTCAAGACATTTTCCGTGTTTCAGTGGATAGTTTTTGCTTGTATCAAACCAAAATTAAGAAGTAGTGTCTCTCAAAGCCATTATTTAAACACTGCAAACTCTACTCCAAAAAAAATGTTGCTGGTTTCCAGTTTCCACCTAGTTGAGTAGAATGGTATAAATAGACTTTAAATAGCTAGCTAAAGGCATATCTTCATCTCTATTTTCTATGTTACCTGGCGTTACCAAGAGAAAAGGGGCTAATGCATGAAGAGCAGTAACCTTTTCAGTATTTTTCTGACCAGTATGTCAAAATGCCTAACATCCATCCAAAGTAGCATCAAAACAAATAAAATAAACAGCAGCACATCAACAAGCATTGCAAAAATAAAGAAATGCTTTTAATATTTCAGTGTTTTATTGTGAAACAGGAATTTCATGGCATGAAAAATGCCTTCTAAAGAGTCATCAGGTCAGTTCAGGAACCTGATTTCTGTATTTTAGTGACAGAATCCATCAGAAAGAAGAAGTGGCACTGGTTTTTGTTGCCATGGAAACTTGTGTTGCCAAACAACAGTCTGGGTATGTTCTAGCAGTTTAAACTTTCAGGCTGCTAAGAGACCGACTACGATGACAGCAGAAACAATACCTTTTGCTGGATGTTTTTTCTGATAACAAAACAAGATAATATTTTGCATATTTTTCCACCACCATGATCACTTTTTCCTGTTTGCTTTGCTTGTTGTGCTTGTTGGTAACATTAGCTATAATTAATCTGAACTCTAAATTCTGCTCTAAGTCTCTTACTTCAGCTGCTTAATATTACCCCAAATCCTCTCCTGATAGTCTTTTTTTTTTTTTTTTTTTTTTTTTTTCTCACATGGTCTTTTGTAAAATGGTGAATTTTGGTGAGACAGATGAAGAAAACAAGGGACAAGTGTTGTTTAATTTTGTTGGTTTAATCTGTTTGTACTTCCTCTGCTTGTGGATGCTAAAATAATTGTAGCAATAATAAGATAACTGGGTGGGATTAGGTACCTCTAGCTACAGGGTAAATTTAAGGATAAATACAGCTGTTCCTGTAATTGGCATTCATATAAAGGCTACCTCTGGTGGGGCTGGAGCTTTAGACAAGCCTGTCTGGAGCAGATGGTGCAGAATCCTCTCTGATCTAAGACATGCTATTATCTACAGACACCCAGGTGCGAGCCCTCTGATCAGAAGTAGATGCCTGATTTTAAACTAGTTACCCTAAGTTCTCTTTATTTCCAATAAAAAGAAACAGACACTGTAAGAAATTTATTTCAGACTAATGTAGACTAATAAACTAGGAAAGATGAACTGTGCCCTATGTGTTTCTATTTCTCTCCATTGGCTATAAGAGAAGCTTAGTGCCTAGATCACACACTATGTCACTTGGACTCATTGTTTAGAATTGGGTGAGCTGAATCTACTTTTTGAATGGGTTATGTAGACTCCAATTTCAATTGCCCTGGTCGTTAACTGAGTCTCATTTGGAGACTCTCCTGGCCACACATACTGTGTTTTCAGTTAGATGTAGACTCCTTAGTTACTTTCAGACAATGGTTTAGTTAATTACAAATCATTCAACTTGCTTTAAATTAGCAGGCACCTGGGAAGGCCCTTCTATGCTATTCTTTCCAAATATTTGAACTTTTGTTGTTGTTGTTTGCTTTTTTTTTTTTTGTCCTAAATTCCTCTTAGTCATATGCTTAAGCATATTTTGTGTTTGAGTCCTGGTAAGGACTGAACTCAAGATGTAAATGCAAAAGTTAATGTCTTCAATGCACGTGTCTGCATGTGAGCTGGGTCTCTAAGCTCTTATTCTAAGTCACTGACTGAGTGCAGTTGCCAATCTGTAAGCATCCACTGCCATTTACACTCCACAGGGTAACAGAAACCTTGACACAGCATTGGTAGATACGGCACTGTAGCAATGGAAGACCTGTACCACGTTGATCCAGCTGGATGCCAAAGGATACCTAAGGAAACCTAAAATGAATTCAGACATAATGATATTGGACACTAAAGGATTTCCACCACCACCACCAACTGGAAAGAAGTTCAGCTGATCAGTAGTAGATGTATCCTTTCAAGTGAACAAAATAGCTCACTTTGCTTCCACAATGTCATACAATAGGCTCTCTGAAAACTGGCAAAAAGAATAAGGCAATATAATTCAGCAGAAGATATAAAGGAAATTATAGTGTTCACGGATTAAACTTTTCATTAGTTTTTGTTGTGAACCATTTTATCTAAATGTGTTTGGTGACAGTGTTTAGAAATGAGGTGAAGGAACCCTTCACAGTAAATTACAAAAGCAGAGTGTTAATGGCTTAGATGGGGGTCTATTTTCCAGAACAGCAACACAATCAACTGATGCTGAAATCTGTGAGTGTGCAAGCACTGTGTATGCTAGGAACTGACCCTAAAGAACTGTCATGTCCCCAACATCTACTGTTTTGTTTGTGGAAGACTTGATTTATATTTGGTTGAAAGTCACAAATAAGTGAGTCATACTTGGTGTACATTTATTAAAACTAGTTATTTTATTTCCTTTTAATTCATTAACTGTGTGAATTTTATTTTGCACGGATGTACTACGGTTCCAGTAATGCACTTTAACTGTGCATTACTACAAAAACTGTTTTAGTAGGAACCTGGTGAAGAACAAGCTGGGATAGTTTGCTATTTTCAATGTGCCCTCAGGTGAATTCCATTTCCTTATTTTTATTTTTTTTTCTGTGTTTGGCAATACCTGGGTCATTTCTTTTTCTTCCAGCAACCTTTGCACCTCAGCTGATGTAAATTGGCAGAGATCTGTTGATTTCTTTGGCATTGTATTAATTTACATAAGCTTAGAGTAGTTCCAGAGTTGTAGGAAGTGACTTTATAGAACCAGATACCTTCAATGTATTCAGGACATCAGACTTTTATGTCAAAGACATAGATGCAGCTTTCTCCTTTGGGAGAAAGACTCACCAAATATGCACAGCGTAGCACACATATATTTCAAAAATATGCTGTCAAAAGTATTGTGCCTAGTTCCCCTGTTTTCAGAGTACTGATATTTACATAATCCTTTTCCTTTATCAGCAAGTGATCGTGCAGGTATTTAGAGCTGAATAATGGTGTCTTTGTTGTTTGTTTGTTTGTTTGTTTTCCTCTCTCTCACCCAGAAGTAATCCAGTTTATTTCTTTTTATATCCTGGTTTTACTTCTTTAATCTCACACCTCTGCCTATTTCTTCCTATAAATCAAACACCTGCTTATAAACATCTTTACTACTTCTGACAGGAAATGAATCCAAAATCAGAAGTAAAATAAGTCATGGTTTGGGATTTTTCTCTAGAATGGCATACAGAGAAGATTCTAGTTTATGAAATCATAGCTCTTTGCAATTTCCAATTTTCTCATCAATTTTCTCATTCAGCTGCCACAGTTACCAACACAGATTTTGCACCTAGGAAGAATTTCATATCCACCTTCCCTGAGATCCCAAGCAGGCACCTATAGTTTTCTCTTAAACACTCAAGTTTTATATATTTATTTTTTCTCTCAAAATCCTTTTACCATTCTTGCAAATAAATGGAAAAAAAAAAAAAAAAAAAAGTGGTTAATTTTATAGATACAGAAAGTGAACAAAACCATTCTGAATTTGTGCCCTTTATATGACTCTTATGAAAGAAATAAAAGAATACAATATCTAACTATTGTTAAAACCCTCAGTAAAATATTGGTCCAAATAAATTGTCATAAGGATACAGTCTTTGCAAGGAAATCAGTATGAATTATTCAAGTTATTTAAAATTGAAAAATCACTCACAAAGCCATCAAGAAAGAATGTACAACAAAAATACCCTTTACCCTTAAAAAAAAAAAATGCTGGTACTTGTTGATTTTGTTTAACTTTTAATCTGGAAAATGTCTAAATGATTCCTTCCTCTTTCTGTACTAATAACAGAAAAATAATGTATAAAATAAATGTCACAGTTTGTATTTCACATTTTGTTTAAATAGTTTTTTTATTAAGTTCAATTGAAATAGCATATATTATACTTGCTTAAGTGTTCATATAACATGCCAGAAGTATTTGGTGTTTGTTAACACAGTTAACAGTATACTTTAACTGCATACTTTATAGGACAGGAGTGACTGGGCCACACAGACTGTTTGCCATGTTTTGGATGGTACAGCTGGAGGAAGCAGGATCTTATGTCAAGAAGGGAAAATCACTTTGATATTTCCTCTACAGCAACTCTGCTTTCTCACCAAAGGTACATTTTTTTGGGGGTGCAGTACAGAACAAATAGAGAGACATCCATCAAAGACAAATGCCTGCAGCATGGCTTCAGACATGCAGGCTCCTCAGACTGTGATTAACATTAGCTGAGCTAATGATGTACTGAATGTTGTAAAGCTGTCTACAGTTATCTGGCTTCTTAGGGAGCCAAAAATGCTTGTTGAGCTGACTGAAAATTAATCCTGTTCCAAAAGAGCAGTTACTACTTAGACAAGTCTGTAAGTCCAGAGCAAGAAAGGACAAGCTGGAGGAAGACTAAAAACCTTTAGCAGCACCATAGTGACATTTGTTTTGAAAGCCTCCTGAAAATATAAGATATAAGGAGTGAGAGGACTGTCTTGAAGCGTGGTTCAAATCCTCAGCCAAGAAGAGAGGGAGAGAGGAGAGAAAAGGAGAAAATAAAAAAAGAAAAAAAGGAAAAGAAAGAGAAAAAGAAAAAAAGAAAAGAAAAAGAAAAAGAAGAAGAAGAAAAAGAAAAAGAAAAAGAAAAAGAAA
>CM021697.1:166769239-166802164 GCA_011074415.1 Stictonetta naevosa | reverse complement strand
AAAAGAAAAAGAAAAAGAAAAAGAAAAAGAAAAAAAGAAAAAGAAAAAGAAAAAGAAAATGAAAGAAAGAGGGTGGAGGGAGGGAAGGAAAGAAAGAAGGAAGGGAATAACAAAGGAAGGAAAATGGAACAGAGCAGGGGAGAAAAAGACATCTTTCATCCTCTCCATCCTCTGGTAAAGGGGAAACTTCAGAAGAATTAGATTGTTTTTACATTGCTGTTTATTTAATCAGCTTAACCTGACATTATGTAAGTCATGTTTCTACCCTAAGTTTTAATACAAGAGAACTTAAAAGGTGATAATTATTAAGATATGGCATTTGCAGAACTCAGGCCTGTTAACATATCTCTCTATTTATGTGCACTTTCTGCCATAAAAACAGAGAGTTTGGGGTTTTCAATAAAAGGATAAATCAGGAGGATTCTATATTTTTCAGCAAAATACTAAAAATGTGATGAGTAAGTGTGAGCAATGAGCTATGATTTTAATTCATAATAATAAACAAAATTAGGTGATTGATCATTTTGAATCAGGCATTTAATTTTAGTCTCAACAAAAGGAGGAGAAAGAAAAGCTGAATTCAAGATTATTATGAACTGGAAAAAAAAAAAAAAAAGAGTAGAAATTAGGGATGGGAAACAGAAGGAAATAATGCAGAACCTCATAGGTTATTGAAGGACAAAGAATAAAAAAAATGATAGGAGAATGGTAAATTTGATAGAATAGCTGTGGAGATAGAAGAAAAAATGAAAACAAATATAGGTAGTAGTATTGTATTAGAAAACAAATATGCTCTAAGTAGTTGCTTCCTACTACTTTAAAACATATTTTTAAATAGTTGTCTCTAATGACCAGTCTCCCTGCTGATTTCTAAATACAATGATATTTGCAATCTTTCACAACACCTGAAAAAAAGATAACACTGAGTAGAAGAACTTTCTGTAAAATTCAACAGGAATCACGGGGAACTGAAGGATCAAGGCAGCTTCAGTTAAAACAAGTATGACTCTTACCATGCAAGAATCTTGAGAAATGAAGGAAACAATTCTTTATTATTTAATATTCTAATGTCACCATCTCTTAAAGTAAGGTGTTGCCATCCTTTGGATCGTTTTGTCTGGGTGTATTTAGCCATGCTGAAAGAAGCTCTGCAAGCAGGATATACAAAGCTGAAACTATAAAACAATTATTTATTGTAATACATGGAAAACACAGCTATGTTTAATAAGCTACTAAGTTAAACATCAGTATGCTCACTACTACCAAGAAGGAACTGAAAAGTCTTCCCTGCCCAGACAGGCATCAGTGAAGAGGGGAGGGATCAGCCTCAACTGTTCCCTATAATGTTTTCTAGTTTTGCTTAGCTGATGATCCCTCATTCTTGCTAAACTGCCACCAACATTGAGACCACTGGCATGAGAAACAGACATTAATCATACCAACACATTTTGGTTTTGTTTATTTGGTTGTATTTCCTCTTTTAATGATAGATAAACTTTTGTTTTTCATCTTGACTCCTTAAGATACTAATGGATCCTCACATCCATAATTGTACCACTGCTTGTAATCATACCTTTCTTGTCCTTCATGGCTCTACGCTCTATACTTTCTTAGAGCACTTTCTTACAACTTAGCAATTTTCTCTAAATTTGAAATGAATGTTGCTAAGCTATATCAAAGCCAGGTCAGGGACTGTTGTAGCATACATGTCTGGGCCCCAGGGAAGCAAGGGAGGTGACAGCAGAACTCAGAGAACATCTATACAAGGGGGGGAATTTCTATGGCTGACCTGGACACATGGAGATGAACAGATTACACTGCAACTTGGCTTCAGCCCACTTGGCTGCAGTGCATGAATTAGGTGCCTAATTACTGGAAGCTTCTGTCCTGCTGGGAGAGACAGAAAAGCTTCTCCAGGAAGAGAAATAGACCTTAATGAGCTAAATAAATATCTGTAGATGCCTTTTGTTCTCCTAACTCTCTCTCCCCAGAGGAGGTTTTGTCCAGCAATCCAAGCTTAGTAAAGAATTTAGTTAGAAAACCATTTGTGCACCTTGGGATGAATCCAGACCTTTAGTCCCAATAATTTCTTAATGAAGAACTAAGTATTTTCCCAACATTAACTGATAAATGATTGATCCTCAAACTCTTACTCATGAGTATTTGTAATTCATGTCTACGTCGGCTGAAATCATTCATACAATTTACATTAATAAGTATTTTATAAATGCATCCAAACTGGTTTTAAAAGGGCTAAACACTCTGCTTGCTCTGAGCTCAGAAATCAATACTGTTGCTGACCTACAGCACTGGGGGCTTGGGAAAGTCAAAGTTGCAGTTTTGGTATTGCTGCTGAGATGTGATGGATAGTGACAATGGCAGTAAACAATGTTGTCTTAAGATGGTCTCAATAAGTAATCACAACCACTACAACAAAGAAGCACTTATGGCAGCAAGGGCTTTAGCAGTTTTTTACTACCTGCATGAACCTTTCTGAACTGCTTGTCTTCCATCAGGGACTCCTTATGGCTCAGAAGCACTTGGAATAAACCAGGTTCTTCACCCTAACAAAAGGGAAAATCTTCTAGCCATACCCCCATAAGCAAATGGTGGTGTCCTGCTCAGTGTTCCAAGGATGGTCATGGCAGGCAGAAAAAGGTTTGCCTTGTGCCACTTACACACTCCATGGGTGTACCATCCCCCGCATTCCCCACAATTTACTCCATGAAGTAAAGGACATGGTGCATACAGGAATCCCCTCCTATTTTGTGCATGAAGGAGGATATAGTATGCTTAATATCTCCACTGCTTCTTCCCAGGCCTCTAGTTATGTCAAATCTCAGGACAGAGAACCCACGGGCAACTCTTTGGGTATCTCCGGGGAAGGCTGGATATGCCTGGGTTGCTCTTCTTGGCATTTCTTGCTTTTAGACTTTTGATACTTTAGACCACATACCCCTCCCCTTTTTCCTCTATCTGTCTCATAATCTGTTTCTCTTTGTTGTTGTTTTTCTTCTTGTTGGTGGTGGTTGTTGGTTGGTTTGTTGGTTTTGTTTTATCTATTATTTGCTGTCTCAGGGAGACCTAATTTTTATTATTTTTGTTATTTCAATCAGTTCTGAATTCTTAGGAGCTACTCTCTTTGGCTGGGCTCTGGCACAAAGAGATCGTATCTGAGCCTGTTTGCTACAGCCAGGTGTCTTCTTGCTCACACAACTACCTAATTTAACTGTGGCGTCACCCATTGAGCTGTGTTGCAATCAGTTTCTTAAAGCCTTGCTCAGTTAAACGTTTATAAGGTTCATTTGCTGCTGAACAGGCATACACTCTGTAAATCTTAGTCATGCAAAAGATCTGAATGATTGCAATCACAAGTAAAAATTATGCAGATGAGTAAGGGTTTCAGGATCAAACCCTTAATTAATAAATGTCAGTAAAGTACTTACTATGAAAGATGTTGTGGGAGTACAGCATACTCTAGTTAAAACATCAGATTTAATAAGTTAGTCAGGGACTTCGTGAAATATCAATGTTTCCAGAACCTAAGAAACTTGAGAAATATACATATATATATTTTTCCACAGGAAATTCCATATATTAAACAAAGTAAAGCAAGATTTCAAAAAAAAAAAAAATGTTAACTGATGGCTTAAGGCTGCCTGGAGGATATCTACTTTGCAGTTTATCACTTTATTCTGCAATTTACTGTACACTGTGTCAGAAGCCACTTATTTCTGACTCATAGGAGATTCAAAGTGGTGATCAGTGCCATAAAAGTCCATTAAAAATAAAGAAATGAAAATCCTTCTATCCAATGAACTATTTGGTAATGTCATATTTTTGGGGAAAATGTATTTTAAAGATGAATTAATCACAACTGATTTCTAATGTATGCACTTTCCTATATATATATATATATATAAAAAAAAAAAAACATAAAAAATTACTTTTTTTTTTTTTGGTTCTCAGTAGCTGTTACCCAGATGTGATTTTTCTGTGTATGCTGGCATAAAAACTGAAAGTAAGAGGACCGTGGTTTAAGCATTCCCTCTGGATAAAAAATAAAATGTTATTTTGTCACAAAATCACAGCATTTGCAAAATATTAGGCTGGTGAAATATTCAGATTCCCCAAAGAGTATTCTAAGTGCTTTTGCAGAATATGTTTTCCTCTTCTCTTTCAGCATTAGGAAGAAAGATTGTCATATTAATAGAATGGAATGAAGAGGAGTATTGGATACATTTTTTCTGATGCTGATAAATAATTACAACACTTTTTTTTTTTTTTTTTTTTTTTTCTCCATTGGAAAAGCAGTGTTAAATGATGTTTTAGAAATTTCCTTTGGCACCGAAACAGCACATTATAATATCTATCTTTGTAAAGCAGTGCTCCAATTTATATATTTTTCTAATCATTTTCTTTTTTCTTTGTCTTTATTTTTCTTTTCTATCCTGTTTTAAGTAAATAAGTATATCTTTGAGCTCACACTAGGTAGGACCTATTCTGCAAACAGTGACAGCAGTGTCAGCAGGTCTATTTTAAGAATGAAGTGCTACTTAAGAATCTAAGAGGAAGAATATTAATATTATTATTATTTATTTATTCTTTTTTTAAGGAGAAAAATAGTATGTGCATGCCAGGTGGGGTTTTAGAATCTCTCATGGCTTTATTATACATTTCTCATTTTACAATGATAGTTCCCATGGTAACTATTGCATCATTTGGCACACATGCTACCTGAGGAAAACAGAACAAATCAATAAGGAAACACACATTCACCATTGTGCAATGTGAATTGATTTATTTATTGCCTAATTATGCTTCCTAAAAACAGACAACTGCATCAGTTTTCATTGTCAGCACGACCACTTGCCTGTCAAAATTAACATTTGCGCTCCAAGTTCTTCGCAGCTCCAACCACTCTCTTCCATCCACTTATAAATCTTGACACTGCTCAACCACTGTAGAAAAAGTAAACCTGCCACTCTACCATTTCTTTCCACCTGCTGATGATCTTTCTTCTTCTAATGCAGAATGATACTGGAGATTTGCTATAAATAAGTAAATAAGCAAAGGAATTTATGCAGACATCTTAGAGAAGATTTTTTTTTTTCTTAGAACTCTTGCTTTAATATGATTTTCATAAATCTATCTAGCTGTTTGCAAGACTAGACTGTAGTAAGCAAAGGAAAACCACTTTTTGAGTGCATTCCTTTATATAAGACCGACTTACAATTCTACACATATAGTATCGATGAGTAACACATATAAGATCTGTAAGAAGGGTTTGATGTTACCCAATACTCAGCTTTTCCTATTTTTCACTATTTTATTTTTTTTTTTTCTCGTCCTATCTGTTTTCCAGATTCTGAGTATTTTCATTTAATTTCTCCTTCTCAAACTGGAATCTCTCCTGAGAACCCGTCTCAGTTCTTTGGAATTTTAGAAACCTCATTCTTCCTTTTCTAACAATTAATTATCACCTATTATCTATGCCTAAGCTTGAAGTAATTCTCTTGACTCCTTCTTAATTTTTTGTTGCTGCATGAGACTCTGCTTTTTGATAAAACAAGAAAATCCTTCTGTCCTTCCCATTTGTAATTTCTCTAGTGGTTATCTGAATTCTGTCTTTATTCTACTAAATAAAGTTGGGCGTATATTAGAATATATTTGTACTTGTCAATCTGGAACAAACGTAGTGACTTTTTAACTGCATTAACCTTCATAACTCAGGCAAAAAAAGAAAAAGATACATAGTTTTTCAAACTTACACCAGGACACACATTTTCTAAAGATTTAAACCACAGTCTTGAAACATTAAAAAGGACACACAATATGCCCACAAATAATGTAACACTGAAAAACACTGCACCAATTCCACTACTGTCTCCTTAAGATAAGTGCTATTTAAATTCATTCATTTCCTGGGAAATGATTTTCTGATCTATCAAGGTAAATAGGTACTGAGGGATGCAAAATTAATCAAGAAAAAGGAAATGAGGTATTTTTTATGTTGCTTCTATCAAGAAAGGCTCTCATTATTACAGCAGACTAAAGCGAAGTCAAGTGGCCTCAGATAAGTGAAGCAGCAGAACTTAAAAGCAGTGAGGAAAGGACTTGGCTGGATAACTCTTCTCTAAGAAAGTGATAGAGAGAATATTCTCTTTTGGGGGACTGAATTTCACAAACATAAATGGCAAGGCACTGTGCAGAATGCTTTTCTATCTGTTTTACATATAGGAACTGATAAATAAATGATCTCAAAGAAAACTGATAGCTCCTTAGCTTTTCAGAGGGACAGAGATCTTCAGGTGCATTGAAATCATTCCTTCTTAGCACTAGTGATGTAGAGAGTTACAGCAGCTCAGTTTTCCAAAAACATCACTGATTTGTTAAAATCTCTATATGAGTATGGACTAATGGAGTCAGATTCTGCTTTCTGATTATTCCAAACCCGTTGCATCACTCTTCAATTTTAGCCAAGGTAAGGAATTAGTTTCAAAGGCTTTTATTTTCCTTGACATTTTTGTATAGCTAGAAAGTTTTGGACATCTTCTTCAGTTTCATGGAGAGGTTTATAGAAAGTAATTTCCTTATAACACTCTTTGTTTTGCTGTTTATTTCCTTGTGTTCCCCAGTTCTTACTTGTGACCTTTTAATTCTGAAGAGAGATTATTCATAAACAGACAGCAGCTCAGTCTTCAGAGAAGACTTTCACCTCAGAACTGAGGTGAAATAAAAGTGGAGCTGTCTTAGAACCTTCATTACTTTCAAAGGTCTTCAAGTCCGTAGTGTTTTCCTAAGGAAAAAAAAGTGTTTGTCATCAAGAAGTCTCTCTGCTGAAAATCTTGGTCATGCATTCATGTGACCTTAATGGCGCTCTTTCTCTTCAAATAACAAGATCTATTTGTTATTTAGGAACATTGCTTAACTTGTTATTAAAGTTATTATGTGTTATTAATGATTTGTGTTAATGTTATTAAGTGTTATTAATCCTACTATGCATGCTGACACTTGAAAGCATGACTCTGTCACAGGCACTGAATATTTTGATGCTTAATTTTTCCTCTGGTTCTACCACTGGGACCTGAGGATTCTTGTATATTATAAGAGGATTTAAACAGGGAATCTGCTGGTGAGGTACACTCAGCCTGGCTAACAATAAACCCATAAACATGGGACCCTGCAACTGCTGAGTGATTGACAAGGTAACAGGATGCTGACCCTACAATACTCTGTCACTCTAATGCACCATAAATCTGCACTGCAGTTGAAGAATTCAGTTTGATTCCCATATTCACAGAGTAAGAGTATATCTCCAATCAGGTAACCAAAGAAACAGATTATGTCACCGGTTTTCTACAAGATTTTTATTTTGTTTTACTTGTTTGTTGTTTTTTTGTTGTTGTTGTTGTTGTTGTTGTTGCTGTTGTTGTTGTGTTGTTGTTTTTTTGTTTGTTTTGTTGTTTTATGTTTACATGCCTGAATTAAATCAGGAGGATCAACATATGTTGCTGCATGAATGCTTGTGTTGCTAAGTAGAAACGTGTGGCAGGGGACAAGGAGGAAAGCATGACCATCCTTTTAGATGGCAACATGAATTTATGCCAATTAAAAATGTCTCGGTACTGTGACCTGAATCAGGTAACTAGATTATAACAACTCACCCCTCATAAAATTTGCCAGTTCTTTTCACCCCAAGAGAAGATTAAAAGACTGAATGAACATCTATCCCTCAGTTACACTTTCTATAAACTGGGAGGGTAGAACTATTCATTGCTATCTCATAGACTGTATGAAGTCAGTTCTCTTTAACATAAACCATTATTTATATTTGTTCAAAGGTTAGTGAGACCAACTAAAAGAGTACCCAGTAATGCTGTCCTTCTTAAGCCTCTTTCACCCAAGATGCTACTCTGAATACTTTGCTATTCAAAGAGTTAGTAAACTGAATTCATACTTCAATTTAAAAGAGTTAGAGAAAATCTAAAGTGAAATTCAATGTGCAAAACATTCAATCAAAAACTAAATTGCAATCTCAATTGTGGAGCAATTCCAAGAAAATGCAAGTCAGTCTGATAACCAGAATGCAGAGTGATGCAGGCTCAACAATTTATTTTTCTTCTTGAGGGATAAATGAAAATTATGCTCTCAGTGCCAGGCATGTTCTATTACCAGCATAATTAAGGCATTGATTCTGATCTAAATTAAAAACACTAGGAAAACAGGAGAATAAGAGATTTGCCTTTGACTTCAATGTAGTAATTCCCCCTTAAGTTTTACCTTTTTTTGGTCTGTTTTCTTTTTTTTCTTTTTTCTTTTTTTTTCTTTTTTCTTTTTTTTTTGGGGGGGGGGGGTACACCACCTTTTCACCCACAATACAATACAAGAGATGCAACCTGAAGCATCTTCAAGTGAATCCCAACACTAATGAGAAGTACTGAAGAACTGCATAAGCACCCATTACTTCTTTGGTGGTGTGGGACTCAAGCATTTCACATATTTCTGTTCTATGCACTCTCTGGCTTAAATTTTCATGGTGGAACAAGACAAAGATGAGTAACAGTCCAACACACCCTAAGGAAAGGTCCATGGGTAGGGACAGAGATGAAGCTGGAGTGTGCTTCAGCAGACCCTCGTTGACCAGATCTGCACACTTTCCACGTAGAGCAGATGCCTTTGAGAGATAAATGCTGGATTTATGTGAAGAGATTTAAAATCTCAGTTTTTGAGTGAGTAACTATCTCCACAGAAAACCTGTTAAGCTTGGGGTCTTAATTCCTGCCCTTGAAACGTGTGATATATTGGTGCAGAATCACAGAACTTTAGAGTATCTCATCTTTAGAGTATCTACAGAAGTAGGTTTGCAGATATGCATAAAGATCATTCAGACTTGGTGTTTCCCAATAGCAATAGTTTAGCAATAGTTTTCTTGTCTCTCTTGTTATCACAACCATAATCTTCTGTGTGTGTGTGTGTGCGCGCATGTGTGTGCATGTTTTGTTCAGCAACAAGGATACCAAGGTTTTTTTTAAAAAAACTCTCATTTGCCTATTTTCAATGAATTCCCTATACTTTTTTTTTTTTTTTTTTCCTGATATGACTTCTCAAACAGGAGAATTCAACTGAATTTCTCATTTTACCTACTAAAAAGCAAGATGAAGAATCCCCATAATATAGTACTGACACTAAAGCATAGATGAAAAAATAAAAACATAGACAAATATTTATTTGCATTGTTTAATGGACTTTCTCTGCCCATGATCTCTATTGTTTTGTATTTGCTTTCCATGTTCATTTGAACAAGCAGATTTTATTGGAACAAGTGGTCATAGAAAATGAACTGTAAAGTCATGAATATTTGCAGAGACCAAACTTTTAGTTTATACAAAAATATTCATGGCAGAAATTCTTTCTCATTTACTGTGTGAGAGATCACAGTACAAAAGAACTGGGAAAAAAAAGAAAAAAAAAAAAAAAGGAAAAAAAAAGCAGTATTTGATTGATTTGAAATCACAACAAACTCTAAATAGTAAATAAATTTACAAGAACGAACGTACAAAGATATTATAATCTGTATGACAGAATACATAAAAGAACAGATCTAATATTCAGTATGAATGCAACTTATTTCAGAGTACTAGGACTATTATAAATTTTCTGTTGAAACTAAATTTTGAAGGAAAACTGTTTTCACCTGTTTTTGAGTACACCTTGAAAAGTTTGATTTCTGCTAATTTCACCAAAAGTTGTGAATATTTTAAACAAAATGTTTTCAGTTACTATCTGCTATATTCATGACAAGGACAATAAATTTTGATTTCAGATTAAAAAATAAAAATAGTAGTCAGTATTACTCTTTAAGTCAGATATTTTCCTCAGTGGGGATAAAGTAATTAAATAGTCCTAATTGGATATAATGAGAAGTCCTTTAAAACTGTTATCTCACTTTCTTCCTCTGTATTTTTATAAGCAGACCAAGCTTCTTTTCTTGCCAAGATTTTCCTTTGAGTGGGAGAACTGATGAGTATTGATTCATTCCATAAATATAGGTTTGTGGTGCTGAAAAATTAAGCTTTGTCATTTAGTACAATCCAATTCTATGACTTTTTTTTTCTTTTTCTTTTTTTTCTTTCACAAGTGATTTGCTCTGAAATAGTCCAGACAAAATCTAAATCTTTCATCTTAGCAAAAAAAAAAAAAAAAAAAAAAAAAAAGGTGATAATCAAAATAGTGAATGAAAACTAGTGGGTTTTGCTACTTCTTACAACTCTAACCTTTTGGATAGTTCTTTTCAAGGCCTCTTATGCTTTAAATGCTCTTGTAATTCTTGTGTGGCTTTTTTTTCATTTTCTCTTCTGACAGCTCATGTCTGCTACAAGAAAGATGCCCCTAAACCTTTCAGAGAAACATACACACAAAAATCATACACATGGAAAAGCTGGGGGAAAATAATAATAATAATAATAATAAAATAAATGATTAGGTTAGATTCCTGAAAGCTGTCCTTTCCTCTTTTTAAGAGTGGTTGAAAACTCAGCCTCATGAACTGCAAGGTGACTGGCATACATAAATATGAGCTGGCTATCTAACTAGATGTCTGGTTAATACAATTATCTGTAATTCAGGCTTTGTCTTTGTTGATAGTGTTGTTCCTTTTATATACCTTTTGACCAAGATACATATTTATTTAGCTAAATTGTTTTAGGACTGTAACAAATCCTATTTTATGCCAGAAAATAAATAACTAAATAAATAAATACAGACAATAGAGTATATAAATACTGTGTACATTAAGTAATTTAGCATTGTAACCAAAAGGAAATTAGATTACTTTTGAACTTGCTGATTACATTAAAGGAGAATTAGTGGGAGTTTTAATTCTTTTTGTTCTCCTATCACTTGTCTTAAACAGCTTAAAACAGGAGTTCAGTTTTCAGAAGTGACGCTTTTTCATTGAATTGTATTATTTGGTTGAGTGACATAGGATTTGCTAAATGTTCCATTGATTTGATGTGTTTATTGCTCTTGTCTCTTCTTGAGCCCTTGCAGGCAATATGTAATTACACTACTTATTTTGAACTTTTAGGACTTTTTCTATATCTTCGGATTGTATTACCTGATGATTTACTATTGATGTATTTGTCTTTTAAGGACTTTATTTTTCCTTTTGTTTTGGTCATTTTCTATTACCTCCTGAATACTCTGCATGTTACAACAGTCAATCTTCTACAATTCAGGTGATGAGCATCTAAAACAGGACACACTCACAGGGTAGAAATCCACATCTTTAAAAAGTGGTGTTCTAGGAACACCAATTAGATGTGCATGATTACCTCTTAACCTGTTAAATGGCTGGTTCAGATCTCCTGCTGTCAGTAAACAACCAGCGGCTGATTAAAAGTCTTGTTATCATTCCAAAACTCTTTGATGTATGCATGTACCAGTTTTGACCTTTTTTTTTTTTTTTTTTTTTTTTTTTTTCTCCCAGTTCTGTATGTGTTCCTGGGTTAGGTTACCAATTTGAATAGTGGAAAGAAAATAGTAATTCAGTGTGCATGACCTACAATGGAAAATCCCAACTGAATATAGAAGAGTCAGTGTCTTACTTGGCATTATTTCATAAACCCTTTCTCAATCCCCTCAATGTACTTACTTTCATTATATCTCACTGTGAAAACCTTGAATTATTTTTTTTAAAACTATACTAGTGTTTATAACAAAGAATAGTTCTACACTATCAGAAATAGAAATAGTCAAAAAACACCCAAAACATTGCAACAGGAGTAATACTTTTTATGTTTCCTACCTATTTAGCTCTACTCTTTCAGAGTTGCGTTGTGAAGTGGATATTAGTCCAGTTCTATTCATTTTCTAGCTAGGTGATTTTTATGCAATGTATTTTGTGTGTCTTGTGAAGTAAATGGGAATCATCAGTTCAGATCACTTTGCCCTCCAAAGAGTAAATATGTTTTAACGTTTCTAGTTAATAACATCATGGACTTCATTGAAACCAATGACCTACATGGATTATTATTTTTTTTTTTCCTGGATTAATATCAGTTTCCTACAACTGTTGTTCTGATAATAATCTTTGGTTTAGTGAAAATATAATGAAAAACATCATACCATTAAATTGTTGTTATTATTCTTATTGAATGTTGAGATA
Organism: Stictonetta naevosa; assembly: GCA_011074415.1. Taxonomy (NCBI): domain Eukaryota; kingdom Metazoa; phylum Chordata; class Aves; order Anseriformes; family Anatidae; genus Stictonetta; species Stictonetta naevosa. The sequence continues at coordinate 166,789,995 of CM021697.1, read as the reverse complement.
AGAAGTTAGCAGCAGAAAATAACATTTAAATTTCTAGAGCAACTTGGATGAAGAAAGCAAGAATCCTTTTCCTGAAGACCTTTGAAGACATACATACATTTCAAAGACAGTTTAAAAACAATAAGCTCTATCAATTCCGTGTGAAAGAGATGTATTCTAGCAATTTTGCATCCAAAAAGCATTATACCTTTGGTAATATCACACCATTACTACCATACTTGATTCAGAGTCCTGCTCAGTTTTATCTAATGCTTAGAAGTGATCCTAAGGACATAAGAAATGCTGTGCTGGGTGAGTTTAGCTCAGGTTATTCAGGGAAAGCATGAAATTGTAGCCTTTTTTTGAAGTCCAATATCTGTGTACAACACCATCCCCTCCTACAGCACAAGGAATAGTTGCATTCAAGCTGTTGGAGACTACACCCTTGTCCAGTTCTTTTAACATCCATCAACACAACTTCTACCTGTGAACTTAACTAACCCCTTTCCTGAACTTCCTGATGTTGTCTGCTTCCCCAGGTTTCTATGACAGACTCTCCAGAAGTCCCTACTGTCTGTTTAAAGATCTGTTTTAAAATAACATCCTGCCACCTCTAGAAAATACCACCTAGTTCTGTACTGTATATCTGTGGTAAAGATAACAAAGTTAAAAATGGCTAGACTCAGACATAGGTTGCATGAGTTTTCATTTGGAAAGGGAAATTAACTTAGGCACATTAACTCAGGACATGTGCCTAAGTTTAAATCTGCAGACACAGGAAACATAGTGACAGCTCTAGAAGGGACTATAGATCTGTTATGGGGACAAAGTGAAGAAAGAGGATAATTGCTATGACAGCCTGCTATGACAGCCTGAGTGTGTGACCATTAAAGTAACCACAGAAGAGGAGGGGTGAAATTTCCTGAATGGAGAGCACAAGGAGAGAGCATCTCTGCTCAGAGCCACAGGATGCAGCCATGTCATTGTGGAACACGGGTCAATGCCTCCTCATATCATTATTACATCAGGTCTGCCTCTTACTCTCTGTGCTATCCAAGGAAGTAAAGTTCAATTTAAAGAGGCTTTTCTATAAACCAAAAAATTAAAACATAATTCAGAATTCTAAACACACACACAAAATACCAACACAAATACAAATGACCAATGCCTTTGCCCTTCTCTCCCCCTCTCTCCCCCCTTCCACTAATGAAATGGAATGAAGTATCTAGTTAGTGACTGTCCTCCTATCATGGTGAAAATCTTCATAATTAGAATAAAAGCACATCTGTACAGGAGACGGAGTTCTACAGGGGTAATCTCAGTGGCAAAATTTCTCATAGGAACTGAGAATCTTCATGGTTTGAATGCAAGGCACATTTCTTCAACCTTACCATCTTTATCATTAACACACAGCAGTATTTAAAATATAAAATAAAATGCCCAAAGCAGACAACAATTAACAACAGACAACAATTAACTTGCAAAACAAGACACTTAATTAAGCATACTATTCATGAAAGAGAGAGGATGAAACAAAAACAAACAACAAAAAAAAATCAATATTTGGTAGATGTCAGTCAAGTTGATGTCAGTCAAGTTGAGTCAGTTGGATATTAGTCAAGATGCTCAGATATGATGACAAGTGTGGTATAAAAATTCATTTAAAATCAAATACCTAATCCAGTCCCTGAGTAGTAGATGTAATGCTATATTCCTCTTCAGCATGAACACAGAACAGATTAAAACTTGTGACAGACCTGCAACTCAGAAACTTAGGACTCCTATAGGAGTTGGTTGTTGGTCAACAGGAAAATTCCTCACAGAAAATACCCCTGGGTATACATGCAAACTATTCTGTAGTTAAACCTGGAGCTTAGTTTAGGTCTAACACAACTTTTACAAAGCTGTTTTACACCTCTTTCACTGATTCATTTTTTGATTCATTCCTCTTTACTCATTTCTCACATTCTGACTTTCTAAATAATCCAGAATTTTCTCTATCTGCCCAGCTAAATTAATGCCTTGTTTCCAGTAACTTAATTATCCTCCCCAGGCATTAAAAATGCAGATAATCTTCTCAGTGTGGATTATCTACCTGCTATTCATTTCACATTGACACTTGTCTCTTCAGAACTTCTGCTCTTTGACTTGGAGGGGGAAATTACTTTCCAATGGATTGCAGTTTGTGTAGCTCTGTTCTTAGGGGAAATAAATAAACAAATGAATAAAAATCTTATTGTGCTTCCAAAGCTGTAGTTGTGTATTCTGAGGTCCAAAGCACAAAGTGGTGACCATTAAGTGAGTCAAATAGGCAACCCAAACATTTCTCCGATAAGGAAGCAAATAAGTGGCTATTAGAAGAAATTGATAAAATACCAGTGTCAGTAGTTGACTATATTCTCTACTGTAAATAAGTTGCTGAAAAAAAAAAAAAAAAAAAAAAAGTATTTGTAGCCACATTGCAATAACAACAACAACAAAAATCAGTATGATCCTTGTTTAATCTGAATATTTAGAAAATAACCTTTGAAGCTGAATTTTGGGTCAATATTTTTTCACACTAAATGGAAGTTTTCTTTGTTTAAAATCACAGTTTAAAGTTAGAAACAGTATTCAAGCTCTGAGAACTTTGAGTCAACAGAACAACACCATCAACTCTTCTGTGTTTATCGCACCTAAATTATATTGATGGGATGGCATACTGAAAAAAGTACATCATCAATACACAACTTTATTTAGAAAATTAAGGTTCTGAGAGAAATATTGACAGCTTTAGAAGGAACAATAAGGGTTAGAAAGAAAACAGTGCTTGTAGAAAAAAAAAAAAAAGGAAAAAAAAAAAAAAGAGTAGAGTTGAATCCTAAGGAAGACACCATGTTTAAAATTAATAAATAAATGAATGAGGTAAAGAAAGAAAGACCATGTTCCTAAAAGAAAACAAAAACCCAAATGTAGATGCTGCTATGAAAACGTTAGGATTTTCTAGATGGCAAAGTGGTAAACTCTACAATATTACTTAACTTCTTGACTTAGATCTGAAAAGGAAATATATTTGGTGGTCTTATGACAGTGTTGTTTTTTTGTTTGCTTGTTTTTTTTTTGTTTGTTTGTTTTTTTTTCCCTCTATAACACCAGAATGAAACAAAACAGGTATATTCTATAACAGACTTTTGCTACTGGCAGAACTTATGTGCTTTATCCTTATCCAAAGTCATTCTGGCCCTCTGTATGCAGGACAGAAAGGTTGGCAAATTCTGATTCATTATTGTCAATACCTATGTCATGTTAAATTTAACTTTATGGTGAAAGAAAAGGTTGCAAAAAGAAATTAATTAATTATTTTTTTTTTTAAACTAAATAATAAATTTGTTACTTTATGGCATCTAGAAAGGAGGAGTAACAAGAAAACAGTAAGGAAGTTTTGTTTTTTTTTTTTTTTAAAAAAAAAAAAGAAGAAGAAGAAGAAAATGTGAGAAGAAAAGAGGACAAAAGCTGAATGGTACAGCCCAGCAGTTCTAGAATTAATAACACAGTTGTTAATATACAACTTTTATGTTGTATACTTCTATTTTCTTGTAAATGAAGGCACTGTATTCTGTCCCTGGATCCTGCATGCATGCAGCTCAACTAAGAATTATGATAACTATGTACTTATTTTGATATACAGGTAAAATATTCCTTCCTTCTATTGCAGCTGATCTTTTTGACAATGTTTTGGTCAGAAACAACACATATGATGATGCATTACTGTCCTAAATGTTAATTCACAGATTAAAAATAACATCAATCTTGCATTTCATTTCTATGGAAATGAAGGAGTAGACAGTTCTCTTAGGCCTTTAACGGGTCATGTCTTAATGCTTTTATTATTTTTGAATAAGCTACATAACTTAAATGATAACCAAGGATATGATTATGCAGTATATTCTAATGTTATTTCTTAGTTAACCTGAATGGTTAACTCTTGGTTAACATGAATGTATGGTACTAACTGGCTTGCTGACTGTTGACTCCAACTCTAAAAACAGGACCTCACCATCACAATTTTCAAAAGCAACCTCTGTGTTTAAGGTATTAGGACAATATGTTAAGTTTATTTTCCACTTTCTGAATGTTCTGTTATTTCTGAAAGTCAGGTCTTTAATGTTTCTCAAGTTGGATACTCAGAATTGTCGGCTGCCTTTGAAAAACTTGGCCCTACACTAAGTAGATATTCACTAAGATCAGCTTACCATGAATTTTTCTAACTTCCTGTTCACAAATTAAAATTAGTATGACCTAGTTCTTACAAAGTAGCACTTGAGATTAACATTTTTCTGCACAGTTATCTTGTACAAAAGAACAGCAGGTCCAAGATGGCTGAAAATGACTGGCAACTATTTGGGGAGGGTTATTCCTTTTCAACATTTTGCATTATGTTTTATATAATCCTATCACTCTTTTCTTCTTTTTCTTTTTTTTTTTTTTAAATCTTTTACTACTATTTAGAAAGATGAAATTAGACCAATCACAAGGTAAAATGCTACCTGACTCAATCATTCTCTGCAATAATGTCATTAGGGACTGAAATGCCTGCTTTAACAGAGAAATCTCTGTTGCCTCCTGACACTGAGCTATACTACACCTGCCAGTCTACCAATTGTCATTTTTCTAGATTCATTTTTTAAAAGCAATCTGAAGCATCTAATTAAGTTTAAAATAGAATAGCCCTAGGAAGAACTCTTCTGTAAGCTGTAGTAGAGATAGCAGCTCATCTTAACTGGAGGCTAAGACTTGCAATGCTGTGTTCTTTCATGAAATCATGAGAGCTTTATGCAAACAAAAGTAATGCTTTTGCAAAGTCAGCCAGCACAAAGGAGCCATGTAACTAAAGAAAAGAAGCCAATCCACACACAGAAGAGAAATTAACTTTGGAAAAGAATAAGTGCAAGGTTAAATGCAAATAGACAGATGAGCTATATTTTTTCTGGTGTGATTTTCCAGGTCAGGTTTGGCACCAATATGGTTAAAGAGAGAAAAAAAAAAAAAAAAATAGAGTTCAGCAACTTGTTCTAAAAAATTCAGATTGGTTTAATAGCAAAATCTCCTCTGCAGTTATCACAGTCATTGTAAAACTCTAGGCCCCTGTTTTAAGAAAGCTTTTTGCATCAGAAAATGTTAGGTGCCTGAGGGATTAGCTGAGATGAGGAACTGTGGCTGAATTTCTGTGTGTATGAACTACCAAAACCAGTCTCAACCGCATCTAGAAAGCCTGATCTGGAATGCATGTAGTATCAGTTGAATTAATTAATTTCACTCAGTAACTCACTGAGGGTCAAATTCTGATCCTGAGGTACAGGCTAAAACAATGAGCAGTATGAAAACTACAGTAGCTAAGAAAGCCCAAGCAGTGCAAATCCCTTTTCCCCAGCCCTTTTTTTATACCCTGTGAAAGAAAAGCACAATTTACTTGTGTTGTTTATTGTTGTCTTCATGTTTTCTCAGCTGTACTAGCTAGATAGAGAAGTGAAGAGAGGCCTAAAGTTAAGACCTTTACTGTCCCTCTGAGTTAGCTGTAAGAAGCAAAAAGATATACTTCGTTCAGATATACCTGCATGAAAATCCTATATTGTTTTTACAGCAGCTTACAAGAGCACTTTTCTTCTTCACGGTCCTGCATTGGATGTAATCCAGCTAACAATCTAGCCCCCAAAATGACACTGTTTCAAAAGTCACATTCATAATGCATAAAAACCAAAGACTATTCTGAAAAACTTAATTTAAAATGAGCAAACAGAATCTGTTGACCTTATACTCCAAAAATTATACCCTTCATATTGTTTTAAACATACACATTATACTTTAGCAGATTACTGTGCATTTTAATATTCACTCAAATTCATTGACTTCTAAAAACCTGAAGTTAAATTTTCATGAAACAAAGGTGTTATAAGATAAAGAGTACTTTCTGAGAACCTTTCAAGTACAGAAACCTTGAATCCCTGCTTTAGAAGACTTATCTACTGAAATGTTGACCTTGTTGAAAGTACAAATGTTATGGTTCCTGGAGTTTTGTTTTATTTTATTTTGCTTTGCTTTGCTTTGTTTTGTTTTTGTTTGCAGTTTTAGTTTGGTTTGGTTTGGTCCAATTCAGTTTCTTGGTTTGTTTTTCACAGCCTGAGATATCGAACTAAATCAGTAGGTGTTTACAGAAATCCCTGAGAGACAATACCAACTCATTTGTCTTAATATTAATAGAAAAGAAATACACCCCCCCGCCCCGAAATTGAACCTGATGTACTGAACATTTATTTAGTAGTGAGTTAGTGAGTAAAGGAAGCAACATGTAATGAAACACCTACAATGATAGCTGACCACTTTCTCCCTTTGAGTTTGAGAGTTTGTATTAATATGTTAATATATATGTGTTGTGTTATAGTGCTTCATACAGATAACATCTCCAAATGTAAGGAAATGTTTTCAGTAGTTTCATGACCTGTTGGTTGTGCAAGCACTGTTCATTGGTGAAGCTGCAATTGCTTGCTTAGTTTCAAGGGTTCCTTTGCTAAAAGTATTCCACTTTTCTATCCTATAACTACATTAATGATAAAGGAATATTCAGAGAATGTAGAGGAGAGATAAGTACCTACATTGAAGCAAATCTCAATAAATGACCTTGTTAAATGATTAGTTTTGCAGAATGGTGCCAACAGTAAACAAAGAACAAAGAGACGGCACTTACAATGATTACAAATTTGGACAGAGACTATCAAGGTAAAATGTACACTAAAAACAAAATAAACTGTTGAAATATGGGCTGGATGGGCAGACAGTGAGGAGGAGGGGCCAATAATAGGTCCAACCTTGCTTAACATCTTCATTATCTATCCGGATCATGGATAGCGTGCACCCTTGATAAATTCATAGATGACACAGAACTGGGGGAGTGGCTGATTTACCAGAGGGCCATGAAGCTGTTCAACAAGCCCTTGATAGGCTGGAGAGATGGAGTGACAAATAGCTCATGAAGTTCATCAAGGAGAAGTGCTTGGGGAACAGGAGAGTCCTGCACCTGGGGAGGAGCAACTCCAGGCACCAGGGCATGCTGGGGGACAACCAGCTGGAAAGCAGCTCTTCAGGAAAGGACCTAGGAGTCCTGCTAGACACCAAGTTGAACATGAGTCAGCAATACGTGACCTTGCCACTAAGAAGGCTAAAGGTGTTCTTAGCTGTGTTAGGCGAAGTATTGCCAGCAGGTCAAGAGAGGTGATCCTTCCCCTCAACTCAGCGTTGGTGAGGCCACACCTGGAGTACTGTATCCAGTTCTGGGCCTCAAGTAGAAGAGAGACCTGGGCATACTGGAAAGAGTCCAATGGAGGGCTACCAAGACGGTCAAGGGACTGAAGCAGCTCTCCTGTGAGGAGAGGCTGAGAGAGCTGGGACCGTTCATTTCCCAGGCTCAGGGGGAATCTTATTAATACCTTGAAGGAAGAGTGGTAAGAGGACAGAGCCAGGCTCTTTTCAGAGATGCCCAGTGCCAGAACAATAGGCCATGGGCACAAACTGGATCACAAGAGGTTCCATGTAACCATCAGGAAGCACTTCTTTACTGATTGTGGCAGAGCACTGGAACAGGTTGCTCAGTTGAGCATGTGTACATGCATGTGTGAGTGTGTGTGTGTGAGTGGACGAGATGGCCTCTAGAGGTCCTTGCCAACCTCAACCATTCTTTATTCTGTAAGAAATTGCTCAAGCCTACCTTTTTGCTTTCCAGAGCTACACTTGTAAAATACAGTAGAGATACAACTATAAATTATTTGTCCAAGAAAAGAATATTAAGGAAAATTTACAGGATTACCTACCAGCAACCAAGAACCTACAACCACCTGTAAAACCTCTATTAAAAAGGGCATTGTCTTCCCTATGTGTTATAGATACAGTTTGACAGAAAAGAATAATCTCATTTTTAAATGTTTTCATGACCTCAATTAAAGTTTCACAGGAAGCATGTTATATGAGAATGTAAAACTGAATTGCCCCCAGTGCAATAACTACTATGTCTTTAACACTTTATGCAGAGATTGGAGTACCAAAGTACTTCACCTATATGGCACTGTCATATAATTTGTAGTGTTTCTAAGGGAATAATGCTTGGAATTATAATATTCCTGGGCTCTATTACTTTAAAGTTCAGACTGTATGGCTTTGACATTCAGAATTCAGAGGGTTTAAAACTAGGAAATTATTACCCACACATGAAGAATAATTTGCTATATGTCTTTTCCAAATACTCTTTCCTTACATTTCTTTCTCCCTAATGGCTGGAGGGTTGTGATTAGTTGTTTCTCCTCTGTTGATGATTGACCATGGTGACAGCAATGTTCCCAGAGACAACATCTTTTTTTTTTTTTTTTTTTTTTTTTTTTTTTTTTTTTTTTTTTTTTTTCTTTCACTCTACCTTAATTCATACAGGAGAATTGGGAAATGAGAGGAGGGGAGAATAACATATATAACATAACAAAAGCACATACCATTTTCCTTACTTCTGCTTGTATCTTACGGAGACATCATATTCTTCACTTTGTATAATAGGAATTCTTTTTTATAAATTTACTCTCCAGAGAGAGTATTATGAGAGTTCTTTTCCATTTTTTCTGCCTAGAAATAAATATAAATTCTGGGGGTATGTTTAGCAAATATACTCCCGGAACACTATTAATACCCAGTGCTAGGTCTTTTGAGAGGAAAAAATGGTATTGTAACCAATCCCAGAGATAGCCATTAAGGTGTTCTTTAATTTAGCATCTCACCTGGGGAGCTTCCAAATAAAGTGTGTATATATATATATATATAATTATTACTCTGTCTTATAGGTAATACAAATATTATAGAATATTAGCATGGAAATTATTATTTTCATTTTTAATTTTCCTCCCCTTTTTGTTGCTACAGCTCTTCTAGAAATTGCTTCCTATATAGAAGATCCTCTTCACATCAGTGTGTTATCAATGTATATACCCCTAGAGCACTGCACTGCACGAGTATCTGGCTCAGATCAGCCAGGTGTTGCCCTAGATAGCAATCTTTCCGTGTGGGCACACCCTTATTTGTAATGTAGGCATGCAACCTACTTTAGAAATTCCCATCCACATGCACAAACATACTCATATGGAGTTAGACTTTTCCTCACTTTCTTTAAAGAAAGACTTTAAGGAAACATCCTCTCTGAAGAATTCACATTTGTATTTGATAAGTAAACCAGTAGCAGGAGAATCTGTAATTTGTCTTAGCATGACCTGTCTTTCAGATAGATGGCCAGTAATGTTTTCTTCACTAAACAATAACCAAACTATGATTTTTATTTATTAAGCAAATTTCTGCCTCATTAAACTATTACTTGTTCTAAACTTTCAAAGAGGCAACACGGGTCAGCTGATGTGGGAATCTCCATTCATTTATGGGACATCTAAAGAACTGGTATGAGTAGCAATATATTTTAAAATTACATATGCAGCAGCCCATAGAATACTCCTATACTGGAGCTTTATTTAGAAGGGGAGGGGGGAGTGGAGAGGCAATTATGAAAAGCTTAAGTGGTCTTTGAACTCAGATTGCAAAAAGTATGTAATCAACCATAATTTAATAATAAGGTAAGTCTTATCCTGCATGTTACTATATGCTGTAAAACTCCTTACAGAAGTCACAGGGAATTATAGCAGCTCAGTATCCTAATGTTAAGTTTCAAAATAAAAGTCACACTTAAACTGTACAGCCAGATAGCAAAGGACACGCAAAAAAAAAAAAAAAAAAGTGGTAGCACAAGTAGGACATAGGTAGTGTATAGAGCTTCAGTACTTCTGCCCTCCCTAAAAAGCAGTAAATTTCCTTCTACATCCTTAATCCTATACAATCCAAATCTCTGTAACAATGCCAACTTTATTGTTTTGATCATTTTCTTGGCAGCAATGTTAGATCTGGTTAGCTGCAAATTATTCTGTCTGAGCCTCCAAACATGAATACCTTTAAGAACTATGAATTATGTTCAAAGACATGTCACTACTGCCCTCCCAGTATTATACAAAGTCCATTAAACTGTACATAATATGGGTTTAATGCTATTTCCTTTGATGTCAATAGAGAAAAAGTCTGACCATGTGTTTAATGCACTTGTTAGGATTTTGATGAGCATGCTCAGTCTGACTACTATAGCATCTTCCTATTCAATCCAGGGAAAGTCAGTAGGAAAAAAAAAAAAAAAAAAAAAAAAAAAAAGTTTAAGTCCTGAATCCCAAAATATGCATGTTTGGTGCAGTTACATTAAACTGCTAAGTTTCGTCTAGCTAGGGTTTTGAGCCTCATTCTCCCATGTTTTAACAAATGTGTTTTATCACAAGGGAACAGGGGCATTGCCTCTTCTAGCTGCACATAGAATGAAAGTTGCAAACCACCCTACCCTCAAATTTATTAACCAGTTAAGGTACTAAAATATTATTACAAGTGTCTGTTTCACAGTATCTCTGAAAGAGTTGTCTCAACCCTGGAGAAAAGTGAGAGAGAAAGTGGGACCAGTGGGTGGAATTTATCTCAACTAGCTTAGTCTGATGTATTCATTAATGACTTTATAAGATATAGAGAAAAATAGGCATTTTAGGATATGATTCATCTAATCCAATTTGTGTGTTTTCTTTAGGATGCTATGGCATTTATCACAGATAACGACATTTACTTCCAAAGGAGCCTAGCTCAGACGTAGCTGTCTTCAGATGTCTATACCCAGTCACACAGACCTTGCCCCTGTGATTCATAGCACTCCTGTTGGCAAAGGTAGAGAGATCTCCACTCAGCAAACTCATGCTGCAGATTCCTACTCCTGCCTTTTAACCCATAAGGAGACAAACTGTGGTGATCAGTGCTCTGAACTCTGCCAAAGGATCCAGAAACTGAGCAGCTATTGTGGTGGTGGTGGGTCTTCCACCATTACAGCCTCTGAAGCTACATATATATTATTGACCTAAATCATGATTTAAGTTCACATTTGATTCGTAACTTTGATCATCAACACTGCTTGAAGACTAAATTAAGCCAGTGATATCTCTTAGCTAGAAAATACAGGTAGAGGAAACAAAATACTTATATTCGAACAGAAAGGATTGACAAGAACCCAGTTCCCATTTATAAAAATAGGTCGTATAGATGTAGTTGTTCTCTGACATCAAGATTTTTTAATTTTTTTTCCCATCAAATACCCATCTATAAGGCAAAGAAATGAATACATCCTTTCTATCACTTTCCTGCCTACACTTAATACCCCAAAAATGTCTGTTGTAGTATGTCTTTCCCAGTCTTATTGTTGTATATGGAGAATACTATTCCGTGTTCCTCATATTGTTTAGGAAAAGAAGGCAATTTAGCAGCCCATTATATTAATTAATTTTTATGGTAATTTATTTCATTTATAATAGAGGTTCTCCATATTTTCCAAAGTATTACCTTTTAAAAAGTTGGTATTCATTAGGAAAACGACAACAACAACAAATGTATACTATTTATATCTGTAATATGACAAGGAACAGAGATACAAGATATGCAAAGCAGGCATACTTGGAGACCATAGGAACTTCAGGTTTTTCAAATTCTTTCTCCCCTTCTCTAAACTCCAGTCCCAGTGAATCTTGCCCTGAAATTTCACATAAGTTAATATCAAAGCTGTTTTCACACTAAATTAGTTTACAACTTCGAGATTTTCAACAGAGACCATGCATTGTTGAAACCCCCCCAAATTCAGTGATTTGTTCCAGTCCTGAAGCCTACCTGATCTGTATTCTGGTAACACTTTTGCATTCTACCTGTCTCAAAATCTGCTAGAAGTATTTAATTATATTTTTAACACTGCTTTTTACTTTACATGAATGCTCTATTTTAGCATTTGCAAATGATTTTTGAATTCTAAAAAATCTTCTATGATAGCAAATATATATATATATATATTTTAACAACTATCTTTGTATGTCCTTCTAGCTACCATCTGCCTGTGTATTGTTTTATTTCCAAAATAAAAGATAAACAGATGATATAATTTCTTCTGCAGTTTGTTTGCATAGGTCTGGCTTTCATTATAAAACTTAATGCTGTGAGCATCCTACAACGAACACACAGCTTGATGCTTACTGCCAAGTCTGATCATGAACCTAAGAAATTTGTTACAATAAAATAAAATAAATACAATACAACACAAAACAAAGCAATTAAGTAAAATTAAGTAAAATAAAATAAAATAGATAAAATAAAATAAAATAAAAAGTTTAGCAGATAATTTTAAATATCAGATTTCCTGAATATTTTGATATTTTACAGCAGGTCTCAGTGCCATAAAAATGTGTGCAGACTGCTTATTTGCACATACAAATATGCATAGTCAGCTGTTGATGTTCTCAACTACAGGACTACAAAGGCATATTTAATGCATATTTATGATATGGTGCCTGAAATGATACTGTATAATTGATATATTCATATTTGATATTTAGATTCAAATCTAACTATGCAGAAATATATCATCTGCTTGAGTGAGTTCCCTAGATCTCGGGTCTGGATATACATGGCCATTTCTTATTTACCTGACCACTAGAACAGACTAATAAAGGGTAAACAGATTCAAGACACTGGCTAGAACTTTGGTTCCTCTACCTCAGTCCCATGAATTAGATACAGAGAAAGGGAAAATAGGAAGGTGGTAACACTGAGATTTCTCACTTTCTTCATTCTGCCCCTTAAAACGATGCAGTTATGAAATGCTCTATACAAATACTCAATTGTATCATTGCATAATTCTAGACAGCATGTAGGCCACTTCCTACAGATCTGCAAAAGGCATTTTAAAACAGCACGTGTATCATATTATAAAGCAATGCATGTATGCATACACAATTTCTAAAGGCTGGGAAATTTGTAAAGACTGCAGACAAACATTGAAAACAGCTACCCTAATTGGTAGCATAAATAAATGACATTTTGGAGGGAAACTCATATTTAATCAAGAAGGGGTCACTGATAACAGATGGGAGACCTCTGTACTACTGGAAGATAAATGAATTGTTTTTACTACACTGTCCATATAACTATACACTATAATTAAAACTGCAATATTGAACAACATGATTACAAAATTTGACATATGGTGAATATGTGTATTATGCTTGTTATATTTAAGATACAGAGCACCTTTTATTATTGTTATTACTTGTCTCCAAATTTTTAAACACTGCTTAAATGGAAACATTGCAAAATTCCCAGTATCAATTGCATCTCCTTGACAGCTTTTATGATTTCCTACCCTTAATTTTAAAAATTAAAATATTTTGCAGTTGTTTACCTTTATTTGACTTTCAAATAATTACAATGTACTTTTTGCTCGTAAATAAACATACCTCAGTTATTGTCTATTTATTTAAAGTCTGCTCGTAATGCTGCAAAGTGTAGGCTTACAGATTATTCACATTTCAAAGTGCAATATCAGTTCCATCATCATAGATGTTCAGACTCATATTACTAATTTATTATATTTCTCTATCAATGAATGGTTGGAAAACAGTCAGTCCAGCTCCATAAACAATGCAACATCCTCTGCATCTCCTCTACATCTATGCTTATGCAAACACACACTTTGCTTATGCCAATGGCTTTTGTTCTATTTCCTTCTGGAAGCTAATAAAAAGATTTCTATGAAAGTGGTACCTATTGACACAGTATTCCTTCAGATGCAAACCATCAGATCTTGTGAATTATTTCAATAGTTTGGCCTCCATTTTTGGCCCTCAAGATACTCTAGAATCACAGAGCACTTGGATACTCAGCTATTTTCTAGAATACACTAGGAAGTACTGTGACTGTAAATTGTTTGATCTTTGGTATTCCATTCTGAAAGCATAGTCTAAGCTGTATATTAACATTTTGCTAAATAGTTATATGTAATATATAGCTAAATAATATCTTTGCTGTGCTCCACGGATGCTATCTAACCATAAAGCACAGGACTGCCAACCCACAGCCATGAAATTCAATAAAGTAGAAACAGTAGCCAGCCTTATCTTTTTAATACCAGAGCTGCATATTCACCCTTATCTTATCACACAAACACTAGTGAGGGTTTGAAGAATGTTTTTTTTTATTATTATTTTTACTGAAATATTAATGGACAATGTGTTCTTTACTCCTTCATGTGAAGTGCAACAACATACTATTAAGTAGCAATTACCTTAGAGGTACCCTATTTTTAACAGCAAATTAAGTGAATCTAGCTTATGGCTTCTATGAAAGCCTCTTAATAGTTAAAACTTCAGTTTCAACTCATCAAAATGAAAGACGTTTGTGAAATCAATACAAATAACCTCATTGACATAAGTGATGTCAGGTTTTCAACCACTATGACATGCTAAATGTGTTTCATTAAAGATACAATAATTATAAGGCTGTTGATGAAACCACGTCCTGAATTTGTTAATCAGTTAGTTTGAAATCTAAAATAATGACCTAATAAGACAAAGTACTTCAGAATTTGGACTATCAATAAAAATAAAATACAGTAGCAAATAATATGCTGCATTTACATCTATACATTCAGGCTTTAGCCATAGGCTACCATAAGAGTAACAAGAGCCAAAAGTAGCAGTTTAATATCCCAGTTTCTTGTTAGCATGGTGAAAAGAGAAACAGACATAAACACAAGTCCACAGACAGTTCAGCTGATCAATTTTCCAACCAGCAGACATTTGTTAATTGGGCGTTCTCATTCCAGTGTGCAGAGTCTGGGAGCAGACCCCTAGAGGGCATTTCGAAAGTCAAACAGGCCTGGTGGAATGGCTGATATAACTCTACAGAAATCAGCAGGAGATCCATATTTTGGAATAACTCCAGGATTTCTTCTCCATAGGACAATGGAACTTAGGAACTTAGGAACATGGCAATTAATAACTTCTACCTGGAGGGATATGTGGAGTAGATGAAACAAAACATTCTATTTTTTTTCTTTTAGTTGTGACTCTGGGGTTATGTACCAGCACGCTAGCTATCACATTTTCTTTAGTTTTGATTTCACTTCTGTCCTGCCACATGCAGACAACAGCACATTTCTTCTTTCAGAGTTAGGACTGTTCCTATTCAGGAGTAAATTTCTAGCTATGTTTATTTGAAGTTTATGGCATTCACACTTCTTTAAGGACTTAGATCTGCAGTCCATAGTCACGTTGTCTCCTTTATGCATACTACTTAGACCACAAATTAAATTTGATATATAGGGTACTGAGGAGTGATTGAAATTTTTTTTTTTTTTTTTTTTTCCCAGACAGTTACCTTTTTGTCTAGACCTTCAAATTCCTCCTTAAAAGTCACTGCTATGGGAATGCATACAAAACCCCTGCATTCCGATAATGGGTAAGCAGGTGGTGACTTGTAATTACTGTGATTACTGCTATTGACTAGCTACAAATTGTGCTCACAGCGTGTCTGTGCTAAAACATCCTATTATTCTTGTTATCCCTTCCTCTTGACATCCCACACTTGTTCTTTTTTTAATCCTCCTATAATGTCATGTCTTTAAATTTTTAAGGTCTGTAGAGTGAGGATTTTTTTTTATTTTTATTTTTTACACATGGGTCAGCAAGTATAGTACCATTCTCATACCAAGTGATACCCTCTACCACAAGAACATATATAGTAGACCCCCCTGCTAAATAAAGGGTACTCAGTAAAATTCAAGATATCCCCTTCTGCAATATCCATACATTTGTTATATATATATAGCTGTGTACACATATTAGACTCAACAAATCTGGTTCTTCCAAATGGTCTTGCAATAAAAGCGGCAAGCAACAATTTCACAAGAAGTCAAACATTATTTAAATCCTAAAGTTCTTTTGAAAATCTGTACTGGAAAGACTGAATTCTCAGAATTCATTCTGGCCTTTCCCAATCAGAAAACCTGACTGAATTCATATGAGCTTACACATGCTTCTTGATAAAGAACTATCCCTCCTCCTAAGTTGAAATCCCTTCATTCCATTGGCAAGAAGTTGCAAACATGACTAGTTCCAGTGTAATCAATAGCAGTAAGCAGTTCACAATTTAACTCAAACAACAGCCATACTTATTTATTTATTTATTTCTATTTTATCACATTCCCACACAGTGATATGTCCAGTGGCAGTAAAGCACTGCATAATTAGTCATGACTTAATGCAAGCTACATGAAAAACAATAAAATGGAATGCAGCTCACTAGAAATAATTCCATCCCGTAAGCTATTGCTAATGTTTACTGTAGCATATGGTTAATAGAATTGGAATAAAATATTAATTTTCCCTCTGTTGACTTTTTGCCAAATAGTGGAGACTTCAATAACCTATATTCAGATAAGACAAAGGCAGCAAGTGTTTGGTTGTGTATCTCTTTTTATACGAGTGAAAATTAAGTCAGAGATGCAAGTGATACAGGAAGCTGTATGAAGGGGTAAAAACTATCAGTTGTCAAATTCCCAGATACCCCTTTTTAGCAACTAACTTCATGATCGTTATCTGATAAATCTCATCTATTTGTCTAGATTGTATTTCTGTATTCTTTTTCCTCTTCCTCTCCCTCTTTTTCTCCCTCCTTCCCTTCCCCTTCCTTTTCCCCTTCCCCTTCCCCTTCCCCATTTCCAGTTCCTCTTCCTCTCTGTTAGCATTTTTTCCTCCTTCTTTTTCTATCTTTTTCTTTTTTATCTTTTTCTTTTTTCATTTTCTTTTTTCTTTCTTTTTTTCTTTTCTTTTTTCTTTTTTCTCTTTTCTTTTCTTTTCTTTTTTCTTTTCTTTTCTTTTCTTTTCTTTTCTTTTCTTTTCTTTTCTTTTCTTTTCTTTTCTTTTCTTTTCTTTTCTTTTCTTTTCCTTTCCTTTCCTTTTTGTTTTCTTCTTTTGCCCTTCCTTTCCCTTCCCTCCCATTCCCTTACCTTACCTTCCCTTACCTTACGTTATCTTACCTTACCTTCTTGCCTTGTCTTTCACTTGCCTTTCCCTTGCCTTCCCTTGCTTTTCCTTTCCTTGCCTTCCCTTCCCTTGCCTTGACTCACCTTTCTTTCCAAGAGGACAATGATAAGCAAAATATGACTTTTTCTTCTGAAACATATTGTAAAGACATATCTTCAGTACTACTGCACTCCTGTTATCCCAAATTTCACTTCAAGTTTTTCAATTAAAGAAGTACATTGATTCTGGGTTAAATTTACTTCAAGGTGATGTATTTCATCTGATTTTATGATGAGTATTGATTTTTATTTAGTGTCCATTGTGTGGTTTCAATAAAAATAATAATGAATGTTGTTGATGCATGTTATTTACCCTTTGATGTGACTTTTGTAGTCTGAGGACTTTCCTGAAGGTATATGCTATGTTAACATGAGTCCTGACTTGTTGATACAGTTGTTACCATATATTGAAATGCTCCTGTTCATAACAGAATAGTTTTAAGATTTGATCTTTAAACTGATTAAGTGCAGTTCCTTTACAATAGAGTGTGTTTCATTATCTCTTCTTCTGCCACTGCTGTTTGACTTTTACCAGTGGTATATTCATCTTCTGCATTTATTTAGCTTGTTTCAGCTTTTACATATGGTTGAACAGTCAGAACACTTTGCAAGCCTTTTTGCCATATCTATATTTTTGAGCCACAAGAACAAGCCTGAAGGGAGATGTATATCTATATGATCTACTAGCTCAATACTCTTCATCCTGAATTTGCAGCCATCCAGATGCTAGGAGCAAAATCTGAGAAAAGCAGTACCTTCTTGTTGGGGTTTAATGTGGCAGGCAGTTAAGCACCACTCAGCCATTCACTCACTACCCTCACCCCCAGAGGAACGGGAGAGAGAATTAGGGAAAAGAAAAAATCAATAAATAAAACTTGTGGGTTGAGATAAATACAGTTTAATAAGAAAGAAAAGGGAAAACAAACTAACAAAAAGAATATGCAAAACAAGAGATGCACGGCACAATTGCTCACCACCAGCCAACTGATGCCCAGGCAACACCTCAGCAACGGGAGCTTCCCCAGCCAACTCTCCCCACTTTTATTGTTGAATCATTTGGTATGGAAAAAACCTTTGGTCAAGTTGGGTCAGCTGTCCTGATTACGTCCCCTCACAGCTTCTTGTGCATGCTCAGCCTCCTCACTAGCAGGTCAGTATGAGGAGCTGAAAGTCCTTAACTCCAGGCAAGCTCTATCCACCAACAAAAGCACTGGTGTGTTATGAGCATTTGTTTCCTCCTAAATCCAAAACATGGAACCATACGCTATGAAGAAAATTATCCCAGCCAAAACCAGGTAACTTTTGTAGTTTTCTTCTTAATACACATATATTAAATGGAAAACTTTTGTGCTGTTTTCTCTTTCTGATGGCATCTCATGACTGACACCAAACAGAGTAAAGGGACATGGATTTTTTTCTGGAAGGTTCTAACATTGTCTGCCTCGGAGAAATAACAAATTTAAATCAGGATGCTCATAAAGGGAATGTATATAATAATATCTCAGGAGGTCCTGGGCTTTCTGGATGCTCCTGAACCCTATAGCAGACATGATGATATAAATAGTCTGACTAAAACTCTATTCTACAGAAATCATATTACAGCAGTGCATATTGTATCACTGCTCTCAAGTTCCTTTATCCTAGAAGCCCACACAAGTTCATGTCAGTCTAAATTCTACTTTCAGCATCTCAGTATGAATCACAGTTTCATTGAAATGTTGGTCCAGATGCTCGTTGTGATTAATGCATACTGTAAACTCAAGAACAGTTCACAGAATTAGTGTTTTTAAAAAAATAAAAATAAAAAAAAGTTAATATGTTGTGAATAAATATCACATAGAAGGTTCTAGTTCAATGTTTATATAAATTATCTATAAATTATTATTTGTTAATGATTTGGATGAATCATGATTAGGCACAGATTGTAAATCATAAGGTATGATTTGTCTCTCCCAATATAACAGTTACTTCGTTAAACAAGATACCATAGAATGTCAAAGGCTGAACATATGAATTTTCACGTTAAAAAAACATAATAATGAATAAGTTTTGAAATTTTCAGATTTTGCAGAAAGTATCACTTTTAGGTGACATATCTGGAACAACATGACCCAATAATAAGCATCAAGATATTTTTTCTTATCCATTATAACCAACATCCAAATACTTAGACAACTTTACTTAATGATAATTGTTATCCTATTAATTTATTGCTAAATGTATGAATCTGTAAACTTTGTAAAGCTGTATTGCTGACAAATTGGATGTTACATTAGAAGAATTAAGAGTGAAATAAAATGTTAACAGTGGATATGAATATTTGAAGGATAAAGATAAGATTAACCTACCCAGACTTCACTTTAGTAAAACAAATGAAGGAAAGATATAGCTTCTCTTCCTTTCCTTCCTTCCTTCCTTCCTTCCTTCCTTCCTTCCTTCCTTCCTTCCTTTCCTTCCAGCTCATTGACCCTAATGGTCACTTTTTTCACTATTATTTTGGCTTAGAGGACTGTTCTTTATTTTGAAGTCTTTTCCTGTTTAGAATCCAGAGTTCTAGAGGTCACTTATGATGAAAGAATCTTTGAACATCCATTATCTGCAGACACTGAAAGATTAGAACTGTCATTTCCAGAAGTACATATTGACAGAAAACTGCTATTTTTTAGTCTAATATTGTTTACAGAAACTATTTAATACAGCACTGTCCATCAAGTGGGTATAGAAGGACTAAATGTGAAAGATAATTTGAAAGCACTCCGTGTCAGTGAGATGTCACCTACCAATTACAGTGTATGAAGGCATTCTGAATGACATATGTTCATGTTTTATCAACAAAAATACTGTATATAGCACTACATATCTGATGAATATTTTTTACCATAATTTTCTAAGAGAGTATTCATGTAATAATTTGTCTTTGTAGGCTTACCTGTGGTAGGCTTACCATATGTTTGTCTGTCCTTCTGTATGTCATCTCTAAAAAAATATTTTTGAACACAGGGGAAGATTTCAACCAGCAAGAACAACAGGGCACAAAGATTTGTGGAAGTTTCACAAAGTTTTGTGAAAATAGGCAGTAGCATAAAGAAAGGAATTTCAGTGAGTTCTCCATCTTAATATTAAACAACAGAAAATCCATTTTATAAATATGCCAATCACTGGGAAAAAGTCAGCCAATGCTTGCAGTCAAGTGCAGAATGCAATTTTTATAAAATAATCTAGATCTTGTCAGTTCCATGCTCACAGAAGAAAGAATTCATATTTTATGTGGATACAGTTCTGCATTGGCATTACTGTTGAGACTGTAGTCAGTTAAAAGCCTTGGTATGAATTTTCCATTAAAATATAAATAAATAAATAAAAATTTTAGTAAATGTGTACATATATGGAAAAGAGGTATACAGGCATTCAGTTGCATATATGAAAATGTTTAAAAAATAAAATTAAAAAAAAGGAAAAAGGTTGGAGACATACTTTTTTGGTTTCCAATTTGGCTTTCAACATTTATGATTTACTCTAATATTGAATTTAAGAAAGAATAAGTTTTAGGATTTCCATGTCTACTATCTTAGCATTCATGGAATATATTATTTGGGGGGTAGGGGGGGGGAAGAGGGTATGTAAGAAACTTGTCCAAGTATTGATCCATATATTTTTCTCTTCTCTCTTCTCTCTTCTCTCTTCTCTCTTCTCTCTTCTCTCTTCTCTTCTCTTCTCTTCTCTTCTCTTCTCTTCTCTTCTCTTC
>CM021697.1:166703320-166760830 GCA_011074415.1 Stictonetta naevosa | reverse complement strand
ATAGCTAAAGTAAGTGGGTAGCAGGAAAAAGACAACATTTTGGCTTCCCTGAAAAATTATGTGGTTAGAGATACTCATTTTTGTAAATACAGGGCTGGGCAAGAGGATTACCACTTAAGGTGTTACATGTCTTTCTCATTTCTGAAGTAAAGTCTCCCTGGAAAGGAGACAGATTCTGTGGTATTCTACTAACCTGATTTCCTTTTATGATAAGATCACCCGTATGGTGGACCAAGGGAAACCAGCTGATGTGATTTTTTTGGACTTCAGCAAGGCTTTTGACACGGTTTCCCATAGGATCCTACTGGACAAAATGTCCACCATACAGCTAAATAAAAACATCATCCGATGGGTGAGCAATTGGCTAACGGGCAGGGCCCAAAGGGTTATGGTAAATGGGGCTGTGTCAGGCTGGCGGGCGGTCACCAGTGGGGTCCCTCAAGGCTCCATTTTAGGGCCGGTACTTTTCAATATTTTTATAAACGATCTGGATGTAGGAATAGAAGGTATTTTGAGCAAGTTTGCTGATGACACCAAACTTGGAGGAGTTGTGGACTCGAATGAGGGTGGAAAGGCCTTGCAGAGGGATCTGGACAGGATGGAGAGCTGGGCGATCACCAACCACATGAAGTTCAATAAGAGCAAGTGCCGGGTCCTGCACCTGGGACGAGGAAACCCTGGCTGCACGTACAGACTGGGCGATGAGACGCTGGAGAGCAGCCTAGAAGAGAGGGATCTGGGGGTTGTGGTAGACGGCAAGTTGAACATGAGCCAGCAGTGTGCCCTGGCAGCCAGGAGGGCCAACCGTGTCCTGGGGTGCATCAAGCACGGCATCGCTAGTAGGTCAAGGGAGGTGATTGTCCCGCTCTACTCTGCGCTGGTGCGGCCTCGCCTCGAGTACTGTGTGCAGTTCTGGGCACCACAGTATAAAAAGGACATGAAACTGTTGGAGAGTGTCCAGAGGAGGGCTACGAAGATGGTGAAAGGCCTGGAGGGGAAGACGTACGAAGAACGGCTGAGGTCACTGGGCCTGTTCAGCCTGGAGAAGAGGAGACTGAGAGGAGACCTCATCACAGTCTACAACTTCCTCGTAAGGGGGTGTCAAGAGGCAGGAGACCTTTTCTCCATTAACACCAGTGACAGGACCCACGGGAACGGGGTTAAGCTGAGGCAGGGGAAATTTAGGCTTGACATCAGGAGGAGATTCTTCACAGAGAGGGTGGTTGCACACTGGAACAGGCTCCCCAGGGAAGTGGTCACTGCACCGAGCCTGACTGAATTTAAGAGGAGATTGGACTGTGCACTTAGTCACATGGTTTGAACTTTTGGATGGACCTGTGCGGTGTCAAGAGTTGGACTTGATGATCCTTAAGGGTCCCTTCCAGCTCAGGATATTCTATGATTCTATGATTCTACCTGTGACCTGACATGTTGCTTTGCAGAGCTTAGTTTTGCAAATATATTTGAGAGCTAAAGTCTTGAGTTCCCCAAGATTTTGTTCTTTTAAAATCATTTTCAGCTCAGTTGTAGATGGCCATCTCATACATCCCTTCTGCTGGGATTTTTTTTTTCAATATCTGGCTTAAGTTTCTTTAAACAAAGGAAGAGCTGCAATATGAATATCCAATATCATTGCTGAATCTGCTCTATCTGTTACATTATGAGTGCAGAGGATACTGTATCCTCTTTCTGTCACAGTCTAGAAGATAAAATACCTTGAGCCTAATCACAGGGTAATACTTGAGTCTATGAACTTAGTAGAACCCCTAATGGCTTTAGAGAGTCTAAAGCTTAACTTTTTTATCAGAAGTTTTATCAGAACTTCACATTGTAGCTTGTACGTCTTTATGCTGTATTTTGTATGTTTTATTCTAAAGCAAACAAATATGGAAAGTTTGTCTCATTGTTTAAAAACCCAATCCACTTAACCTCTAATTCTCAGAAACTAGGTATGCAGAAGGTGCAGTTAAAGAAACTCATCAATATGACTAATAGAATCATTGAGGTTTCTTCATACATGCCATTAAGTCACATGTTTCGGCCTCACTGAATCAATACATACTGCAAATTAATTTTCATGAGCTTTCTTTTCCATTCATCACTGATTTAGTAAAGTGCAAGTGCGTGGTACCTCTGCATAATTACAGGTGTCTGTTTCAATTTTACTAGACAAGTTATAATTAATATGTAAATCCTTTTCTTTCTTCCGTAGGGGAGAAGCATGTTGGTATTTCAAAGAGCAATGTGTGAGCTGTGGGGCAGTGACAGGATAAATATAAGGAGAGTTCATTTGTGTATGTGCTGAGGAAAGTAAATTACAAGCTTCACTGTCCGTTACTACTAACAAAATTGTGCAAAGTTATGCATCAGGAGGCTGCTTCAGAAATGGCAGAAATTGAGGCATAAATGGTTACAGGACATGGGAATAGAGAACAAATTGTTGTCCTGTAGGCAGGCACAGTACCAAAATCACACAAGAGAATTTGAAAAAAAAATAAAAAATGGGGGGGGGGGAGGGACGGAGAGGGGGGAGAGGAAAAAGATCAGATGAGAAACAAAGGAAACAACAATGTTCTGAACTCTATTCATACATATTTAAATCAAGAATAAAACCAGTTCTGGGTGTAAAAGAGAGTAAATGGGAGGTGAATTTGAACCACTCAGTGAGAAAGTTCTCATGTCTGTAACTGTGATATTAAGAACAACACCAGTTTTGTCAGTTCTGAATTTTTTTCAACTCATTCACAACTTCATTGAAGCTCCACTTGAGAATCCACAAACCAGTAGAAATTAGGACCATAAGGACTGACCCGGGAAACTACAGGCCTGTCAGTTTGACCTCAGTGCCAGGGAAGCTCATGGAGCAGATTATCTTGAGAGTCATCATGCAGCACTTGCAGGGCAAGCAGGTGATCAGGCCCAGTCAGCATGGGTTTATGAAAGGCAGGTCCTGCCTGACGAACCAGATCTCCTTCTATGACAAAGTGACGCGCTGGGTGGATGAGGGAAAGGCAGTGGATGTGGTCTACCTTGACTTCAGCAAGGCTTTTGACACCGTTTCCCACAGCATTCTCCTCAGGAAACTGGCTGCTCTTGGCTCGGACTGGCTCATGCTTCATTGGGTTAGAAACTGGCTGGATAGCCGGGCCCAAACAGTCGTGGTAAATGGAGTCAAATCCAGCTGGAGGCCGGTCACTAGTGGCGTTCCCCAGGGCTCGGTGCTGGGGCTGGTCCTCTTCAATATCTTCATCGATGATCTGGACGAGGGCATTGAGTGCACCCTCAGTAAGTTTGCAGACGACACCAAGTTAGGTGCGTGTGTCAATCTGCTCAAGGGTAGGAAGGCTCTGCAGGAGGATCTGGATAGGCTGCACCGATGGGCTGAGGTCAACTGCATGAAGTTCAACAAGGCCAAGTGCCAGGACCTGCACCTGGGGCGCAATAACCCCAAGCAGAGCTACAGACTGGGAGATGTGTGGTTGGAGAGCTGCCAGGCAGAGAAGGACCTGGGCGTGATGGTTGATAGTCGGCTGAATATGAGCCAGCAGTGTGCTCAGGTGGCCAAGAATTCCAATGGCATCCTGGCTTGTATAAGAAACAGTGTGACCAGCAGGGCTAAGGAGGTGATCGTACCCCTGTACTCGGCTCTGGTGAGGCCGCACCTCGGATACTGTGTTCAGTTTTGGGCCCCTCGCTACAGGAAGGACATCGAGGTGCTTGAGCGAGTCCAGAGAAGGGCAACGAAGCTGGTGTGGGGCCTGGAGAACAAGTCCTATGAGGAGCGGCTGAGGGAGCTGGGATTGTTCAGCCTGGAGAAAAGGAGGCTCAGGGGCGACCTTATCGCTCTCTACAGGTACCTCAAAGGAGGCTGTAGCGAGGTGGGGGTTGGTCTGTTCTCCCACGTGCCTGGTGACAGGACGAGGGGGAATGGGCTTAAGTTGTGCCAGGGGAGTTTTAGGCTGGATCTTAGGAAGAACTTCTTTACTGAAAGGGTTGTTAGACATTGGAACGGGCTGCCCAGGGAAGTGGTGGAGTCACCATCCCTGGAGGTCTTTAAAAGACGTTTAGATGTAGAGCTTAGGGATATGGTTTAGTGGGGACTGTTAGTGTTAGGTCAGAGGTTGGACTCGATGATCTTGAGGTCTCTTCCAACCTAGAAATTCTGTGATTCTGTGATTCTGTGACTTAATTTTTTCCTACTAAGAGAGCTCAGTTTAGCTTTTATCCAAGAACTAACCAGACAGTTGTCAATATAGCATGTGGGTTACATTTTTATGTGATTTAACACCATTTTCACAGGTGCCAAAAATAAGACACCCTTCTCACTGACGAAATAATCTGAAAGTTGACAGCTCCTGCTTTTCATTTTATTTGTAATTTTACTCAATTTGTGAGATGTGATGATTACAGATCCAGTTTTATATGGTTTTCCTGAACTGTGTGGCGCTCCAGTGGGGGCAGAGTGACCACAAAATGTTCTCTGTTCTTGGTGAAGTTAGGAGGGGTGTCAGGGAGGGCTGTCAGTAAAACTGCTACCTTGGACTTCTGGAGGGCAGACTTTGAACTGTTCAGGACACTCGTAGGGAGAGTCCGTTGGGAGTCAGTCCTGAAGGACAGAGGGGTCCAGGAAGGCTGGACACTCCTCAAGAAGGAAGTCTTAAAGGTGCAGAAGCAGGCTATCCCTGTATGCCATAAGATGAGCCAGCTGGAAGAAGACTGGCATGGCTGAACAGGGAACTTTTGCTGAGCCTCCAAGAGAAAAGAGAGTTTATGTCTGGTGGAAGAAGGGACAGGCAACTCAGGGAGAGTACAAGGAAATTGCCAGTGCATGCAGAGAAAAAAACAGAAAGGCTAAACCCCAGTATGAGCTCAACCTGGCCACTGCAGTAAAGGATAACGAAAAATGCTTTTATAAATATATAATGGCAAGAGGAGGGCCAAGGAGAATCTCCATCCTTTACTGGACGCAGCAGGGAACATGACTTCTGAAGATAAGGAAAAGGATGAGGTTCTGAATGCCTTATACACCTTTCTTTACTAGTCAGACCACTTATCCTGGGGGTACTCAGCCTTCTGACCTTGAAGTCTAGGATGGGGAGCAGAAGAAACCCCCCACAATTCAGGTGGAAATAGTTAGAGACCTGCTGCTTCACATGGACTGTCACAAGTCCATGGAGCCAGATGGGATGAACCTGAGGGTGCTGAGGGAGTTTGCTGGTATGATTGCTGGGCCGCTTTCCATCATCTATCAGCAGTCATGGTCATCTGGAGAGATCCCAGACAACTGGAGATTTGCGAATGTGACACCCATCTATAAGAAGTGTTGTAAGGAGGAGCCAGGGAACTACAGGCCTGTCAGCCTGACTTCGGTGCCAGGAAAGGTGATGGAACAGGTAATCTTCAATGCAATCACACAGCATATGCAGGACAACCGTGTGATCAGGCCCAGTCTGAATGGGTTTATGAAAGGAAAGTCCTAACTGACCAAACTCATCTCCTTCTATGACCAGGTGACCCGCCTGGTGGATGAGGGAAAGACTGTTGATGAGTCTGCCTAGAATTCAGCAAAGCCTTTGACATGGTATCTCACAGTAATCTCCTGGAGAAGCCGGCATCCCATGGCTTGGACAGGTACACTCTTTGCTGGGTGCAAAACTGGCTGGATGGCTGGGCCCAGAGAGTAGTGGTGAACGGACTGAAATCCAGCTTGCGACTGGTCACCAGTAGTGTTCCCCAGGGGTCGGTGTTGGGGCCCATCTTATTTAATTATTTTTATTGATTATTTGGATGAGGGAATTAAGTGCACCCTCAGTAAATTTGCAGATGACACCAAGCTGGGGGGAAGTGTTGATCTGCCAGAGGGTAGGAAGGCCCTGCAGAGGGACTTGGACAGGTTGGATTGATGGGCAGAGGCCAATGGGATGCGGTTCAACATGGCTAAGTGCCGGGTCCTCAACTTTGGCCACAACAACCCCATGTAATGCTACAGGTTTGTGGGAAAGTGCCTCGAAAGCTGTGCAGAGAAAAGAGATCTGGGGCTGCTGGTCGACACTTGCCTGAACATGAGCCAGCAGTGTGCTTAGGTGGCCAAGAAGGCCAATGGCATCCTGGCTTGTATCAGGAATAGTGTAGCCAGCAGAGCCAGGGAGGTGATCATTCCCCTGTACTCTGCTCTGGTGAGGCCGCACTTCGAGTACTGTGTTCAGCTTTGGGCCCCTCACTACAAAGACTTTGAGGCTCTGGAGCATGTCCAGAGCAGGGCTACAAAGCTGGGGAAGGGCCTGGAACACAAGTCCTGTGAGGAGTGGCTGAGGGAACTGGGGTTGTTTAGTCTGGAGAAGAGCAGGCTCAGGGGAGACCTTATTTCTCTCTACAACTACCTCAAAGAAAGGTGTGGGGAGCTGGGGGTCAGCCTCTTCTTGCACGTAACTAGTGATAGGACTAGAGGGAATGGCCTCAAGTTGTGCCAGGGAAGGTTTAGATTGGAAATTAGGAGACATTTCTTCTCAGAAAGAGCAGTCAGGCATTGGAACAGGTTGCCCAGGGAGGTGGTGGCATCACCGTCCCTGGGAGTGTTTAAGGAAAGGTTTGAGGTGGTGCTTAGGGACATAGTTTAGTGGGTGACATAGGTAGAAGGGGGATGGTTGGACCAGATGATATTGGAGATCTTTTCTAACCTTAATGATTCTATGATTCTGTTCTTGCTATCTTAACAATCTGAACACAGAGCTACAAACTTTGCCTTAAGTATGCCAGTTGAAAAAGTTTTTGAAAATACATACTTCTGAGGGTCATACAGCTGCTAGTTTTTGAGTTAAATCTGCTACATGAGTGATGCACACTTCATTCTTCTATAAGTGGCATTATGCTGATACAAATGAAGTTTCATGTCTCCAGTCTGCAAGAAACTCCACTTAGCTGGGCTGCTGTACCCGCGTAAAGCCAAAGGTCTTATGAAAGTCTTGGTTAAGGAAATTGCCCTGGAGCTAGGAGGGAGAAATTGAATTGTTCACACAAAAGAATTTGGTTATGAGAGCTTTTCTTCAGCCACTTTTGTCTGTCAGGGTTGGCTATCAGAGATATCGTCTGTTTTCTTTTGTTTTTATATCAAATAAACCCTGTACATGACTGAAGCTTTCAAACCTTTTGCTCAACCACAATACTATCCTACAAATACAAGCATCGTATTTTTTTTTTAGAAGTGGAGAATATCTTCTAGCCGTGAGGCTTCAGTACTGAGCATACAGCTTAGAGCGGCATTCGTGAAAGATCACCTGCTTCACAGGATTACAATAGAAATTATCCATATAAATTGCTTGTTTATTGCAACAGTTGGGAAAAGCTTGTGTCTAAGCTTCACTAGACAGTTCAAATCATGTTCAGAAACCCTCATAAGGGAAAACTTCTAGGGCATAGCTGGACTAAGAACTCATAGTACTATGAATCCATGGGGTTCACTTTCTGATACAATGGAGAAGAAGGGGTGAATTTAAGTCTGTGAAAAAGCACTAATCTGCTGCTGAATCTCTTTTTTTGTGTTTTTTTTTTTGTTTTTTTTTTTTTTTTTGAAAAAGCTCCTATTGCTCCTGGGGGAACAGTATTCAGGCCGAGCACTTTGAGAAGAGACATTATTGGGTATTCTTAGGGTTTAGAAGTGTTCCCAAACACCTTGCTGCACAACAAAAAAACTTAAAAACCTGTTCCTAGAAAACACTTGTTGAAACCCTGGGTACCAGCTTTTTACCTGGAATGTGCAGTTTCTGTGGGTTCATATGAAGTTTACTCTCTAAATACTTGCGATATGTCCTGGGGAGCTGGACGGTTGTAAAGACTTGCACTGCCCTGTTTGCTTATTTGTCAAATCCTCAGGCAAGGAGAATTTTGCTGTTATTGGTTACCTCTGAAAAATGAGAGGGGGTGAGGGGGTGGGGAGGGAAAGAGAGAGCAAAAGAATTGCTGAATTGGGAATGCAAACTATCAGAAAGATTATACTAGCTTGTCTCAAACTGCAACAAAAAGTAGATGAGTAGATTTGACTGCAAAGAATTAGACAACCATCTATAAAACTTGTAACATAAATTTTCCCAGCCTTCAGTCTTTGCTACACAGGAATTCCTTGACCCCAAACCAGTTTTCATGTTTTCATTACTTCTCAGGGGATTTATCCTCTGTGAACTTGTTCAGTCTCTCCTGAAATACATAAGAACTTTAAACATCTTGTGACAGGGAATTTAATACTTAAGTTCCTGTAAATATTAATTTGTTAATATCTCTAGTCACTATGTACAAAGACTACTCCGTGCAATAGGCATCTATGTAAACCTGGCTCAGTGCTCCTAGAGCTGTATGCAAATCTTTAGTTTTATGTTAAGTATGAATTTATGTGCATAATTTGTGGTCCTCCTGAATCAATACGGGTACAAGTGCTTTACAGGCTGATTACTATTGTTGAACATATATAAATGTGTACATGTATTTCCAATAAATCTATAACAACTATTTAATATCAGGTAAATATTAACACCACATACATGAAGTTTAGAAGTTCCTATTAGCAGAGAAGTCCATAAATAATTTTTCAAAGAGCTGAAATATAATTGGGAATGTCTATTATAACTTGAAAATATTATGCCAATGAAATTTGGAGGTTCTTAAACAAGTTGTATTGTCATTCATATTGATAGTATGAACATCAGTAGCTGCTTTTATAACTGTTATATCCAAAAATAAATTGATTTGAAATTTAAAACAGCATATTCTAGAGCATAAAATAAACATTTGCTGATATAGTTAGAAAAAACAACCAACTAACAACAACGAAAAAAAACTGTTATGCCATAATAACACTCCACTGAAAATGGACTACATTCTAAAAAATATTCTGCATTTGGAATTGCAGGTAATGTTTCCAAGATCATTCTCTCTCTTGCTCTGTCACCATGGAGTAGCAAGATATGTAGAAGTGTCTAAGTGTGTCCATCCCAGTGAATATGTTAGAGACCTGAGCTTCTTTCCAAATCTGCCTCCATATTTAGAATTTTCAGTGTTGGATGAGACTGAGAATCAGGATCTGAATCTTTCATGTAATGTCACGCAATATTAGTGTTGACATTGCAATAGATTAATATATACGTCATATGGAAAAAAAAAATCTAGCTTGTAACACTTGTGAAAACAGTCATCTTGGTCTAAGATGAATCAATACAATTTTGATGCTTATTTCAGGTTAAACAAATTTTGTGGACAAGATAATTTGGAATATGAAAATATTCTGACTCTTAATTTTCAAAAAGATGTTTGTCTCCACATTAAAAATAAAAAGAAGAAAAAAAGAAAGATGAAAAAAAAATGTTCCTGTTTTTTTTTTTCCATTGTCTTCCTTTTCTTCGATTTTCACTATTATCAAGCAAAATTGGAAGAAGAAAAACGTGAAAACATTAAATATGTAAATTGCATAAAATAATGTTTTTAAATAAGAAACATTAGAAAAAAAGACTAGGAATTAATCTATTAAAAGATTAAAAAAAATCAAAATATTTCATATGTTTTTCCTTATTATTAATCAGCTTTATTAAGTGCCTTGCTGGATCAAGCTCAGCATATATACTGTTTAAGTCAGACTCTGGATACACATTGATTAATACTGGAATTACAGAAATGCTAGAATATAATTATATTCTCTTTTTTTTTTTTTTTTAACAAAGTGAAAAACTGAAGGATTGTGAAGCTCTGACATATAAGCTTGAAGTTTTTATGACTAAGTACATCCTATCCCCCCACCCTAAAACTTATTCTGATGAAACAGCTTATCTACAGTCCTTCTCAATCATTTGTTTTCATCATCATAAGATAGTATTTTCCTCTGATGTCTCATATGTATGGTAGAAATCAATTAAGTTTAACCAGCATAAAATCACTAGTTTGCAGTCAGAGGCAACCCAAACAAAACAAGGATCTCAAAAAGAAGACCTGACATACTAGGCATTGGTCAAATCGTTAAGAAATGTCTATAGAAAGAGAACAGTACTTAGCTTCATAAGTAATAAATGCCCGAATATTGATTTAATCATGATGATATTTGTAATCATGAGTATACGCACGCACAGATTTCCATAAACTTAATCTGATCAGTACGTGAAAATACCAAATTTGGTGAAATATAAACTAAAATATGAAAATTAAAATCACTTCAGCTACTTCAGGTAATATCAACAAGTATTCTCAGCAGGGCTCTTAGTAAAAATTATTATTTTAAGTGAGTATAAGGTGAAGTAACTACCAATTGAATAATGCATAGATTCTGTTGCACTTGATCTGCCTTTCATTGTTCATGGTAATTTAAACATACAGTTTAAAATATCTCAAAAGCAATTGAAATTACTGGCATCTAAAAGAACCTGATGCTTTTCAAGCCCCAAAGAAATATATAAGCCACTAGACATGAAGAATAATAGTTTTCTTATCATCAATATAATACTTCAGTGATGTATCAAATGAAAAGATAAAGACCAGAAAAAAATCATATGGAAATAAGGAATTTCCTTTTAATGCAAATAGGACAAGTATCTGATATCCTCTATAAAACATAGTTTACTATATGCTTTAGGAAATTAAAATTAAATTACCTGAATCATTTTTATTCCACACACCTTTTTGCACCCATGACAGAGAGACTGAAAAACAACATTCATCTATAGTTAAAATGTTCTCAGTGTTCTTATTAAGACAAATTATATCACAACTATTATTATATATATATACATATTATAAAATAATTCAAAAATAATCCACCTCATTGGTAAGTCCTTTAATATCTTTCTACTGAATCTAATATTGGTTGGCTGAGTTAGATCTAGAAAGAATGTAAAATCTCTAGACAGCAAACTTAAGGTTAAGAGTGACCCCAAGAAAAAAACTTTGTTCTTTATATAAAGAATGGTATATAAAATTTAACAAATGATAATGAATAATGTAAAGAATGGTATATAAAGTTTAGATTAATGTAATTGTATTTAAAATGTAATATATAAACTTTATATAAAGTCACAGATTTTGAGTACAATTCACCTTTTCTTACATACCTTTTTAAGTCCCCTTCCTAACACTTTTGAGAAGGCCATGGCTCTCTTTCTTCCATGTATTACTTACATAAGGCTATGTAGTAGGAGAATGTGTGCTTCTTTAGGGGTAAATGGTCAAGGATCTTTTCCAAGGCACAAGGGATAATAAGAAAGGGAGGCAGTAGGGGGAACCAAGTTTGTTCAACTACACTAATTTAAGAAGGCATGTGAGAATATAGGAATATTTGTACCAGCAGGGTCATCTACTTGAAGAATTCCAAGCTGGGAGACGAGGACAAGAAACAAACCTCTCACTCACAGTAGTCAGTGGGCTATCAAACTACAGGTGCCATTTCCAGGAAGATCAACCTGGACTTGGCAGCTGACAAGAATAATTGTGGCCAAGTAATTCCTGGCTTGGGAGGGTGAAGGAAACTCCAGAGCTCTGCAAACCCATGGGGATGTGCAGGGACAAGGGAGAGTAGGAGTAACAAAGAGGGAGGTTGGTAGAAAAGAGTATAAGAAAATGTAAAAGGCTTGTATATACAAAAGGTATAATAGTATGCTCATCAGGACGATCCCTGCATCTGATCACTGCAGTCTGTCCCATCTTCTCATATTTTTTCAATAAATCTTTTCATGAACTCTCTCTTCCATGCATATGTGTGCTGCAAGGACTAGACACCAGCTACTGTCAAGACCAATATATGTGTGAGTGAAGGTTGGTGCCAGCTATTGTAGTCAGGCCGGGGGAGTTGCCACTGCTAGCCTGTGTTGTCAGCTAGTGGAGCAAGTGGGGGTTTAAGTATCAATAGTTAGAGGGCCCTCTCTGGACCTAGGAGGGTTCCACAGATTTGGGGCCTGGAGGGCCAGCCCACCAGTACTGGGGGACTGGTGGGAATGGACTGGATGCCAACTACTGGAGTCGGACCAGGGTTGTGGGTCCCTCTAGCCTGTGGTGCCTGGTACTGGACTGAGTGGGTTCCTGGCATCAGCTACTGAGCTGAGTGGCATCTTCTACTCTCAGCTGTTGGTGTTGGATCCGTATGTGTTCACAAGACCAGCTACTTGGGGGTCATGTCAACAGCTTCCAGCACAAGCCCAGTTCAGCTGCTCTGGGTATAGTGGTGGTAGCAGGACAGTTGGACCAAATGATCTTGGAGGTCTTTTCCAACCTTATTGATTCTATGATTCTGTGATTGTCATGAATGAGGCAAGTGCAGGGCTCTGCACCAGTATATGGAGTGGGAACAAGGGTTGCAGCCCATGTGCCTGATGCCAGCTGCTGGGGGCAGCATCTATCCGCACCTTCCCCAAATACTGTGTGTGGCTTGTACACATGTATTTGCTAGCAAATAGGCAGCTAAATTCCCTCACAACTGCTTTCTTTCTCCCCTTCCTCAAAGGGAAAGAGGCAGAAAATACAATGGAAAGGGCTCATGAGGACATGGAGATCACTCAACAATTATAGTCACGAGCAAGAAAGACTCAGCATAGGAAGGTTAATATAATATGTTGCCTATCACTAGCACACTAGAACAGTGAGAAACTAAAGAACTAAGAACACATTCCCTCCATTCACTCTCTTCTACCTCCTCCTCCAGAGTGGTACAGGGGAACAGGTAATGGGGGCTGCTGTGAGTCCCTAACACTTCATCTCTGGCGCTCCTTCACGGTCACTCTCTGCCCCTGCTCCATGTGGAGTCCCTCCCACAGGATGCCGTCCTTCCCAAACTGAGCCTGTGGGGGCTGCCCACAAGCAGCAGCTCTTCAAGAACTGCTCGCACATGGCTCCATCCCCCAGGAGCAAACTGCTCCAGCATGGGTCCCCCATGGATGGCAGCTCCCCCCAGACCCCTGCTCCTGCGTGGGCTCCTCTCCACGGGCTGCAGCTCCGGCCCGGGGCCTGCTCCTGCGGCGGCTCTCCATGGGCCGCAGCCTCCTCCAGGCCGCATCCACCTGCTCCACCGGGGGCTCCTCCACGGGCTGCAGCGTGGAGATCTGCTCCATGTGGGACCCATGGGCTGCAGGGGGACAGCCTGCTGCACCAGGGGCCTCTCCACAGGCCGCAGGGGAACTGCTGCTCTGGTGCCTGGAGCACCTCCTGCCCCTCTTCTGCACTGACCTTGGGGTATGCAGGGATGGCTCTCACTCCTTGCTCTCTCAGCTGCTGTCATGCAGCATATTTTCCCTTTCTTAGTTCTGTTCTCACAGAGGCACAAACAAATGAACTTACTTGCTCAGCTCTGGACAGTGGCAGGTCCCTTTGGAGCCTGCTGGAGCTTGCTCATATATAACATGAGGCAGCTTCTGGACTCTTCTCACAGAGGCAACAACTGCAGCACTCCTGCTCCAAAAACCTTGCCATGTAAACCCAATACATACTGGGTACTATCAGAGGGACTTGCACATGTGGTGTGCTTGAAGGATGAGTGTGTATGTGCTACATGTTTGCAGCAAACTTCAAGATGGACCAGCTGGTGAGTAGATGACTTGTGAATTGGGTAAGGGGCCCAGGATCTGGCTGGGGGTTGCTGCATGGGACAAGGGGCCATGCTAGTACTTGAGGGGTCTGGGCAGTCATTCTGGAGGGACAGAGGGGCTCTATCAGTACTTGAGGGGTCTGCAAATGCATGTGTGCTTGTGAACCTTGAGTGCTCTGTGTGCACCTGCACTAGTGAACTTCTCTCTCTACCATCTGGAGAGGGGGAAGGTAGTTCAGCTGTCTGTCTATGTTTATGTGAATACTGTGTGCAAGTGCTGTTGAAGACAGCCCTTGACCAGGGCAGCCTTTGTGGTTGGTCTTGTAAGTGTCCTGTCTTTGTCTCTGTGTGTCTGTGCATTTCTGGTGCATGTGCTCAGCTTTGCTCCCTGTTGAATTTGCAAAGGGGAAAGCAGCAGCCACGTCTGCCTGAGCAGAGACCCCAGATCTCCATGCACTGGGTTAGGCCCCAGTAGCTGGGCAGGAGCAGTCCTGAGCCGTAACAGCTAGAGGAGACAGCCACGCTCTTCACCTTGCTACCTTGCTTAACGATATAGTATATAGTTGTGTTAATATTTATATATAAATGTGTTATATTAATACAGTGGAATTATTCACTAAAATAACAAAAGAAAAATATGAATAAATTATAAATAACATAGAAGGGTACAATATAGGAAACAATCAGGAAACAAAAATATATTTTGAATAAGTTTGCTATCAAGTACTTTTTTTTTTTTTCTCCTTCCCCCCTTCCCTCCTCCAGCAGATTTATAAACCCTTCTCTCTAAGATGTGGACTAGAGGAATTTACACATATAGATGCAAGTTCCTCTGTCTAAACCAATAATTTTGACTACTAGAAGCTTACAATTTATTAATTTGATTACTTAGCATTTTTGGAATTCAGGCCAACTCTTTACATTCTCAAATACAAATTTAGGAGATTAATTGCAGGCACTTAATCCTGAAAATGTGGTCTCAGATTCCAGTGTTAGAAGCAAGCAATTACACTTACTTAAAATGTTCAGACAAAGTTCCTAAGCAATTTCTGCCTCACATAACCAAATAGATGTTTGGCCATATTCCTTAAATATAAATAATTAAATTGTTGTAAAAATGAATGATGACATACAGCTTGTGACAGAAGTACCCAGCAAATCAGTTCAGACTCATTCCAAGAGCATGCAGTATGTTCAACTGCTAAGAACAAACACTTAACAGTCAGGGCAAAGAGAGGGGAGCTATGTCCAATCATTTAAACAATTTCTAGAGCATTTGCCTCAAAACCTGAAAGCAGAAAGCTACTTTAGGTAGTTTGTGCATACAACCTGTATGAATTCTATCCAAGTCTATATGTGAGCTTGAAATCACCTCCTTGAAAAGGTTCTTGTCTTGTGAGATACCTTGAAGGAGGCTATCTGATCTGTTGGAGCTCAGCTGAAGACTAAACTTTACCAGAAGGTGGAGATGTGAGGTTCTGCCTCTTTGTCTCTGTTTCATTGCTGTTTTAAATGCAGCAATAGCCTCACATAGAATTCAGATATAGTCACAGAGCTTTATCCAAAACCCGAGATCTGCTCCTTTTGCTCCTTAGTCAGATTTCCTCTCACTGGCTCCTCATTTCATTTTGTAATTCTGATACATCCAGCTATATAATCTCAAGAGGAAAGTTGGCTTTAGTTTTGTCCAAGGTGTATTTGTACTTAGTCATTAAAATACTCTCCTCAAATATAGGTTTAACCTCTTCAGTGCTGAAAAAATACTAGAAACCTATCTTCCAATCCCCAGAAATAAGTACTCATTTATGCAAAAAGCCAATTGGTGTGTTCCCATTTTTGGAAGACAGACTGGATACAAACTGGATAAAGACATCTCAGATTTCTTATTTGTTTAATTTAATAGAAGTTAATAAAAGACTCCTGGAAATTATAGTTATGACTTTCCACAGATGAGTAAAGGCAGCTGACTAGTCTTTCTGTCCCTGGCAAATTAAAAACCCTTAAAACAACCTTTTTCTTTCTACTATGCATCACTTATT
Source organism: Stictonetta naevosa (assembly GCA_011074415.1). NCBI lineage: Eukaryota > Metazoa > Chordata > Aves > Anseriformes > Anatidae > Stictonetta > Stictonetta naevosa. Next base: position 166,745,248 of record CM021697.1, on the reverse strand, counting down.
TCCAGATCCACTTTATCTGCTGTGCTAGTGAAACTGTTACGGGGAATCACACATCACAACAGTCTGGGAAGCAGTGTAGGAAGGAAAGGTAAGATGGTCCACTTAAGCCAGCATTGGCACAGAATAGTGCAATGGTATCCTAATGGGTAAGGCTGTAATACAGTCTGGATTTCTGTCAAATTTGTGACTTCAATTTTATGTGTTCAGTCCAAGAAATAACTTTACCTTTTTCAAATGATTGCATGTATTTTCCAGTAAGTATACAGATATATGTCAATAAAAGATTCCAAAAACACAGAGACTAGAGACAGTTTGTGGGCTAAAACTACAGACTGTTTTCCAAGCATGTTCATAAAGTTTCCTTTTTTATTCTCTGAGCTACTTCTGTGCATTTTCCTGTAGGAAGAAGTGAGCAAACCCATTGCTTTCTGTGTACACCCCACTTAAGTCTATAATTAGCATTCTTTCTCTAAGTAGGTGGCAGTTTTAAGACAAGCTTACAATGGTAGTTTAAAATATTGCTTCATATCAATCTTATGGTGAGAAACAAATTGAATTACTAGGTTATTTTAGTAATTTTGTCTGGAATCAAGTATTTAAAGGCATACTTAAGCCTAACATCTTGCACTTCACACACACACACACACACACACACCAAAAAAAAAAAAAACAAAAAAAAACAACAACAAAAAAACTTATTTGATAGCTATATTTGGGGCCAGAAGAGACAGAGAAATAAGTTTGGTTTTTTTGCTGTTGTTGTTGTTTGTTTTTTGTTGGTTTTTTTTTTAGAGAGAAAAACAATCTAGTATGAATTCTTGTGCTGAGTGTAAGTGTCCATGTTTTAGTAGCAGGGGTGCTGTAGAGAGCCCTCTGTGAGGGAAGGCTAAAGGCTAGGGCTGCCCCATGCTGGACACAGTGGTAGCAACCAACTCTAACAGCCCTGGCTTATGGCATGGCTTATCCCAGAAGCCAAGGTGGAGGAAAACATATTTAAGAAAGGGCAGAAAATACTACACAGACAAAAGTGAGGAATAGCAGAAAACGAGTAAGAAACAGAGTGAACACTAAGGACAGAGAAGATGAAGGAGGTGATCCATGGCACAGGAGTAGATGATCTGCTGCAGCCCCATGCCAAAGTGGAGGTATATTTCTGAAGGAACTCCAGCCACGTAGGAACTCACACAGGAGTAAAGAAAAAGAAGTGGCAGAGAGGAACCACATTGTATTGACCCCAACACTATTCTCCCTGTACCAGCCGGGGTAGAGGAGTTGGAAGTCATGCTGAGACTGGGAAATGGGAGAGGAAATGTGCTGTTTTAACACCTTTTTGTTTCTCACTATTTTAATTGGCAATACATTTTGAATTTTCCTAATCTGAGTCTGTTTCACCTACAACAGTAATTAGCAAGCAATCTCCCTGCCTCTGTCTTGAATCATGAGTTTTCTCATCTTATTTTCTCCCCATCCTGATGACAAGGGGAAGTGATTGAGCAGCAGGGTGGGAGTTTGGTTATTGACAAAGGCTAACTCACTATAATTCTTCATACTTGTCTTATGGCACATTTCTGTACAAAAAGATTGTCTGTCATTCCTTATTTTGCTTTTAAATTTTCTTGTTTTAATTAATATTAAAATATTTTTGTTGTTGTTTGTTGTTGTTGTTGTTTTCATTTTATGTTACTAATGTTCATTTTCAAATTATGATCCTTCTGCAAACTTAACTCTAAATTGTATGTACTTAGAAATCCTTAGAGTTAGATAAATGTAAATTGGAAACATTTCAACAGCTTTAAAACTCTGATATCCCGTATATTTAAAGTGAAAGACTGACAGCACTCTACAGATTCTAAAACAAAACAGATTTACAAGCTCCTTTCTGTATAACTCTCTATAAAAATATATTCATCTGATCTTAACAGACTAAAATTACTTTATTGCTTTCAAGTTGGTAATAATTGCACAAATCATCCCTGAGCTGAAAGCAATACACTTTCTATACAAACAACAGTATAATTCATGCTCAACAACAGCGCGCTCAAAGTACACTTGTAACATAATACTACACTGAAAGATCTATCCTTTATCTAATTCCTATTCTAAAATTATAGAAAAATAAGAAAGATACATTTACCGGAAGGTTAAAATAAGAGTCCACTTACTGGAAGAAGTATAAAGAAGGGCTACTACATTAGGGAATGAAAAATCTTTCATGCAAAAAGGAGGTTAAATGAGATAGGCTGAGAGCTAATATGAACTGTTCACATGCCCTTCAAAAGGACTGCTGTCTAAACATTTCAAGGGAACTTGAACAGACTTCAACAGAGCCCAGAGAAAAGCCTTTTGCCTTTTTTTTTTTTTTTCCATATCGAAGGAGTCACCTTAAGATCAAGATGAGTAGAGGAATGTGGAAAATCATAGGAATAATTCATCACAGTAGTGAGGTTCTGGACAGCTTTTCACAATAAATAAATAACATTTTTAAAAATAGCATGATATGGCTGGTTTATAGAAAGATATATATAAAGAAGATAACTTATCAATGTGTGCATATATCTGAAGGAAGGGTGAAAAGAGGATGGAGCCATTTTTTTTTCAGTGGTGCCCAATGCTAGGACAAGAGATAGTGGGCACACACTGGAACAGAAAAGGTTCTGTCTAAACATCAGAAAACAGTCCTTTACTGTGAGGGTGACCAAGCACTGGAACAGGTTGATCAGAGAGGCTCTGGAGTCTTCTCCTTGGAGATCTTCAAAAGCCTTCTGAATATGGTCCTAGGCAACCTGCTCTAGGAGTCCCTCATTGAACAGGGTGATTGGACGAGATAGCCTTCAGAGGTTTCTTCCAACCTCTGAACAATTCTGTGATTCTGCGATATCTGTTCACTTGCACTCAGTGGCTCAAAGGGCCCTTTCTTTAAAATTCCTTTTTGGTTTATAAAGTTTTTTGAAAATCTAGACTTCTTCATGTACACTGGCAATGTTAGTGAACATAACTCACAGAGAAAGGGTTCACAATCTGTCCTTAGTTCACTTTTAAAGCAGATTATTACGTCATCAGCAAACATTGCTCTCTGTTCTATTTCAGATCAGTATGCAAACTGTATTACACCTTTTTCTTCTTTAAATCACAATACCTTAATTTAGCTAAACTTCAAGAAAATAGATTTATTCTCTTGGAAAGAAAATGGATAATTAAATCTTCCTTGAAAATGATTAAGTCTTATTGAAAAAAAAAAAATCTAGTGAAAAACATCTAATTGTAATTGACTGAAAGTGCTTCATTGAGAGAAAATAGATCAAAACATTTGGCATGCACAGCTGAGATTGGCCAAAAAAGAAAAATCTAATACTTGGATGAGAGACAGACACCCACACAGAATAAGTCACCTTTACTCTATTGTCTATCTTCAAGCATGACAGCACATATTACTAGGAATGACACTGCAAAATCACCATGCCCCTATAATTTCAGTACTTGCTCACATGAGGTGTGGAGTCTATTAGTGCTTACCTTAAAACACATCTAAAAATAGCAGAAGAAAAGGTATATTATTTCACTTATAACTCCTATTAAAATGCCCCTCATTTTCTACAGGACAGTAATAATATGCTGAATCTGTTACACTCATTTTTATCCTCTTCTTTGACTTCGCTGTTGGGCAGTGTCAGGCTACTGCTGCTCTGGGAATTAGCTTACAAAGGCTGTTTTATTGGTGTTCACTGAGCACCTTCCCACTGGGACCTTTAGTGTCACCTCAGTAATGCAGCTAGCTGGCTCCAGTCCAATGCCTAGAATCTAAAATTTATTTTTGTCTTTGATTGGATTTCATTTTTTTTTAATGAAATCAGTAAATTATAGCAAAAAGCTAAGCTTGAATTCTAATTTTGTAATGTTGCATATTCTGACAGTCATCAATTAAAGTTCTGGTGGTGAAGTAGAATCAATGAGAGGGAGTCTCTAACAAAAAAAAAAAAAAAAAGGTGGTTTGTTTTTCCACTATGTTTACTTTTAAATTCATCATGTATTTAGTAAAAGTAATAGTGTGCAGACTGATTCTAAATAAAGCAATAAGTTATAATGCCCAAGGCAAAAAGCATATCAGTTTCCGGATTATTGCATATTTCTGAGAGGAAAGCAGATCTAAGTAAGGGAGGCATAGAGGGATCCTTTTAAATTTACTTTGAGTACAATCTGTATCAATTTTAAACCACTGAATTTAAAAAAACATGCATGGGAACTCAACATCAGATTAAAACTAAGTACTTATTCCATGATACAGATAAACATGCATATTCTTAGAAAAGCTTTTGGATCAGTTGCCATTGGTCTCTTGATCATGCCAGAAGGCAGATATTGGACTTGATTTTGATTTTTTTTACACAAATCTACATCTGAATTAAAGATGACAAAATAATTCTGTTTATCATTGAAGCTATTATTTTGTGTTTTACAAATAAGATTCTTCACTGTAGAAAAACTAGATCACTCATGGAAAGACCGACAGTCAAATGAGGTAAAGGTTTTCAGATGTTGCAGTGTTGTCATTTTTTGTTTGTTTGCTTGTTTATTTCTCCTTTTGTGTTGTTTGCTTGTTTTAGATGCACCTGATTTCATATTACTTTGTAATGGGACTGTATTGCATTGCACAGGACAGCAAATGTACTTATAAACATTATTCACTTCCAGTGGTCCAGAAAAGCCATCAAAGACATATTTCACCACAACATCTTGACCTCAGTGACAGGGAAGCTCATGGAGCAGATTATTTTGAGTGTCATCACGTGGCACTTACAGGGCAACCAGGCGATCAGGCCCAGTCAGCATGGGTTTATGAAAGGCAGGTCCTGCTTGACAAACCTGATCTCCTTCTATGACAAAGTGACACGCTTAGTAGATGAGGGAAAGGCAGTGGATGTGGTCTACCTTGATTTCAGTAAGGCTTTTGACACCATTTCCCACAACATTCTCCTCAAGAAACTGGCTGCTCATGGCTTGGACTGGCTCATGCTTCATTGGGTTAAAAACTGGCTGGATAGCTGGGCCCAAAGAGTCGTGGTAAATGGAGTCAAATCCAGCTGGAGGCCGGTCACTAGTGGAGTCCCCCAGGGCTCGGTGCTGGGGCCAGTCCTCTTTAATATCTTTATCGACGATCTGGATGAGGGGATCGAGTGCACCCTCAGTAAGTTTGCAGATGACACCAAGTTAAGTGCGTGTGTCAATCTGCTCGAGGGTAGGAAGGCTCTTCAGGAAGATCTGGATAGGCTGGACTGATGGGCTGAGGCCAACTGTATGAAGTTCAACAAGGCCAAGTGCCGAGTCCCGCACCGGGGGCACAACAACCCCAAGCAGAGCTACAGGCTGGGAGATGTGTGGTTGGAGAGCTGCCTGGCAGAGAAGGACCTGGGAGTTTTGGTTGATAGTTGTCTGAATATGAGCCAGCAGTGCGCTCAGGTGGCCAAGAGGGAGGCCAACAGCATCCTGGCTTGTATAAGAAGCAGTGGGGCCAGCAGGTCCAGGGAAGTGATTGTCCTCCTGTGCTCTGGTGAAGCCGCACCTCGAGTACTGTGTTCAGTTTTAGGCCCCTCACTACAGGAAGGACATGGAGGTGCTTGAGCGAGTCCAGAGAAGGGCAATGAAGCTGGTGAAGGGTCTGGAGAACAAATCTTACGAGGAGTGGCTGAGGGACCTGGGACTGTTCTGCTTGCAGAAAAGGAGGCTCAGGGGCGACCTTATCGCTCTCTACAGGTACCTCAAAGGAGGCTGTAGCGAGGTGGGGGTTGGTCTATTCTCCCATGTGCCTGGTGACAGGAAGAGGGGGAATGGGCTAAAGTTGCACCAGGGGAGGTTTAGGCTGGATCTTAGGAAGAACTTCTTTACTGAAAGGGTTGCTAGGCATTGGAATGAGTTGCCCAGGGAAGTGGTTGAGTCGCCATCCCTGGAGGTCTTTAAAAGACGTTTAGATGTTGGCCTTAGTGATATGGTTTAGTGAAGGACTTGTTAGTGTTAGGTCAGCGGTTGGACTAGATCTTGGAGGTCTCTTCCAACCTAGACGATTCTGTGATTCTGTGAACATTGACTTCTTCCCGGCAAGGAGTTTGAGGAACTCCTTGTTCATCCATTCAGGCCTCTTGCTGCTTTTGTCTGACTTCCTCTTTGCTGGGATGTATCTCTCCTGAGTTTGGAGGAGGTAATCTTTTAATATTAACCAGCTTTCTTGGGCATTCTCTTGGATTGCCTATGCCCTGCTCTACTGACCCTCCAGCAGATATCAGGGTGGATTAGGCTCCCCATAAGGACCAGGGCTTGTGAACATGAGACTGCTTTTATCTGTGTATAGAGGACCTCATCTGCTTGGTCTCCCTGATCAGGTGGCCTGTAGCAGACCCTCACTATATTATCACCTGTCCCTGCCCTCCCTTTAATCTTGACCCATAAATTCTCAGTTGGCTCCTCATTTATCCCCGGGCAAAGCTCCATGCACCCCAGCTGCTCATTGACATAGAGGGTGATGCCCCCTCTTCATCTACCTTGTCTGTCCATCCTAAAGAACCTGTATCCTTCCATCCCAACACTCCAGTCATGGGAGCCATCCCACCATGTCTCTGTAATGCCAATGAGGCATGCATGCATTTCTGACTCCTCGTGTTTATTCCTCATACTGCATGAATTAGCATAGAGACATTTAAGCTGGGCCCCTGATGAAACTGGCTTACTAGCTGGAGTGGCTGGAATTTCTCTGTGCTATACTTAAGGTGTTCTCCTGCTAACCCATGCCCCTTGTCCAGGCTTTGGGCATCTAGCATCACACTGAATCTAGCATCACACTGGGACAAGAGGGATAGATTGAGCTTCCCTTGGCAACTTTATTTTAAAGCCCTCTTCAGCAACTATGGCAAGCCTATGATGTTCTTCCTATTCTCTGACAGGTGGACCCCGTCAGTCCCCAGCAGACCAGGTTTCTCAAGGCGAGTCCTATCATCTAAGTAGCCAAACCCCTGTCTGTGGCAACAGCCCTGTAACCGTCTGTTGATTTGCCAGATTTGACTGGCCCTTTAATTCCATACTGGTCCTTTCAATCCCGCTATCCTAGTGTCCTTTGTTTCAGAGTGGCAAATCAGAAAATGTTTTCACAGCTTTTTTGGACCTGCTTCATTGTATTCTCAATTCTCTGTTCAGGGTTTTCCTCACCTTTTCCTACTCTATTTCCAAGCATGCAACAGTCAAGCAATGTCCAGTTTTTCTCTCCATCCTGAGAAGGGGCTAAAGCTGAAATGAGAATTGAGAAGGCAGAGGAATTATATTCATTCTTCCACATGTCTAAGTCAAGGCTAAGCACCTCTTTATATTCTTAAGAACACTCCCAGAATAAGTTGTTAGTTCTAGTATATGTGAGTGTAGGATTCATCTCACTTGACTTTAAACACCTGTTATGTGGGAACTGTATGATCTTCACAAGTAGCCTCCTCTTGCAGTTAATGATGAGCAACAGGCATTTCTACAGTGCAGTTGATTACATTCAAAAATGATTGTCTAAAGCAGGCCAGATAAATCATGCCTCAGAGTCACCTATTTCTCTGTTTCTTTATTTTTGACTATAAAGAAGTTAAAACCATTCTTGGATAAGGACTTATACATCTAAATAATTCCAGTGTTAGGGCGCCTTCACTGTTTTGATTATACTTTCCTCCAGTGAAGCCAAAAGGAAATTTTTCATAATTTCAAATACATAAATATTGCATCCTTTTGTTTCAATGAGACATAGTTTACATATATTTCTATAATTAAATAATACTTAGAGAGTAATGTTTATTTTTTTTTTTTCTGTTGTTGGTGGTGTTGTTGGTTGTTTTTGGTGTTTGGTGTTTTTTTTTTGCTGAGTACATAGTCATTGACAAATTGGGTGTTTTACAAAAACGAAAGCAATATATTCACACTCTTTCCCTGTTGTCAGACATTACAACAACTTACTGCTACACTATAAATCTGTTTTAGAATTTTTCATTCCATTTTTGGTAACAACAGTCAATGTACAGAAATGTTTATTATTCTGTTCTAGTACATCTGAAAAGGGTCATCCTTTATACTTAGCCTGAAAAGTGTTGCTGTGGAGTTATAGCAAAATAAAAATATAATAATAATAATAATAATAGTAAAAGAATAATTTACAGATGTTTATTGCTCCTGTGTGGTAAAGAACACGTTACTCCAGCCTCTGATATGTGAAGGTCTAAAAGATCACTTGTTTTCTTATACATGCAAGTTCTTCACAAAGCTAACATTTTTTTCTGAATGCCATTAGCTTTTTTATCAAAGGCCTGCAGGTGTTCTGATGTATTCAACAAAAGATCTATTTAGTTGGCCTAGTGGCTGCAAATATTAGGAGGGATTGAGAACAAAATTACTGAAGATGTGCTTCAATGCATCCCTTTGCTTCAATATATTCAGTGCTTAAATGTATATGTGTTGTTGTTTCAATCCACAGAAGTCTTAATTAACACCTAATGGATCTTTCATGTTACATGGAAACCTCACATATGCGTGTTGTACAATTTTATTTGCATAATAATGCATGAATTCATTTTACATTAACCTCAGCAATAACCAAAATGTGATTGCTCGTTTTCATTAAGTCAAACCACGTTGTTACTGAAGAAATCTAATGCTAAAGGCTTATTGTATGTAATTTATTAATGAGCTATTTATAGTACAAGGGGTGTTCTTAGAAGAAGTTTTCCCAGCATATGAAAGCTGGGTCAGCCTGATATTGATGTCATGTTTATGATATCCTCTGCAAAAAAAAAGCTAATGAGTAGCATTATCAAGTTACATATTTATGCATACTTTCATATGCTTTTTGATTATATATATATATTTATATGATGTGTTTGTTGTTTCTGAAACCAGTTTTTAAAAAAATGTCTGAATTAACTTAGAAGTTGAATAAGAATGTTAGAGATCACTGTGGAAACAATAATGATAAAAATATCATACAGAAAATAAAAAAGGAAGACATTTGGATTGAAGAAACTGAATATTAGATTCGTTGTTTGTATAACAAGTCAGACTTCTCAAAACATTGTGTGTTTGTTGTAGCTTTTTGTTTTGTTTCATTTCATGGTGTTTGTTTTTTTTTTTCAAGAAATTCTATCTTATAATTCTTAGCAAAAGCAGCAAAGAGTTTGACCTTCAAATCACTTGATTTCAGATATTTTCATGGTGTTTAGTAGGCATTTCTTTTCTACATGATACTTGAGTCCCATATTGTCTGCCTAATCGGATTACATTTTCTAGGAGTACTACTAATTTTGACATCTAAAACTATTTTTTCACCATAAATAACACATTTTTCACAGAATGGCAATTGGTTGGATCCCCTTCTCTCCTCTTACACCTATTCATGTCTAAACGTCATTGGGGTAGTACACAAAAAGAATCATGAGATTTGGGTAGCACCACCAGCTTCTCATGACGGGAGTAATTATGTAAATGCTTGAATTATGATTCTTAGAACTATGGTTTTAGGACTATGAATAGTAATCACACATAAAGCAATTATTGGATCTACAGTGAATTTGATTAATTTGAGGAGATAAATTATGTTGTTTTCACTCCTCAAACAGACTTTGTAGAATTCCAAAATATGGAGAAAGATGCATTAAATAGAAGCCTGTCACTTCCTAAATATATTCTCAACTGCTATCTTTAAAAACAAGTTGACAATTGCTGTTTTCCAGGTGTCCATTCCAGGGCAGTTATGGGCATGCAAAATATAGGTTTTTAAGAATTTAAAGAACTGTATGCTCATACAGTAAAGCTTTGGATACCAAAAACTGTGGGGTACATTAACCATTTTATATAATTCTTAGCCAAATAATTTTAAGCTATTGAATATTCAAGATATTAAGAGATGATCCTTAACACTTATGTAGAAATATATGGAAACAAAAGTATGGTCAATAACACAAAGTGATTTGATTCATGTGTACACATATAGGTTTAAAGCTATAAAAGATACTGATCTTCCTTTGCCACTCCAGATGGATATTACTAACCAGTTGATTTTGTGTGGTATCATCTAATCCCACACTGGTATCTCAGATTCATCAAAAATGGATTAGCTACCTGGATGTGGGCAACTAAAGTATTGAACTTTTAGATTACTAGAAATTGATAAGATTCCAAATATCTTTGATATATATTGCATTATTATATATATTTCATAGACTAAAATTCTTAGAAAGTAAGATGAAACTCAATGTGAATTTAACAGCATTCTGATATGAAGACAACCATTGTTTAGAGTAGTTATTAATAAACTATATCGTCTCAAATTTTGACATTAATCACTAGCAAAATCATTGTGAATTACCACGCTTTGAATATGACTCAACAAAGTGATAACAATAAAACGCACATCAGAAGCTCACCCTTGTAAGTTGTCACCTGGTCTTTGTCATTTATGATAATAGGTTTTAATTATGCTTCAAGATATTTCACATGAAGAGTAAAGCACTAGTAATAAGAATCCTTGCTTTCTGTCTATTCAGATTTGAAGGGTGACATTATCCAGGTTTTGTTATATTTTAAAAGATATGGATTAATGTTACCTTTGAGAAGAAAATAGTTGAAGGAAATATATAGGTATATATTTAACATGATAATGTAATTATATACAGAATTTCAGAAAACTAAAAGATTCTACTGTAGAAAAGACATAAGAATAGAATCTATAGGTATAGGACAGTTGGGGGAAAAAAAAAAAAATCATTTTCCCAATTCCTATTAGAAGTGTGCACAGAAGGTGGGAAAGGATGGGAATTAAGATATGGATCATTTTTAGTGTTTTAGAAAAAAATATTCTAATTCTTCATTCTGTTCCATCACTGTCTTCTATCTTAACCAAAGTAGATCTTGACAGTGGTTTAATGTAAGTTAAATGAATGTTGCTGCTGTTTCATTGTCCGTACTAAGAATGAAGAAGCTACTGTAATTTTATGTTTGGCTTATAAACACAACTATATAGATATGTATGCATATCTATATGAGGGAGGTGTGGGGGGAGTAGAAGTGGAAATGCTGTTTCTGATACTTGATATCTATGAGGGAGGTGTGAGGGAGAAGTGTAAATGCTGTTTCTGATACCTGATATCTATGTAAACTTAGAGTAAAAATCCAGATCATTACTTCCATATATATTGGAATAGGGTCTGACTTATCTTAAATTATTATAGGGAAAACCTATAGGTTAATATGGAAGGCTAATAGGGATTATTAGGGATCATGTAGGATTTCTTAATCTGAATATTGCTGTTCAGTGCTGCAAGTTAGTAAAAGGATAACAGAAATCAAATTCGGATTAGGAGAATTGCATTGAGGGAAGTGTATACTGTTTAGAAACCAAAGTAACTTGTCCTGTTACAACTTGTCATGTTACAACTTGCCATGCTTTTTCAGGTTTCTGAATAAAATGTAAATGTAAGAAAGATTTTCAGTTAAGTTCAAATGGTAAAAACAAACAAACAAACAAATAAATAAATAAATAAATTGTTGTTATTGTTCTGGTTCATGCTATACACAAAGATGAGGAAGCCGATCTATGCATACAGAGCAACATATTGCTGTTATAATATGAACATTGAACAGGTTTGTATATTTTTTTCTTGTGGCTGTGGCAAAGTTTCATTTTAACAGAGACAAAATAAAAAATACATGAAGCCGGGGGAACATGTATATGTATATGTATATGTATATGTATATGTATATGCCACTTATCATGTATCAAAGTGTTAAAAAGAAAATGTTCAAAGGGGATAAGAAGTAGCAGCTGTAGACTGAGAGTTCATGCAATCTTGTTAAGCAGAAATGTTAAATAAGTAATAAGAAGAAATAATAAGTAATAATAAGAAATAATAAGAAATAAATAATTCATCCAACTCCTAGCTATCTATATAGTGAAAGGATTGACTGGGTGAATCCTAACATTTCAAAAGCTGTTGCTTTATTTTTCCTTAAGGCTAATTTGTTGTGTGTTTGTTTGTTTGTTTCAAAACTAAGTTTATCTTTCTTTCCACTTCAACTGTCTTGAAAGAATTTTGAATACAACATCCATGAATCTGTCTCCTCAATATAATGTCTGTGGTGTTTCTCAAATCCTAGGCTGAACTAGAATGTAAATGAAACATTGCCAAAGTCTTTGCCACACTGTGTTGATCCTGGTTCCAATTGCAATAAAAAAACTCAGAAAACAAATTTCAGAAAGGACAGGCACTTGAGGAAAAACAAACAAGCAAACAGGACCGTATTGCAGTATGTATATGTATATGCAGTATGCATCTGTAAACTTAGCAATTTTCTGCAATTTCACTGGAACAGAACATACAGGTCATTTTAAGTTCCACAGAGTCATGACTCTTAAATTAGAGATTTAGGTCAGGTTTTGTTTGTTTGTTTTGGTTTGGTTTTGTTTCCTTGTGGTTCATTTTTAAACATCTTAGAGTTTCTACAATGAATAAAACGTACATTGTCATGTTAAAGGGGACGTATCAAAGTCAGGTGTTTTCCTGTTCCAGAGCCCTGCTAAGGGCTGTCACTGAGACAGTTTCACAAAGTTGAATGTATTTAATAACAGATATAACAGAGTTGGAATTGTCATTGATAAATACACTTACTGCAATAGCATGGTAAGTGTATATATGATATATATGTATATATGATAATAGTGCTAGCAAAATGCTGTCCAGGGTATTCCTCACCAAAAGGTGAAGACACAGAGCTTATCAAGAAAGTGTCCCTATCATCCTGTCATGGTAGAGGAGAAGGAGAACAGCTCATTGTCTGCTTCGTTTAGGTCTCCAATTTCTTCTTACACCTCACCTCACGCTTTTTTTCCTTTTTTTTTTTTTTTTTTTTTCCCTAACACTAACTTTAACATTTTACACTAACTCCTAACACTTTTTTTGTATACTAACATAATCTGTTCCCTCCCTGGGGTGATGTTTAGTGTGATTTGGATGAAGAGTCAAGTACTGTAGTCATATATTATTAGCAAGTATTTCATTAAGCTCATTAAGTGTAGAGTCCTGTACCTGGGAAGGAACAACCACATGTATCAGTACAGGCTAGGGGATGACCTGCTGTGGTGGTTTTACCATGCTAGTCAGCTGAAGACCACAACCGCTCTCTCACTCCCCCTCCTCTGATGAGGAGGGGAAGAAGTAAAGGAAAGAAGAACTCACGGGTTGAGATAAAGATAATTTAGTTAAAGAGAAAAAATATTATTATGGAAATATTATTATTAATTAAACAATTCAACTAAAGGGAAAAAAAAAGGAAAGAGGAAGAGGGAGGGGGAAAGGGAATAACAAAACAAAACAAGTAAAGGCTATGTGGAAGTGCAGAGGAAAGAAATTACTCTCTACTTCCCACTAATGAGCGATGCTTGACCGCATCCTTGAAGCAGGGCCTCAACGCACGTAGCAGGTGTTCGGGAGGAGGACAGACATTTTGGCAACGAGCGCCCACCCCTCCCCTCTTCTTCCTTTTTCCACCTTTTATTGCTGAATGTGACATCATATGGTATGTAATATCCCTTTGGTTGGTTGAGGTCAGCTGCCCTGGTGATGTTTCTTTCTCACTTTTTTGCCCACCCCGTAGGAGGGTTAGAGAAAGTCCTGATGCTGTGCCAGCACTTCTCAGCAGCAGACACAACACTGGTGTGATACCACTGCTGTTCTAGCTACAAGTGCAGAGTGCAGCACTGTATGGGCTGCTGCAGGGAAAGTTAACATCCCAGCCAGACCCAGTACACCTGCTGGAGAGGAGCTCTGCAGAAAATGTCTGGTGGATGACAAGTTGACCATGAGACAACAGTGTGCCCTGGTGGCCAAGAAGGCCAATGGGATCCTAGCGTGCATAAAAAGGAGCATGGCCAGCAGGTCAAGGGAGGTGATCCTCCCCCTCTACTCTGCACTGGTCAGGCCTCACCTGGAGTACTGTGTCCAGTTCTAGGCTCCTCAGTACAAAAAAAGACAGGAATTTCCTGGAAAGAGTCCAGCAGAGGACAACAGAGATGATACAGGGCCTGGGGCATCTTCCCTGTGAGGAAAGACTGAGAGACCTGGGTCTGTTCAGCCTGGAGAAGAGAAGACTGAGATCTTATAAATGGGATCTTATCAATGTTTACAAATATCTTAAATGTGGGAGACAGTGGGATTTGGCCAACCTCTTTTCAGTGGTTTGTGGGGATAGGACAAGGGGCAATGGCCAAAAAATGGAGCACAGGAAGTTCCACACCAACATGCAAAAGAACTTCTTCACAGTGAGGGTGACGGAGCACTGGAACAGGCTGCCCAAGGAGGTTGTGGAGTTTCCTTCTCTGGAGATATTCAAGGCCTGTCTGGACACCTACCTGGGCAACCTGCTCTAGGGAACCTGCTTTGGTAGGGGGGGTGGACCCAATGATCACTTGAGGTCCCTTCCAACCTCTATAATTCTGTGATTCTGTGATTATCATATTCAGGGATGTGAACTTTAATATTTGTTTTATAAATAATGAAGCAAAAGGTTTCTTACCAGGCTTTGTGGCCTAAAGATTCTGTTTTGCCACCAAAACAGGGCCATCACACAAACACAAGATTGCCTCCTTCAGCAATCTCTCATACCAAGCCTATGGACCTCCATCCACAAAGTTAGTATAAAAGGTAAACAAGAACAAGCTACTCAACTCCCCTCTCCCTAAGGCTGGTGCTTATCAGTGACACTGACACATCTGGCTATTCTCCACAGTGATGGAAGACAAGAACTATTAAATATATATTTATATATTTTCCCCAAAACAAACAGAAAAAAAATCTCAGAGAACTACTTTGTGCAGTAGATGAAGTCCAAAGATGAAGGGGGTTATTTACTACTTCAAATAATGGCATTGTTTATTTAACAATAGCAACACTTCATTTCTAAAGCATCCATATACATTTGGCCTTGATTTTCTAATGACCGGTTAAGTTTCAAAAGAAACACGGAAAAAGTCAGAAAGCATAATCACAAAGAGAACTTATTTCCTCACTGTGAGAAGTGATTTAAAATGTCTAATTAAAAACGTTTATCATCTTTCTGTTCTCTCTTTGTTTTCATCCTTATCTACAATACAAATTTTAGTGATTGATGCCTTCAAATTCATGTGTTTAACTTAGTCATATGACTAAAAATGAGTTAAGTAATCACTGGATAGAAACACTTCACCAAATGTTAAAATGTTATCATGTGATATATTATGTGCATTCTTTTAACTCTTTGCTGTTGCTTAACCTATCAGGCTCAGCACCATACAGATTCTCACTCACAGATGCCCAGATATGAAGGGGGAGAGAATCCAAAAGGTAAAAGTGGGAGAATTTATTAGTTGAGATAAAGACAGTTTACTAAGCAAAGCAAAAGCTTCACAAGCAAGCAAGCAAAACAAGGTTCTTCCCATCAGCAGACAGGTGCTCAGCCACTTCCAGGAAAGCAGGGTTCATCACGCATAATAATTCCATGGGAAGACAATTGCCATCACTCCAAACTTGCCTCCCTTCCCAGCTTTTATTGCTGAGCATGGTTCCATTTGATATGGAATTTCCCTTTAGTCAGTCTAGCTCACCTCTCCTGTCTGTGTCCTATCCCAGCTTCTTGTGCACCCCAGCCTCCTCACTGTCAGGGCAGCACATGAAGCAGAAAAGTCCTTGGCCCTATGTAAGCACTGCTCTGCAACAACTAAAAACATTGGTGTGTTATCACCACAATTTTCATTAAAAATCCAAAAGACAGCATCTTATGAGCTTCTATGAAGAAAATTAGCTCCATCTCAGCCAAAACTATGACACCCTTTTAATGTTCTTCTAAAGATATATTAAAATTTCTGTTGAAATAAATCGGTTAAGTAGTTCTAAATATACTAACCTGTACAGAACACTTGCAAGCAGTATAAGTAACATGCAATTTCAGTATCATGAGAAGAAAAGTTATAAGTATTTAAGGTTTTGAAATATCAGTGGAAAGGTTAATGGAAAAATGAATCTGTTAACTTCTATTAGGACTGAATGATATGGGGAACTACCAGAGAACAATTTTGCTTCCTGGATAGTCTTTCCATTGTATTCATTAATATGAATCACTTCGTAGTCATAGTCATGTTGTAGTCCTGACTATAAAGTTGGGAAAAATTGGCTTTCCCCTACTTGGCCACAGTGGAAAAAGAATAGGACTAAAAGTTGTCTTAGTGAATCAGAAATTCAGAAGTTTAGAGGAAAAACAAAACAAAAACAAGCAAACAAACAAACAACAACAACAACAAAAAAAACTGTTTCATTATGTTCAGATGGGGCCTCCTGTTTCAGACTGTGCCCATTGTCTCCTGTTCTGTCATGGGTCTCCACTGAAAAGAGCCTGGATCTATCTTCTTAGGTCCTGCCATCAGTTTTTTTATATACATTGATGAGATCCCACTGAGCCATGTCTTCTCTAGGCTAAAAAGTTGCCTTTCCTTATAGGAAATTTGCTCCAGATGCCTTCATCATCTTTGTCGCCTTTTGTTAGAGTCCATCTTCTTCTTGTTTTGGGGAGCACAGAACTGGAAATAGTATTCCAGGTGTGTTCTCACCTACTGTCATTGTTCAGACACATATAGTAAGGACAGCTGTATTACACAAAAATATTTACTTTACCATGCATGGATTTACCACCAGGAACTAACAAGACTTTGACCGTCAAAAAATAGTGATGGCACTATAAATTCCATGTTGTAGTCTACACTCTAGACTGTCCCTTGTATTAGATCTATCTTTACTTTGTAGCATCCCAATCTCAGGGTTTCGTTTCATAAGAACCATATCCAGTCAATTTTGAGATTTTTGTTTTGTTTTGTTAAGAAGTATAAGAAATCTCCATTGCATACCTTCCAGCAGAGGCATATAATGTTTATCCATATAGCTGAGTGATCATGATTCTGCCAAAACATAATGTATTTGTATATATTATACTAATTATCATTAACTCCATAACTCCAAATGTCTAGTTTTGATTGTTTAATAAACCAGAAAAATCTCTAATCATGTGATTAATATATCACTAACTACATTTTATTATTAGGTTAAAGCCTTAATCTGATTTGAATTATTATCAGAGCATCTGGCAATTTATTTGTTCATGTGAGTGCCTAAATATGCACTATGTAATAACCATAGCATAGCAGTATTGTACGTTCAAGTATCCAAATAAGCATTTCAGTATATTGCCCTAGGTTTGTTTTTGGAGTTGTCTGTTTTGTTTTAATTTTTGTTTGTTTGTTGGTGTTTATGTGTTGATTATTTATTTCTTAAATTATCAAGTATTTTGGAAATATGTTCCCTTCAGTATTTATAACTGTAACCTTTTTTTTATGTTCTCACAGAGATGAACAGATTCCTATGACTTCTTATGTAATTGCGAAGTTCTAATTGCTGCATGCTGAAAAGGTACGTATAACAACCGTTTCTCATATGGCTTAATGGCTTCTGTTCACCGAGTTGCTTGTCAGTTTTACCAAGACTGTTCAAGCAAGTTCTCCAGTTAGTAACTATTAGTAACTAACAAGAATATTTATACAATGAAAGTAGGAATGTACTTTTCACCTGGCATTCTTTCATGATTGTAGGGAAATTATTCTGAAAGCTTTATTAACACTGAGAATGAGGAATCTTTTATGAGAGAGAAATGCATCTATACTAACTTTTTTCATAAATTGGACAAGCTCTACCTATTTTATGCTCAACTATTTATTTCTTTATGTAGAACAAAATGACAATGAAAGTATTGAAAAAGCTGCAATGTTAAATATTATTAAAAGCCTTAATTAAACGTTTTGTTTTGCTTTAGTTTTGGTTTTGTTTTTCAAAAAAAAGAGCTAGTTCCTCTTCAGTAAGGAATGTAGATTTTTCTTCAGGAGACAGAAGTTAACAAGACTAATGAGTCAGCAACTCATTAAGAGATCTTTATACAACAGTAACAAAATAATAAAGATTAAAATGCATCAAGCAGTGTTATTTTAATTGTAAATAAAATATATATACATTTTCCCATGAATTTCTGAAAGTTGGCGGAAAAAATGTAAGCTATATATACACAAGATCACATACCTCCTATTTACTATATAAACAAGAAAATTATTTATATAATGAAGGTCCCTTAAAGGACAGAAAGCTTAACTCATGGGGAAAAAAATAGCTGTTAAGTTTTTCTTTTTCTTGATTGTATTGCATCTGCATATTGCATATCATATGATCATGCCACATATTGGATTTCCTTCTTAGAATATTCATATCACACATTTTGAGTTCCCATTGTCTAATAGACTTTTTAAAATTTGTTTTAACCTTTGCCAGTACAATGAGAAATTTGCAGTCATTCTCTTGTCCAAGATAGGCCTTTTCAATATGAACCAAGAGAAGAGCTGTCATAATAAGAAACTAGTAACAACTTTCTCTCCAAAAGCTAGACACCAAATCTCAACTCATTCCTTTTACCTCATTTCCTGGGGACTTTTAATTTGGCATTTTAGTGTGAGTGAGTTGTACTTTCTGTTTTTGTTGTTTGTTTTTCATGAAATTATATTTCCTGCGGAGTTTTAGAAATAACAGCGCAGGAACAAAGCAATAATAACAAATACTTTGTGTGCGTGTGTGAACTTTTTCACATACTTTCTAATGTTTTATAGAATTTGAATGAATTCTGATATTTTCAGAGTAAATCTATATTTCAGAGTTTAGTGTCTTCAGTATCTTCCCGTAGAAAATTATTTTAAGGTGTTACATCACAAAATCAGAAGTCTGAGTTTTGCTTTCACAATGGCATTTTTTCCTACAAAAAGTTTTAGTGAAGGTGGAAAGTTCTTCTAGGATATGAAATAAATTATTTTATTTTGAATTCAGAACACATTTTTAACAAACTTTCTTGCATCATTCTCTGTTCAGCTTCTTTAAAAAATTACAAATCCCCTGAGCAAGACAAACAGATTAAAAAATATATGACTGTGTGGACATATATTAGTTGCCTTAACAATACAGAAATAATTATGTATATTATATACATATGGAAAAACTAGGAAAATATTATTCAGTTACTGGAAAAGCAGAGAAATATTATTTCAGTTAATTTTTATTTTTTTATTTATTTTACTCTGATAATAAGCACATAAACTGCATAAAGTAATTATTTGGAATTTACTACTATAAACTGATAAATGATACACATACATATATTTTGATGAACAACATAAAAGATCTTATAAAACAGTTTCAGATGTGTGGATTTCTTCAGAAATGTATCTTATGAAGAACAGAAGCATTTTGCAAATTATTAACAAATCCAGTAAAAAACTTTGGTAGAAACAAAAGAGAATATGATAATCTCAAAATATGTTCTTTTGACATTTTCAAATGAAATACATGAAATATTCAATTGTGAAAATATCAAAGAAACTTCCTGTACCAAACGTTCGTTGCTCATGATTAGCAAGAATCCACACATTAGCCAATAGATAAAATGCATTTTATTACCACTCCAGATGTGGACAGTCTGGAAAAATGCAGGAACTTTGCCAGGACTAGATGAACCACCAGGATCTTGGAGCATCAGCCTGTAGTCAAGGCTTGCTCCTACTTAAGGGGACATCACTATTCTGTTAACAATTCATGCACATTCATGCCTTGGCCTTGTGGTCACAGCCAAGGGTGTAACTCTTATGACAGCCACCACATGTGATTGGGTTCCATGTCTGGAAAACTTAATATAGGGGTGAGCTCATATAAATAAAAGAATGCAATAGCATTGTGCATGCTTGACATGCTTGACAAGTAGCAAAGCAAGATATGTTTGGCTACTTGAAATATACAAGAGATACTGATAAGCAAGAACAGTCCTTGGCTGACCATATAACTCCTTTCAGTTTCTTGCACAGTGGTCCATACACTCATGCAACATTTTCAAAACTTTTTTCCAAATATACTTGCCCAAATACTTATTTCCAATTGATTATTTCTAAAAGAGTAATAAGGCTTTAAACAGCCTAGTCAAAATATATGAGCAGATCCCTTGTGTATGCTTACACGTTCATCTTATTCTTTCACATCATCCAAAATGGAAAAAAAGACTCAACATTTTAGTTTTATCTAATCTGCATTTTTCTCCAGTGTTTCATGTTAGTTATGAAATCAAAATACACATTGTTTAAATATGTGGGACCTGGAATGGAATTGTAACATCACACCGGTCAGTTGTGTACTTTATTTTTTATTCTACTAAAAATTATTTTTGTATTTCTTATTGAGTACACACTTCTTATCACATTAATAGCCTCAGAAAATAAAAATAAATAAATAAAATAATTAGCTATCGTACCATATAGGTCTTTGGAACATCTGCACTTTTGATGAATAGATTAGTGTACTAATTCATGGGGTGTGCATTGAAAAAAGATAAAAGCCACGTAAGTTATTGATATAATAATAGTTTATAAACATCATGATAGTTTTAAAATAACATCACAAAATCTAACATTTCTAATTTATTAAGGCTACAAACTTCTGTAATATACCTGATTCTCTCACCTTACCCAATCACCCAATTTTGTTTCATGTATAGCTGATGTAAATGTTACACCTATGTGGGTATATGTGCTGTGTCTTTATACACACGTTTGTATAAAAGACAAAAAAATATAAATGTATTACACGTAGATTTTATATAATAACATATGAATATAGATATGCAATATTTATTTTTAAATTAAGATACCAAACACTTCTTCCAAATACTTCAAATGCACAAAATACATATAAGAAGAATGACTGCATAAGCACCTAGAAGGAGTCACTGTTATGCAAATAATTTTGGGAGAGTGCTAAAATTTTAAAATCTGTATTTTAGAAGGACCAACCCAATGAGAATTTTGTTATACATACTTACAAATTATGGCAAATAAGGATAGACAATGAAAATACAAGAGAACATTTAATATCAAAATGAAGTTTGATTTAGCTAACTCACACTTCCAAGTGTAGGAAACAGCTCGACTTCATACAAAATAGGTGACATGTTTATCTTACCTTGTGTTCTCCAGTTCCCCAATCGTCTTTGACTTACCATATTGTGACCTTTATAATAGCTTTATGGAAAATCAATCAGGCCAAGACACAACTGTAATGCAAAGAGGTATTCATTATTTTATATTGGCTTAAACGAATAGGCATGACAAGTAAAACATGGGTGATTGATTTCCTGACCTTTGAAATGTTTTATATGTAAAGTGCATAAGTTCTAGCCATACAAGATATTTAATGTTAAAAATGAATTTTAATGTTTAACAATATTTTTAATAGGCTGCCAATGAAACTCATGTTTCATGACAATAAAATCTACTGTTTCATCTCTTTGTAGTGACTGTTTATACGATTTTCTTATATCTTTCCAGTCCTTTATAGTATGAATAAGTAATACAGCATGAATAAAGAATCAAATTTATTTTAATAGGTATATGGTTATGTACTGAATTGGAATCAAGTAAAAGTCATCTTCCGGAATTTTTCAGAGACTAACTTTCCAAGCAACTACATAAACTACTAATGGATCTTTGGGAGTGAGTACAGAAAGCAGAATTAAAATGTATATGGGAGTATGAAAAATAGGTGAACGATACACATGTTCTGTTTTGATGAAAATCAGAAGGAAATTCATAATCTAATGAACATAAAAGAAGTTCCTTTAATCCTCATGTATTTGTTCACTAGAGAAACTAAATTTTGAGGACTCACCCATAACATTTTTATAGAAGACTTAGGTAATACTTTCTGAAGTCCATTATGGCTTGCAGTACATAAAATGCTAGAAATCCATTCTGAGACATGAATCAAGGTATATCATGTTCAGTTATAATACAAAGGTGCTGACCTTAAATCCAAATGTATTTATAAGCTCTCCTGTTGGTTACTATCAAGTTCAAGTGTCTCTTCTATAAGTATTATCTGCTTGAATATATCAGTTCAAAGAATAGCTTCATCCAAAAAATCATAGTTAACAATGTGGGTGGTTTATTAAACAACTGCTAAAACCCCTCTATTTCAAGTCTGTATTTCAGTGTTCTTCTTATGTACTTTTCCTCAATTCTATATCCCATGGATGTTAACTTTTATGACTTTTAGTGCTTTTTAGATCTAGTTTAGATGACTACAACTAAAATAATAAAGCATTGCAGGAAACTGAGTGGAATTAGCATGATTATCTTATTTCTGCATCTCCTACAGCTGTCTTTCTTCTTTGTTTTCCCAAATTCCTTATTCCAGGTGTGTTCTAGTAAAATAAACAAACAAGATCAATACCTTTTTGTCTTCAAGTCTGGGAGAATTTGATTAAAGGAATGTTTTTTAAATTATTATTTCTTTAGAAGCAGAGAAGACAGAGGAATTTGTTATTTCAACTCATTATCTATATCCTAGTTGGAAAAATGAGACCTCAGATTCACTAGTACGAGTATTGAGTTGTCCTGTTCAAACTATCTTGTCTTCTCAAAGAACTTGGTCTCTTTCAAGAGCTGTCCTGTTCAAACTATCTTGTCTTCTCAAAGAACTTGGTCTCTTTCAAGATAATTGTCTTGGTCCTTATAGCAGCCAAACACTATATTTTCAATGAAAAATGTGTAGTTGACACAATTTTACACTGCCAGATCTTCTAAGATGATGAGGAATCTTCTATCCCTCATCATCATTAACTGAGTATGAGTGCTATGTATAACTTTTACATCTTACAAATAGGAGTGATCACAGCAATGCTATTTCCGAAAGAGTTCATTTGAAAGATGGTACTTCTGGAAATGATGTTGTTAGAGGTATTTTTGATTCCAGATTAATACAGGATCAGAATGTCCAACTGTAAGAATCCAAAAAATGCAAGTCATGCAGTTATCCACATTTTTCTAATATTTCAGGCTCTGTTAAATTAAATTTTATAGTCAATTCACACTTGGATGTAGGCCACAGGGTATGTTTCTTTGATTTTGACTTCTTTAAAGAAATACCACAAAAAGCACTTTAAAAATTCCTGTCATCACACAGTGTATGACTGGGCATAATAAATCCTTAGTGCATCTAACAAAAGGTGTTGGTTAAACATGCATAAGAGAACTGATGTGTAAGGAAAACAATTCAAGAAAAAAAAAAAGAAAAAAAAATCTAAGAAAATTATATATATATAATTTTAAGGGATACAGTCTGCTGTTAAAAGTTCTAAGTCTTTTAGAAGGGTATGAAATCTTGCTCATATGCTGACACTGAGATTACTATTATATAATTGATTCTCCTCCATAAATGATGCAGTTTCATCAAAGAACAGAAAAAATAGCCATGGAGGAACACTAAAGACTTGCAGTGCTTCCTCCACTTCTCCTAAGATTCAAAAACCAAGATCAGCCTGACTCTGTAGATTATATCCTACATTAAAATGATTTTAGAATTTTAGAATATATAATGATTTACTCTGCCACAGGTTTTATACTGAGTTTGCAAGGCCTCAGGCCTGAGGCTTGTTAGACGTTCTCTGTCTGAGCTTTTCTTTACCTACCTGCAGGTTTGTTTTACCTGGTTTAGCTGTAACAGTAATTTTTCTAATTGACCAGGTGGCTATAGCTAACTTTGCCTTTGTTTCTCTATGCATGGTACCACCAGGGTTTTCCAACTGTCCGCATACCAGCGAAGGGAGTGGAGCAGAAAAACAAAGGTCTTGTACCACTGAAGAGGCCTTGAGAGGTGGGAACACAGGATGTGGTGGAGAAAAGCAGAGGCGTGGTACAATAAGGAACAGGGCACAGGCTCGCATTGGAGACCCCATGGCTCCAAAGAATTCACCCATGGTCAGCCACAAAAAATGCAAACCTGGAGCTGGGCAAAACTGGGTTAAGGGTGGAAAAGAGAACAAAGAAATATTATCTGACATGTATGAAAGTCAATATATACTAAATGCAGATGTAATGCGAAAGAGCAAAGGTGTAAAAATGTATTAGTAAATACATAAAAATGACCCTAAGCAGACCCTAGAGTGAGAAAGAAGAAACCATGGTCATGTACATCAAGTTCCTCATTAGAAAGGGGCTCCAGGGACTGACAACTCCCAGTAGCAACCCCTGAGAGGGGATCTTATTAATGTAAATAAATATCTTAGGGGAGGGTGTCAAGACAATGGGGCCAGACTCTTTTTGGTGACTCCCAGTGACAAGACGAGAAGTAATGGGCACAAGTTGAAACACAGGAAGTTCCAGCTGAATATGAGGAAACATTTCTTTACTGTGAGGGTGACAGAGCACTGGGACAGGTTGCCCAGAGAAGTTGTGGATTCTCCTGTTCTAGAAATATTCAAAACCTGCCAGGATGCAATCCTGTGCAACGTGCTCTAGGCAACCCCACGTGAGGAGGGGGGTTGGAGTAGATGATCTCCAGAGGTCCCTTCCAACCTCAACCATTCTGTGATTCTGTGTGATTCTGTAATAAAGTCCTGTTAAGATTAAGATTCAAATTATACCACTAATAAATAATTGGACTTTATTTGAACACATGCATTTATATAAATATAACATGTAATTTATTTGCCCAAAATTTGAAGTTTTTAGCATAACAACTACAAGGAATTTGTTTGTTTTAATTGTACATTATATATTTATCTAAAATACTTTCAGATATTTACCATAGAAGAAGCTCAGTTTCAATAACCTATGTGGTACTACTTATTCACTCTATTAGCATTGCTTAACACATTTTATTTCTTAAAAAATAGGAAATGACTCAGGTGTTTGTTTTGCCACCTTATCAGAAGGAATCTAATTAGGGCTATCAAGGACTTTAAAAGAAATATTGAATGTTTATGATATATAGACATGTGATGTGCAATATGTGGCATTAAGTAAGTGGTATATGTTAACATTCTTTCCATGTATACATATATATATGTATGCATATACATATATGCATGTACTTATGTGTTTATACATGTGTTTGTGCAAACTGGTGTTGTACATACACACACTTACTACATATACGTTTTTATATGCTCATTAAATTCCTGTTTTTATCTATTGTCAATGTGCCAAAAAATCACAGAGGAAGATATTCTCTCAATTTTTTTTTGCATCCCAACTTTTTCAGACTTATTTAAGAGTCTCAAACTTCACATTCTTTGTAATACTACTTTTTTGGTTTCAATTCCACTAGCATTGGATTTCTGTCTTTGTGAATCTTATTATTGTTTTTACTTGAATACATTTTAAATTGGGCAAACTGAATTTTACAAAGTTGTAAAAATCCTTTAATCATTGATTATAAATATTGCTGTTGGATACTTTTGGAGAATACTGATTTTGAGGAAATGCTGGAGAATAACCTCAGCCAGGGATATATTTTAACAGTTTTCTTAAACTGCCATGTGAAAAATACTTCTTCACTGTATCTGAAACATGTCTTATGTAGCAAGACTGAAAACACTCTCACAAATTTAAGGGTGAAAGATTAAGACAAAATTTTCAGCAGAAACTACTATTGTATTTGAACTGCAACTTATTTCATAACTTTAAAAGTTAGCATGCAGCTATTGTGTAGTTTCTGGCAATCAGAAAATTTAAATAAATACTAAATTTCTTGAATGCCTTACATCTCCTTCTCCCTAAAACATTAGCTAAAATAAATAATTAAACAAAGCAACTATATCTAAGTGATCACAGAATAAGCTAAAATCAAAGTTCATCATTGTGCTAACACAGTATTTCAGCTGAGAAAGTTATTTAAGATAAATTATTTACTGTTTCAAGAATGAAATAAGTGAAGAATAATACAGTATTGGAACAAAATGATCCACCCAAAATCACATGAGAGGGTGACACTGATATGATTTAAAATAATACTAACAACAACAACGTTTGAGTGGTTAGCTATACCTGATCTATTCAATGGTAGGCTCCATTCGCAGTCAAAGGAGAGAAATAGACGCTTCCGGGTATGATTTATTTCACCCTAAATGAAATGCCTAATCTAATGTCTAATCTAATCATGTCAGATTAGCTGTACCCTGAAATAATAACAATAGCAATAGAAATAACGAAAATAACAACAATAATAATATTAATAATACTAATAATAATAACTCTCCACTAATCATAAAGGGAACACACAGATGGTTGATGTAGCTGTCAGTGTCTACAATGTGGATGCTCAAATATAACGAAAACTGAACTCATCAAATTTCTGTAATGCGTTCTTCATATATCTGGTCAAGACCCCATTTTCAGTTCAGGTTTTAATAGTAGTAATCAGATGGAATGAGGAATGATTCAAATGTATTTGAGTGGAACAAGATGAACAAAAGCTACTCAAGCCTGCAAAGCAGGGAAACTGTCTGCTCAGAAAATCTCAACTATAAATTAAAAAATAAAATCATAGAGCCACAGTAATTCTGAGTATCTGATTCTAATTCACAGTCCTTGTGAAAAGGTAAACACAGCAATAAGAGTTAAGCAACTGAATACTAATTTAACACTATATAAATCTCTCAGTCTGAGTTAAATGCCATTTTAAATTCACAAAGTTTACCCAAGACACTATATTAAGAATATGCCATACGCTGATTCACAAAACTGACATTTTCAATAAGAAAACTTACAGGGATTTCAGCAGATACTTTTGTAAACTATGTATAAGAACACTTAGTTTTACAAAGCTTGATAGAGATTTGAGTGATTTCATTAATTGGTAGTTTTGTTTTGTTTTGTTTTGTTTCCTGTTAGCAAGATATTATCTTTCTCAGTGTCTGTGTCTATCTAGGAGCTATCACCATGAGATGTGAGTGTGCTAGGATATTAAAGAGCCATTAACTCAATACAGATACCAAAAAAAAAAAAAATATTCATTTTCACAACTAAAATTATCCTCAACATGCCTTACATTTGCAGTCATTGACACTGGATGTATGCAGAAGTTTTCCTTCAAAAATTCAAGGCACAAAGGAAAATTTTACTAGCTATAGAAAATGTTAATTTAAAATCTAGTTAATTTAAAATCTTTAAAATTTAAAATTTAAAATCTTCAAGTATGCAAAAATATATATATATTTTAAAATGTTGGAAAAAATCCTTTTCGGGCATTAATTGTGTGTTTTCTTGTTCATGTTTAAACTTGACCAATCATTATTTTTAGCCTTATTACCATAATGAATTCTAGGTGTGCTGAGTTCAGTCATGTTACCATATGTTTATAGGGCCATTAAAGACTGCTTAGATACTGTGTCTTCCAGCTGGTGATTATGCAATCAGTGGACTTTCTGAACTCACATTTACCACATTTGCTAGCCCAATGTCTTAGATCACTCTAAAAATCTATCAGTGAATCAAGCCACTTAGGAAAAATCTTTTCTAAGTCTCACCATATAGTCAGGCATAGAATCATAGAATGATTAAGGTTGGAAAAGACCTTCAGGATCATCTGGATCAACTGTCCCCCTACCACCAGTATCACCCACTAAAACATACCCCTTCTACTCCATTCCTTTTCTACCTATGTCACCCACTAAACCATGTCCCTAAGCACCAAGTTCAACCTTTCTTTAAACACCCCCAGGGACGGTGATGCCACCACTTCCCTGGGCAACCCATTCCAATGCCCGACTACTCTTTCTGAGAGGAAATTTCTCCTAATTTCCAACCTAAACCTCCGCTGCCACAAATTGAGGCCATTCTCTTTAGTCCTATCATTGGTTATCTGCAAGAAGAGGCCAACTCCCAACTTCCCACAACTTCCTTTCAGGTAGTTGTAGAGAGCAATAAGATCTCCCCTGTGCCTCTTCTTCTCCAGACTAAACAACCTCAGTTCCCTCAGTTCCCTCCTTCATAGGACTTGTGTTCCAGGCCCTTCACCAGCTTCCTAGCCCTTCTCTGGACATGCTCCAGGGCCTTGATGTCCTTCTTGTACAGAGGGACCCAAAGCTGAACATGGTACTTGTGGTGTGGCCTCACCAGGAGCTGAGTACAGGGGGATGATCACCTCCCTGGTCCTGGTGACTACACTATTCCTGGTATAAGCCATTGGCCTCCTTGGCTCCTTGGCCACCTGAGAACACTGCCGGCACATTTTCAGGAGAGAAACTACCAGCACACCCAGATCCTTTTCTTTTGCACAGCTTTCCAGACACTCTCCCCCAAACCTGTAGCATTGCATGGGGTTGTTGTGGCCAAAGTGCAGGATCTGGCTCTTAGCGATATTGAACCTCATCCCATTGGCCCATCGATCCAACCTGTCCAGGTCCCTCTGCAGGGCCTTCCTACCTTCTGGCAGATCAACACTTCCCCCCAGCTTGGTGTCGTCTGCAAATTCAATGAGGGCGCACTTCATTCCTTCATCCAATAATTAAATTCAATAATTAAAGAGGATGGGCCCCAATACCGACCCGTGGGGAACACCACTGGTGACCGGTCGCCAGCTGGATTTTACTCCTTTCATCACTACTCCCTGGCCCAGCCATCCAGCCAGTTTTGAACTCAGCAAAGAGTGTACCTGCCTAAGCCATGGGCTGCCAGCCTCTCCAGGAGAATACTATGAGAGACTGTGTCAAAGGCCTTCCTGAAGTCTAGATAGACTACATCAACAGGCTTTCCCTCATCCACAAGGCAGGTCACCTGATCATAGAAGGAGATGAGTTTGGTCAGTTAGGACTTTTCTTTCATAAACCCATTCTGACTGGGCGTGATCCCCCTGGTTATCCTCATGCATATTCTGCATGATTGTGTTCTACTCCTTGTTCCAGACTTCCAGGCTGTGAATCTGAGTACTCCATGGGTAAGTGATCTGGCTGGTAAAAACAGATGTAAAGAAGGCATTAAGAACCTCAGCCATTTTCTAATCCTCAGTAGTCATGTTCCCCGCTGCATCCAGTAAAGGATGGAGATTAATGGAGACATCTTGTCTCCATTTAACAACAGGAAGAAAAAATAATGGTGCAAACTGTCAATGATCAAAAATCTTGTTTAGGGCAAAGAAGGAAACATCCTGTATATACCGTCACTGATTTATTAGTAGTAAAATTGAAATCTTAGCAGTCTAATCCAAGAATCATAGTTATTACAGACAAAGAAAGAACACATCTATAGAAAAAAGGTCTCAATAAAATATCATAATTTATATTTCTGGGGTCTCCAGTGTTATTCTGTGCCCAACCCTTACCATCCTGTAGCTACTCTCCCTTATGTCATGTCCTGTGTTCCCACTTCTTAAGACCCCTGCTATTGCACCAGGTTTCTATTTCTCTACATTATTATTATGTTAGCTCATAAAATGTTGGTGGCATTGTTTAAAAATATACAAAAGGAAACCAAAATAGTTATAGCCACCTGGTCAAATAGAAAATAAATAAAAAATAAATAATTACTATAACAGCTAAACCAAGATAAACACAAATGGGGGAAGATCAACAAAAGATCAGACACAGCAGGTATGACAAGCCTTAGTCCTGAGACTGTGCAAGCTCAGTATAATGCCTGTGGCTTGTTATTAGCAATGGAAATGCCATATTTCAAGCTACAGGCTAATACAACATAGGTTTCTGTTTCAAGGACCAAAGTACATCCTGCCTCTCCTCCAGATGTGTATTTTAGATTCCCTAGGATGTCTGAAAATGGAGATTTGGAGGATAGTCAGAATATGGTCATTGACGGGTATGGATAGCATGATATAGATGTTGATTTGTTAGAGAGGATCCAGCGAAAGGCCACAAGGATGGTAAGAGGGCTGGAATATCTGTCCTATGAAGAAAGGCTGAGAGAACTGGAGATGTTCAATCTAAAGAGGAGAAGGCTCCAGGGTGACTTCACTGCAGCTTTTCAGTACTTACAGGGGTCTTACAAAAAAAATGGAGAACAACTTTTTTCTCAGGCAGATAATGTCAGGACAAGGAAGAATGGTTTTAAACTAAAAGAGGGGAGATTTAGAACAGATGTTAGGAGAAAATTCTTCACTATGAGGATGGTGAGACACTGGAACAGATTGCCCAGAGAGGCTGTGGATGCCCCATACCTGAAGGTGTTCAAAACTAGGTTGGATGAGGTCCTGGGCAACCTGATCTAGTGATGGCAGTCCTGCTCATGGCAGGGGGTGTGGAACTAGATGAACTCTAAGGTACATTCTAACCCAAACCATTCTACGAGTCAATGATACAGTAGATCCGTATTCTGAAGATCCCTGGCTGCAGACCAGGAAGAGTTCCTTAAGGCAGCTAGGATGGCATAAAGTGCTTAAGTTAAAACCTCCATATGTATAATCTATGAGGAAAGAAAACTCTTCTGAGATGGGAATTACTCCCATCTAGAGATAAACTTAATGTGAAGAAATTGCTTACAACAGCATGTTCTCTGTTGATTATAGTGGGAGAATACACACCTAACTTGGACTTGGACACCTAACTTTAAGACAGCAAACTTAAATGAGAAGAAATGACTATTCCTTGCTTCAATTGCAGCAAAGGTTTCTGAGAAGTTCTTGATTATGTGTTATCTCCACTACTATTCCAATCCTTCAGAGTAAGACACTTTTCTATTTCTGAAGTCACATAGTCGTGCTAAACCAGCAAGATGTTAACACAGCACAGAACCATGTTAATAAGTCTATTGGTCTTCAATTTGTTCCAGAAATAGGCTTCATGCCATGTTGAGTACTGTCTGTATAACATACCCTCTCTTTTTAGATCTAACACCTCGCTTGATTACATTTTTCTTTTAAACATAAAACAAAAGTGTGAAATGCAGACTTTAACTGTCACACCTCTTAATTAATTTTCCTTTTTCATGCTTTGTAAAACAACTGTTTCAGTCCTACCTCCCTCCTGTTCCTCACTTCAAAGAGCTTCTCTCCTTAGAAAATAAGTTCTTAGGTAGGTGGGCTAGCTGAACTAAAGCATACTGTATGGGTTGAAAATAATGACATTCAAAGAACTTCCTCTATAATCATGCCTAAATAGCTGATCAGGGAGTATATATGGTGGGGAACTGATTAAATAATGAAAGCTATCCTTCAGCTAGTATAGTTAGCTGAACTGAGTAAGTCTTAAGTTATTCTTTTTGAGTTCAACAAAAGTGCTGTTCTAGAGACCTTGCATCAAAGATCAAATATGACAGAAGCAATGCTGCAGACACCAAGGTCAGTGAAAGAAACTGAAGAGGTGCTCCATGTGCCAGAGCAGAAGTTCCCTTGCAGCCCATGGGTCCCATGGCGGAGCAGATCTCCACGCTTCAGCCTGTGGAGGAGCCCCCGGTGGAGCAGGTGGATGTGGCCTAGTGGAGGCTGTGTCCTGTGGAGGGGCCCCTGCAGGCTCTGGGCCTTAGCTGCAGCCCATGGAAAGGAACCCATGGTGGAGCTGAAGGAGCTGCCACCCATGGGAGACCCATGCTGGAGCAGTATGTTTCTGAAAGACTGCCCTCCTTGGTATAGTCCCATATTGGAGTTCTTGAAGAGCAGGAGGGAACCCATTTTGGAGCAGGGGAAAAGAGTGACCATGAAGAAGTAGCGGAGACAAAGTGTTATGGACTGACTGTGGCCACCATTCCCTGTTCCCCTGTGCCACCTGAGAGCAGGAGGTGGAATAGGCTGTTTGGGAGGAAGGTGGTTTTAGTTTCTCACAGCTCTAGTGTGTTAGTAATGGGCAAAAAATTATATTAATCTCCCTTATGCTGAATCTGTTTTGCCTATGAGAGTAATTGATGAGCAATCTTCTTGTCTTTATCTTGACCCTTTGTCAGTGTTTTTTCTCCTCTTCCTTTGAGGAGGGGGAGTAAGAAAGCAACATGGTGGAGTTTAGCTGCCCATCAGGGTGAAACCACCACACACACGCTCAGTATGAGGAAATAATGGGAAGAACTGGAAGCTTTGGTCCTTTCCCAGAGTTATGATATCATTAGTATTAGTGAGACTTGGTGGAATGAGTCCCATAGCTGGAGTGCTGTGATGACGAGCTATTGCTGGTCCAGGGGAGATAGTCAGGGCAGGTATGGCAGAGGTGTTGTGCTGTACATAAGGGAGAGATTAGGCTTCCCATCAGGGATGACTCAGTAGAGAGACTCTGGGTGAGGATTAAGGAGATGGACAGCAAAGCACATATCCTTGTGGGTGTCTACTATCAGCTGCTCACCCAGGGTTATAGCACAAGTGAACTACGAGTCAGAGTAGAGGGGGAGAGTCACATCCCTCACCCTGCGGGCCACACTTTCTGGGCTGCAAGTGCATATTGCTGGCTCATATTGAGCTGCTTCTCATCAACCAACAGCTCCAGGTCCTTCTCCTTAGAGCTTCTCTCAATTCATCCTCTGCCCAGCCTGTATTTGTGCTTGGGATTTCCCTGACTCAGATGCAGGACCTTGCATTTGGCTTTGTTGAACTTCATGAGGTTTGCACATGACCACCTCTGAAGCCTGTCAAAGTTTCTCTGGATGCTCATTTAGTCCCCCATAATGCTGTGAACACCAGCTATTTCACTGCAAGGTCCCCACAGAAACTTTACTAGAAATTAAACCAGCAAAAGTGGGTGTAGGTAGACTTTCCCTCCGCATCAGAAATGTAAATATTTCTGAAGGTGAAACACAGTGAGTGGAGAATTACTTTAATGACATAAAACCAGTTTAAGTTTTGAAACACAGTTCAGAGTTTTCCTTTCAATATGAGAGTGCATGCTTACTGTCCAAACTTCAGCTTAATGACATCCAGCTGAAAGCATCATATTTTCTGAATATGTCAGGGTTTGAAACACAACAAAGAAGTGTGTCTTTAAATATTGATCTCTACAGTAAAATGAGATGAAAAGTGGTAAAATGAAAAGTAGTAAAATGAAAAGATATAAAATAAAATAAAATAAAATAAAATAAAATAAAATAAAATAAAATAAAATAAAATAAAATTATGTTCAAAACTTATCTAAATGAACAACAAATTCTAGCAGTCATAGGCATGGATGTTTTCTGTTTAGCTCTGTGCTATTCAAGAAAAGTAATGTTGCAAAATATTGTATTGCCTTCGGTGAACTAACAGTTTATTTTTTTCTGTTTCATTCTATTTTCATCTTTTTATATCCTTAAGTTTTGATGGGATCCCACAGACTTCATTATATGTCCATAAGTATGTGTAGGAGTCCTACTGCAACAAAAATAAATTTATTTCATCTACAAATATAGTTTGAAAATAATAGTCAGCTGTGTTTTCTTTAAATTGATTAGACTTGATTGTCTGTTTTAATTTTGAGGTACTGTACATACAATGCTACAGAGACTCAGTTGTCTCTTAATATTAGCAGGCTTCACCACCTGAAGATTTTCTCTTGAATGCGATCAAACATCTGATCTGGATCCATGCATTCCACTTTTAGATTATGTGTCATCTAACTCCAGTATCTAAACAAGTTTCTACCACCTTCTGCTAGCAGAATGAGTAGTTTCAATGAGTGGTTAAATAAATAAATAAATAGATAGATAAATAAATAAATAATAAAATCTTAGCTTAAAAATGTAAAATATTCACAGTTAAGCTGCTGTGATCTACTTCCTCAAACACAAATACTAATACTTCTGTAAGCAAGACAGTTGAAGGTTGTGATACAAAGTTTGTAGAGAAAGATAACATCCTTTATTAGACAGAATGAGTGGAAAATAATAATAATAATAAATATATGCAAAACGAGTGATGTACAATGCAATTGCATACCACCTGCTAAACAAAGGCCAGCCACTCCACAAGCAGTGCTACAGCCCCTCCCTCCAACTCCCCCCAGTTCTATTCTTCAGAAAAATGTCATGTGGCATGGAATATCCCATTGGCCATGGACAATTTCAGTCATCTGTCCCTTCCCAGCTTCTTGTGCACCCCCAGACTTACTGTTGTCAGGGCATCAGGAGAAGCTGCAAAGTCCCAGAATAAGGGGTTTCATAAGCATACTTCTTAGCAACAATAAACTGATAAAACACCAGTGTGTTATCTCACCCTAAATCCAAAATAGAGCACCATGCCAGCTACAAAGAATAAAATTAACTCTATCCCAGCTGAAACAGGACAATATCATTTCTTATTCATGCTCAGTGCTTGTAGGTCTTGTCTCAGTCTGGAAAAATAAAAAAAAATAAAAAAAAAAAATGGGAGCACTGGTGAATATGCCAGCAGGTAATACCATTATACAGAGTCACATGGAAAAGCTGGAGAAATGGGCTAACAGGAACCTCTTGAAGCTTAAAAAGAAGTGTGCCTGGGGAGGAGCAACCCCCTGTACGCATATATCATGTTGGGTTCCACTCATCTGGAAAGCAGCTTTGCAGAAGAGGACCTAGGACCTGATGGGACACCAAGCTGAAAATGAACCAGCAATATGCCCTTGCTGTAAGGAAGGCTAATGGCATTAACTTTCTAATACCAGAAGGTCAAGGGTGATGGTGATCCTTCCTCTCTATTCTGCACTATTGAAACCACAACTGGAGTACTGTGTCCAGTTTTGGGCTCCATAGTACAAGAGAGACTGGAAGCTCTGGAGAGAGTCCTCGTGTGAATTGGATAGCAGAGGTCAGCTAAGGTAATTAAGGGACTGGAGCACCTCACCTCTGAGGGAAAGCTGAGAGGGTTGGGATTTTTCAGCCTAGAGAACAGAAGGCTCATAAGGGCTTTCATTAATGTGTGAATACCTGAAGGGAGGGTGCAAAGAAAATGGAGCCAGGCCTGTTTCAGGGATGCCCAGGGACAGGACAGGAGACAGTGAGCAGAAACTGAAACAAAGGAGGTTCTGTCTAAACATCAGGAAACAGTTCTTTACTGTGCAAGTGATGTAAAACAGGTTGCCCAGAGAGATTGTAGAATCTCCCTCCTTGGAGATCTTCAAAAGCTGTCTGGACATGGTCCTGGATAAGTGGCTCTAAGTGACCCTGCTTGGGCAGGAGGGACCTAGATGGAGATAGAACCAGATGACCGCCAAAGATTCCTTCGACCATAAACCATTCTGTGATTCTGTGATCTAAGATCAGGATAACTAGAGAATATTGTCATCCACTTTTAGATACCATGAAAGAGATTATGTAAATTTGCCAAAAAATACTGTTATTGGTAGTACAAAATGGATTTAAGGCTTGAATGTAGGCATAAAGAAATACATGTCATTTTATTATTAAAATTTCACCCTTGAAATATATCTGTTCATCACCTCATCTCAAAATTCTGTCATTTGTGTTCATTGAAATGGACAGTAATTAAATTATCCTGTAGTGTCTGTCTGTTGTTGTTTTTGTTTGTTTGTTTGTTTTGTTTGTTTTGTTGTTTGTTTGGGTTTTCTTTAATGTGTGGATTTTTTTTTTCTCATGTAAAGTTCTGGAAGACAAAATATTAATATCACTCATGTAGTTCCAGAAGTAGACCATAATGATAATGATGGATTTTAATTAACATTATTATTTCAGAGTTTTGCATAAGAAGAAAATAACTCTGTAATGCTATATATTCTCATTAGAAGCCTTTCATATGAAGCAGATATCATGATTTCCACTTTTGTATAATATGTAAATTAACTTAATGTGTCCCACAATTATGCACTGTGCCTTGTGTCTGTCTGCATTTTGATCAGCTGGACATTACCTGTTTATAGCCTTGGTAGCCTGTTGGGAGAGAAACAGAATTTGCTAAACAATTAAAACTCAAAATAGGTCACAGCAGTACAATACACTAACACAGTGCTTGATTCTATATAATGACATCAAAAATTTTCTGTACCTCATTTTTTTTTTTGACAAAGATTTTAATGAGAACAGAAACTGGCACAATATAAATCGGTATGACACAATTTCTTAATCATAAGGGGGAACAGAAGAGGTGAAATATTAGAATCTCAAGATGTTCTCATTAGTCTGAAGACTAAAAAACTGTGATTGTA
This sequence comes from Stictonetta naevosa, assembly GCA_011074415.1. Classification (NCBI taxonomy): domain Eukaryota; kingdom Metazoa; phylum Chordata; class Aves; order Anseriformes; family Anatidae; genus Stictonetta; species Stictonetta naevosa. The sequence goes on along the minus strand of CM021697.1, from coordinate 166,709,272 downwards.
TTTGGTCACTCTAATCCAATCCAAAAGGAAAGAACCCTCACAATTTGTCAAGCACTTTGAATAATAATGTAAAATATTATTTTGCAGAGAAATGCAGAGACATTTTTCATGATAAGTAGGAAGGATGCAAACATTCAGTCTTAAAAGCTTTAATTTCCAGTGTCCTGACCTGGGGTGGGATGTGTGTTCTTAAGTGACATATGTGGGTTCTCTGAGAACTACATGGGGCAATGTAACTTCTTCACGTTCTTATGTAAACTGTAATATTTTGTTTATTTTAATCTTCTCAACCACATAGAATAAAAAGATTAAAAACTTATTAATAAAATAGTATAACTGCTAAAGCATGAGACATTTAACATACTTCATTCTTAATAAAAGCACAATTGTCTTCTGAAGTTCTACAAAATAATTTAAAGTATTTTACTAGAACATTAAAATTCAACAGCTAGCATTACATTATGGTTATAAAAAGCTTATATCTAGTTTTATTACATGTAGTCGTATTCATCAATTGGTGTGAATTGTATCAGTATGGATTTAATAATGGTAGACATAGGTTTTTGACAGTGTTTTTTCTTTAATACCTTATTGGAATAAAATGTAATAGAAGTGAGTATGATTTTTTAGATACATATAATTTTGTATGAGCAATAATTATTCATTTTCAAGCAAAGATTATATAATGGTATCTGAAATGTATTATATTAATCTGGAGAATCATGTTGCTTTGCTAAAGTTATAATATAGACTCTCACTAACATTACCAAGTGTTCAACCATTAGACTCTCTTTGTCAATTGCTTAGAATTGTTTGATATTTCCTAGTCAAGATTGCTTCACATTGAATTTAATTATTTGTGGGTTTTACTGTGGTTTTGGTTGTTGTTATTGTGTTTTTGTTTTATTTTTATGCAAATGTAAAGCAAGTAAATGTTATGTTGTTTGGAGGGAATATATTCTGCCTAGCCCACATTGACTATTTATGACAAATATCTCCATTGACAATTTGAAAAGACTAACATGGTAGCACTTCTCAATTTTGGAGCAGCATTTAAAGTTTTAAAGTTTTATTGGATAAAGCCAAATCTAAAGGTTTAGACAGAGAAATGAGTAGCATTGTCTTTTAACTTGTAGGTGCAAAATAATCAAATCCAATTGATTTCCTGGAGATTGCATTAGAAGTAGTAAACTGAATTCTGTCAACTAGAACTAGAACTAAGTGCAGACAAATAGTTATTATCATAGAATCATAGAAAGGATTAGGTTGTAAAGGACCTTAAAGGCAATCTAGTTTCAACCCCTCTACCATGGGCAGGAATACCACCCACTAGGTCAGGTTTCCCAAGGCCTCATTCAGCCTAGTCTTGAACACCTCCAGGGATGGAGCATCTGCAACTTCTCTGGCAACCTGTTCCAATGCCTCACCACCACCTGAGTGAAGAACTTCCTCCTACATCTAATCTAAATCTCCCCTCTTTCAGTTTAAAACCATTCTTCCTTGTCATGTCATTATTTGCCTGAGAAAAAAAAAAAAAAAAAAAAAAAAAAAAAATTGCTCTCCGTCTTTTTATAAGCCCCCTGCAAGTACTGAAAAGCTGAAATGAGGTCACCCCAAAGCTGCCTTCTCTTTAGGCTGGACATCCCCAGCTCTCTCAGCCTTTCTTCAAAGGAGAGGTGCTCCAGACCTCTGATCTTCCTCATGGCCTCTTCTGGACTTGCTCCAACAGGTCCACATCCTTCTTGTGCTGGGGAACCCAGATCTGGGCACATTACTCCAAGTGGGGCCTCACAGTAGCAGAGTAGAGGGGGACAGTCATCTCCCTCCACCTGCTGCTCATGCCTCTGTTGATGCAGCCCAGGACACATTTGGCCTTCTGGCCTGCAAGCACACACTGCTGGCTCATGCTGAGCTTTTTGTCCACCAGAACCCCCGAGTCCTTCTCTGCAGGGCTACTTTCAATGAATTCTTCTCCCAGTCTGTTCTCATGTCTGGGATTGCCCCGACTCAGGTGTAACAACTTACACTTAGAATTGGTGAACCTTATTAGGTTCACATGGGCCCACTTATCGAGCTTGTCCAGGTCCCTTTGGATGGCTTTCCTTCCATCTGTTGTATCAACTGCACCACTCAGCTTGGTGTTATCTGCAAACTTGCTGAGGCTGCACTGGATCCCACTGCCTATGTCATTGATTAGATATTAAAGATATTAAACAGTAGCAGTCCCTAAACAGACCCCTGAGGGACACCACTTGCCACCATATTGCACCTGGACATAAAACCATTGACCACCTCTCTCCTGGTGTGGACTTCAAGTGAATTCCTTATCCACTGAATGGTTCACTCATCAAATCCAGGTTTCTCCAATTTGGAGACCAGGATGTCATGTGGGACCATGTCAAAGGCCTTGCAGAAGTCCAGTTAGATGACACCGGTTGGTCTTCCCTTGTCAACTGATGCAGCCACTCCATCATAGAAAGCCACCAGATTGGTCAGGCATGATTTGTCCTTGGTGAAGCTGTGCGGGCTGTCTTGAATCAAGTTCTTGTCCTGCATGTGTCTTGTCATTGCCCCCAGGAGGATCTTTTCCATGATCTTCCCAGGCACACAGGTGAGGCTTACCAGTGTGTAGTTCCCCAGATCCTGTTTTTTACCCTTTTTGATAATGGGAGTGATGCTTCCCTGTTTCCAGTCACCAGGAACTTCACCTGATGGCCAGGACCTCAGCTTTCGCCATGTCTTCTATTACTAGTTCTCCCTTCTCATCCATCAGAGGGGGTACACTCTTAATGACCTTTCTTTTCTGGCCCATCATAGAATCATAGAATATCCCGAGTTGGAAGGGACCCGTAAGGATCATTGGGTCCAACTCCTGGCTCCACACAGATCTACCCAAAAATTCAGACCATATGACCAAGAGCACAGTCCAAACTCTTCTTAAACTCCGACAGGCTTTGTGCCATGATTACATCTCTGGGGATCCTGTTCCAGTGCACAACCTTCTCAGTGAAGAGACACCAGAAGTGACAGATGGAAGCTGAAATCATCTGTGTTCTTAATAATGTTCTTCTAACTGGCACTTTGGAACACAAAGAATAAGAAAGGGAAAGGTGAGAAGTAGTAGATGAGGACAGTCCTTTGTATATCATTAATATAATATATATATATTAATATTTATATATCATTAATATAATCTTTAAGCATAAAATAAAGCAACAAAAATAAACCTATGCCAGAATTTTCTGTTGTTTCATTTGGTATCTTGAAACCTCTAAATGTCTAGGTTAGCCATAAGAGATCACTATATTATATATATATATATATATATGCAATTTATTTTTCAAGTTTAAAGTAATTATATTATCCATTACTTTATAACTGGTAATTAAGAATAGTGTAGAAATTTTCTGGAACAAATTAAGGTAACTACTAACACTATTAGTAATTAAGGTAGCTGTTAACACTATTAACTAAAGTTAATATATATATTTAAACTTTAACTTTCAGCTAAATATTGTCTTAAAATTTGGTACTTTTTCAACTAATTTGACCGACTTCAGCAAAATTATAAGTATTTGCAGAAGTAGTTCCTAGGTACTTCCTTTTGTAATTTTACATCTTAAAAAAGAAAATACGCCTTGAAGAAAAAGGACCTTGAAAGGTCACTATAATTCATGATATTTATCCTTTTCAGTTTTTATTAAGATCTTTTAGTTCTATAGAGTCATTTTTAGTATCAATTTCCTGATTTTGTTTGTTCCATTTGCAGATATAGCTTATAATCTCTATAATCAGGATCAGATATTTCAACACTATGAAAGAAGAGGTTCTGGGAGTTGGTCTTCTATAGTGTGATGAAGAGATCTGATAGCCTTTTACTGCTGAAAAAATGAGTGAGCTTTTTTTTTTTTTTTTCAGTATTTTCCTCAGTTACAGACAACAATGGCCACTGATTGTGGCTTAGGAGTTGCAGACTGGATTTTTCAGAAGTCTTTTATTGGCAGAATAGCAGAATAGTTCAGAGCTGGAGACATTTACCTGAAGGGTTTATGGAAACCATATCCTTGTAGACTTCCAGGCTTAGCAACCAATGTTATGGAGTGAAGTGCTGGCAGTGGAAAGTCGCATGTAGGTGAGAATGATGCCTGTCCCTTCTATGATTCTAAACAGGTCCTGTTACCTTGGTCAAGCTGCATACTCTAAGGAGATTATTCACAATGCATATACCTTAGCTTACTTATTGGCTTTGATTTTCTAATTAACCATTTTTTTCTAAAATAAAACTAGGGTTCAGCAATGTTGACAGTATGTTCCTGTGCATGCTGGAAATGATATTGTATGACTTCTAATTCATTTTGTTCCATAAAGCACCATCACACTATCTTGTCAGGCTTTGAACCCTCAGGATGTTATGCCCATGGCATCATAATTCATCTCTTCAACATAAGTAACTCAACACTTGTCATCATGTAACAAAAACATCATAATGGTACTTGCCACACCTCCCACACACTCATAGAATCATAGAATGGCTTGAGTTGGAAGGGATCTTAAATATCATCTAACTCCAACCCCTCTGCCATAGGCAGAGAAGCCACCCACTTGATCAGGTTGCCCAGGGCCTCAACCAACCTGGCCTTGAACACCTCCAGGGATGGGGCATCCACAACTTCTCTGGACAACCTGAGAATTATTTTAGGAGCTCCATTTCAAGAGCTCCATTTTAGGAGCTCCGTTACTTCAGGACCTTTAACCACAAAGCATGCTAGTTATCATCATGCCCTAGCAATATAAGAACAATAAATATGTCCCATTATAGTTTTAGTTCAAGTGATTCAGAGTGGTTTTAATTGAGTTACATTCCAGGGGATCAGTTTTCTGTTCAGTAGATGGAAATCATTCTGAATCATTTGGTTTAAGACCTAGATATTACTTTTCTAAATAGATACTGTTAACAGGGTAGGTGTAGAGTACGTGCTACACGGTATAAAAATAACATTCACTGATGTTCTGACCATAAATTAATCAGAAGCTTCCAGCATCAGTTTGCTTAACAAGCATTTCATATTCTTGTACATTTTAACTAAAATGAATGAGCAAGAAGTGTTATCACTAGATGTTTCAAATGGTGAGAAGGCTCATCTAAACGGATCAGTTAAGTCACAAATTACCTGATAAATATTTAGAGAAAAAGACTTGGAAGAATCTTGCTCATTATTTGTCTAATTCTCTACTATAAACATAAAGGTAATTCATTATGTTTACCCTAGATGCGGTATCTGGACATAACCACTAAAAATTTAATTGCTTAATCACTGGTATATAGTGCTATATATGCTTCAAAGAAGTGTAAAACTTTGGGTAATACAAAACAGACACTGTGGGAGACGTAGATGATTCCTCATTTCAGATTACCTGAACACCATTCGTGATACCTAGGATATGGCAAGTTTCATGAGATCCTGCCCAGCTGAATTGAATCCCTAGAAGAATTCATCTCATTTATTCCAGGTCAATAAAATGCAGATGTCATAATTAAAAAAAAAAAAAAAAAAAAAATTTTTAAAAAAAAAAAGATGTAATTTCATTGTAATAAATGAAAATCCAGTTAATATAGTCAATGGAACCTGGAAAGCAATTGATTTCATCATAAAGTGGGCAGCCATATTCGTTCAGGTGAGTACATTGGCTTAGGTGATACCATCAATTCCATTGATGTGTTTTCCATTAACTAAGAAGCCATCTAGCCATCTTCCTCAGAAGCAGATGTCTATACCACAAGTTAGATGTGATGAATCTTGCCCTAAATTTAGGAGGAAAGGGAGAAAGAAGAGGAAAGGAGGGAAGGAGGGAAGGAGGGAGGGAGAGAGGGAAAAAGGGAGGGAGAGAGGGAGAAAGGGAGGGAAGGAGGGAGAAAGGGAGGGGGGAAGGAAGGAAGGAAGGAAGGAAGGA
>CM021697.1:166685179-166703220 GCA_011074415.1 Stictonetta naevosa | reverse complement strand
GGTGTTTAATAAATATATACTTAGGTCTATTTAACATCTTTGTCAGTGACATGAACAGCATGATTGAGTGCACCCTCAGCATATTTGCAGACAACACCAAGCTGAGTGGTGTGGTTGACACTGTGAAAGGAAGGGATGCCATCCAGAGGGACTTTAATAGGCTTGAGTGGTGGGCCTATGCAAACATCATGAAGTTCAAGAAGGCCAGGTGCAAGGTCCTACACTTGGACTGAGGCAATCACAAGCACAAATACAGGCTGGATGGAGAATAGAAACAGGCTCTAAGGAAAGGACCTGGGGGTGCTGGGTGATATAAAACTCAAAGTGAGCTGGAAATGTGCATTTTCAGCCCAGAAGTCCAAGCGTATCCTGGAATCCGTCAAAAGAAGTGTGACCAGCAGGTCAGGGGATGTGATTCTCTACCTTTACTCTTCTCTAATAAGGCCTCACCTAGAGTACTACATTCATCTCTGAGGCCCACAATATGAGGATGTGGACCTGTTGGAGCAAGTCCAGAACTGGTCCACATGGAAGATCAGAGGACTGGAGCATCTATTCTATGAAGACAGGCTGAGGAAGCTGGGGTTGTTCAGCCTGAGAGAAGGCTCCAGGGAGACCTTATAGCAGTTGTAATCTACCTAAAGGGGGCCTAGAAGAAAACTGGGGAGGGACTCTTTGTCAGGGAGTAGAGTGATAGGACAAGAAGTGATGTTTTTGAACTAAAATAGATTAAAAGAGGATAGGTTTAGATTAGATATAAGTAAGAAATTCTTTACCATGAGGGTGGTGATGCACTGGAACAGGTTGCCCTGAGAAGTTGTGGATGCCCCATCACTGGAATTAGACTTAGATGCCCACAGTTACAGCACCCTGAAGGATGTGTCAATGTCAATGACTTAATGGTCAAAAACTTTCTTTGAAAGGAAACAGAGGCATACAAATGGCAGTTTGACCAGACTGAATTTGATTCACATAAGCAGTGAGAAATATTTAAGACCTTGCATACAGACAGCAAATTAGAGAGAACTGCTTACTTACTAGCAAAATAAATTATCTCAACATAAGAGTGAGACAGAGCTATAAACTAATGAGAATGGTCCTAAAAATGTAAATTTGAACCAATTTAGTGGCTCGGCAAGTAAAATCCACCAGGAAAGATTTCTAAGTTGAAAAAGAGACCTAGCGTCTCCTAAAAGAGACTTTATTGAAGTCATGGATACAGATAGTCCTTAGACTTTGCAAAGACAGGAGGTAAAGATAAAAGGAACGTATATGGCTACACTGGGAGATCTTTAGTAAGTCAGAACTTGAAAAGGAATAATTCAAAAATAGAACCTGGACATACTGTTAGAAAAGACAGAAACCTTAGATTTAAAAGCACCAAGGTAAAGGCATGATATGAGGTGTAATTATCAAACAGCATAATTGGAAAAATAATGGTACTATAAATATATTGTGGAGGAGGTATTTAAAATTATAAATTCATTATGACATGGGAACTCTACATCTTCTTAACACTCTACATCTCCTTAGCCTAAAAGTGGTAATTGTGAAAGATAGTAAAGCAATTGTATTTGCAATGAATTATAAGGAAAGAATGGTATTGAGAGACCAGGCAGGAATTTCCTGAAAGGAAACCATTTGAAATTTACTATAGAAGCTGTGAGATTTTTTCCCTGAAGTAACTAAGAAGATAGTAGAAGAAATACTTAGTGATTATGGAATTGTTGAGGACTGAAGAGGTCCCAGAAGAATGAAAAACAAACATGGTACCTACGCATGGAAAGGGTAAGAGAAAGTATTCAGAGAGCTTTAAAACAAACCTAGTTTTGATTCCTAGAAGGATAGTAGAAGAAATTATTAAATAATTACCTTACAAGTAACTAGATAATTATAAGGTGATAAAAAACATCTGTCATGTATTTGTTTATAATAGATTGTGTCAAACTAGATTTCCATCTTTGACAGGGTAACAGGTATAGTGGATAAAGGGAACAAGTAAATGTGACACATTAACTTTAATAAGATTTTTTTAATATATATTCTCAAATGACATTTTCATAATCAAACAAGAAAATATCTTTCAGATTGCAGAAAATATGTTTTAAAATTACAGAAATATTATTCAAAATTAGTAGGTAAACAAACATAGAACATCATTCAGAAGGATTGTTTCTGTCCCTCTATTTCCAAAATTATTTTAGCATCAGTATATCTTCACTTTCATATTCATTGTGCCTTAGTCAACTCAGCACAGGCCTCTCATGTTCATTTGTACATTCTGTAAAGTGCAAAATAGACACCTTAGCCAGTATGTCATATTTGTTTATCTTCACTTTTTTTGCTCTCATTTCTTTTTTTTTTTCCCCAAACTTGCAACAACAAACTTTTGTTTTGTTTTGTTTTGTTTTGTTTTGTTTGAGAAACAAACAAAAAAGCCAATGTCATACCTACAAAGAGAAATTCACCTCTTTGAGACTTCAATTTTTTCATGATTAATATTAAATAAAATATCTGTAGGTATTAATAGCAAAATAAATGACCCATTCAATGACAATGCATAAAGCATTGATTCAGGAAGATGCTCCATGTTTTCCCTGTTTTCCATTTAAAGGATTGCTATCAGTGATAGATTAGTGTTTTCTCTATTCCATAACAGATGTATTACTGACTATTCTCATGGATGTATAGCTCACGTTCATTCATTCCATGGACTTTCCAGATACTTTCCAGTTATTTGTATTGTGACAAGAAAACTTGTCAGAAATGTTTTGTTCTTTTATTTATCTTAGATCTAGTTTCTGCCCCTTGGTGTTATTTAGTGTGTGTTTTTTTTTTTTTTTTTTTTTTTTTTTTATTTTTTTTCTTCCCTTTGTTCTTTTTTTTTTTGATTTTTTTTTTTTTTTTTTTTTTTTTTTCTATTTTACCTCTTCTCTTCTTCCTGACAGTTGTCAAGGAATTCAGCTCCCCAGTTCCAGCAAGTTCCATGTGTCTTTAAAAAGTGTGATACGGTCAAAACAGATAGTTGATCTGACTCTAACCTTGGCCCACAGCCTGTTTTGCCTCTCTGGACAACTGGAAACATCAACTTATCACAGCATCTTTTGTTTTGAATTGGGGATGGAAGGGTGTTGGGATTTCTTTTTTCCTCTGAATTTCCCTCATAGCAGTAAGTTCAACTGCCATAATAAATAAATATGTAAATAAACAAATAATTAAATAGATGGAAGGATATGAATCAGATATAAAAATCTTTTTTATAAGCCCCCTGCAAGTACTGAAAAGCTGAAATGAGGTCACCCCAAAGCTGCCTTCTCTTTAGGCTGAACATCCCCAGCTCTCTCAGCCTTTCTCATGTCTGTTCTCATGTCTGGGATTGCCCCGACTCAGGTGTAACACTTTGCACCTAGACTTGGTGAACCTTATTAGGTTCACATGGGCCCACTTTTCTAGCTTTGTCAACTGATGCAGCCACTCCATCATAGAAAGCCACCATATTGGTCAGGCACCATTTGTCCTTGGTGAAGCTGTGCTGGGTGTTTCCTTGGCTGACTGGCTTGTGGACCACTTTCTTGTCCTGCATGTGTCTTCTCATTGCTCCCAGGAGGATCTGTTCCATGATCTATTCGTGGGGGAAGGAGATGCAACTCTGAGTGAAGACATAAAAACATGATCACGCTATCAACAACAAAATACTTGTGAACTGTCCCAGTGCAATCAGGACGTGTTCTGGATCTGTGATATGACCGATAGGCCAGCTGATGTGCCCCTACACCAAAACATGCAGTATGGGAAACAAGGAGGAGGACCTGAAAACCATGGTACAAATTCTTCACTCAAGGTGGTGAGGAACTGGAACAGGTTGCCCAGTGAGTCTGTTGATGCCCCATCCCTCAAAATGTTCCAGACCAGGTGAGATGACACTCTGGGCAACCTGACCTAGCGGGTGGCATTCCTGCCCATGGCCGGGTGGTTGAAACTAGATGATCTTTAATGTCCCTTCCAACCTGAGCCATTCTATGATTCTATGAATCCATGAATCCATCATTCTATGATTCTATGGTTCTATGGTTCTATGATTCTGTGATCTTGCCAGGCACAGAGGTGAGGTTCACCAGTCTGTAGATCTCCAGGTCCTCCTTCCTATCCTTTTTTAAAAATGGAAGTGATGTTTCCCTTTTTCCAGTCACCTGGGACTTCACCTGACTTCCAGGCCTCTTCAAATATGATGAAGTGAGGCTTGGCAACTCCATCAGTCAGTTCCTTCATGACCCTGGGATTCATGGCAATGGGCCCCAGAGACTTATACCTGTTCGGTTTCATCAGGTGGTCTTGAACCTGATCTTTGTTTACAATGGGAGGGACTTTGCTCCCCCACCTCTCATCTACACGTTCAGGGAAATGAGAGATGTAGAAAGCCTGATTGGCAGTGAAGACCAAGTCAAGGAAGATGTTGACTACCTCAGCCTTCTCCATGTCTGTCATTACCAGTTCATCTGTTGAAAGGGGTACACTCTCCTTGGCCTTTCTTTCCTGAGCAATGTACCTATAGAATCCCTTCCTGTTATTTTTTGCATCCTTTGCCAAGCTCAGTTCCATCTATGCCTTGGCTTTCCTGATCCCATCCCTGCACATCCAGACTGAATGCCTGTATAGGATCCCCAGGCCACTTGTCCCTGCTTCCACTGCCTGTGCATTTCCTTTATTGCACTTCAGTCTGACCAGCAGGTCCTTGCTCAGCCATCCCCTTTTCCTGCCCTCCCTGCCCGCTTTCTTACACCGGGGTTTGGAAAGTTCTTGTGCTCTAAGGAAAACATCCTTAAAGAGCTGCCAGATCTGTTCAGCTCCTTTGTCCCTAAGGACAGTGTTCCAGGGGATCTCATCTGCTAGATCTTTAAATAGCTTGACTTTCACTCTTTGAAGTTCAGGGTCCTGACTTTGCTCTTTGCCAGTCCCATATTTCTCAAGATCACAAACTCAACCAGGGCATGGTCACTACAGCCTAAACTGCCTCCAGTCTTGATCTCTTCAATGAGTTCATCTGCATTAGTGAGCACGAAGTCCAGTAACACTTCTCCTCTGGTTGGTTTGTCTAACACCTGGACCAGGAACTTATCGTCAATGCACTCCATGAGTCTCCCTGATTGTTTACAGCGTGATGTGTAGCTTTTCCATCAGACATCCAGGTGGTTAAGGTTACCCCATCAGGATGAGAGCGTGCAAGTGCAATGCTTCCTGTACCTGAAGCAAGAATGCCTCATCCACAGCCTCGCCTTGATCAGGTGGCCTGTAGTAGACCCCAACCACAAGTTGTCCTTTATTGGTCCAGTCCTTAACTTTTTTCCCCAAGCACTCAACTTGTCTGTGGCTGTTTCTCAGAGGCATCTCTTCAAAATACATTCCCTAACAAAGAGGACAACATCCCTGTCCCTCCTTCTATGCCTATCCCTTCTGAAAATCTTGTTGCCCTGAATTCCAAAGAAAGAATCCATTCTGCTGTGCGTTTTGTAGACATCACAAAACACCACCACCACCACCACTTCTCTGTCATCTGTTTTCATTCTGAAATTCAAAAAGCCAGCTGCCTAATCTAGTTGAATTTGTGATGCATTTAGGAGAAAAGATTGCATCTGAATTTTCTCTCCTTTCTTCCTCCCTTCTTTTCTCTGTAAATAAGTAATAAACAATCCATACAGTGGGATAAAAATGGAGGCTCTATCAGCACTACCCCAGTTTACAACAAAAACTTCTTCAAATGAGATATTTAAAGGGTAATATATTCTTTATCCTTTATTTATTTATTATTTTTATTTTTAATTTTCAAATTGAAAACAAGCAAAGGAAGACTGCCTATCTGCATTACCTATTTGGACTGGATAAGAAACTGGTGACGGTTGAGTCACCTACTCAACACTTTACCCAACCTTCAAAACTTGTTAATAGAAAACCTACTTTGCTGTTACTGTATCTGTATCTGTTTTTGAGAGAACAGGAGTAAAAATAAATTTTTCAGCTCTGCTGTCTCCTAGTTGCAATAAGTGATTTAAATTGGCTTCCTGCTATGGGAAACCTAAACGTTAGCTAATTTGGCTTATACATTTGTGCTTCTTTAACTTTAACCTGGATAGGTGTGTATAACACTCAGCAGGAGTATGTCTTGTTTCTACCAGCAGGCAGAAGTTGTTTATAAAATGTCTTTTTCAAGTCTAATTATAAATTAAGGTTTTTAGAAGTAAGAAAAAAAAAAAAAAAAAAAAAAAAAAGTAAAGAGTATACTGCAGGTAATATTAATGTGGTCATTTTAGAAGCACAGTTCTTCACAGAATGTAAACTGTTCCTGCTCACAGCAGGGTGACAGACTGGATGTAGAAAGAATAATAAAGTTTTTGTCTATGTTTATGACCAGCACATGAGACAGCTAAAATGAATAGGAAAAATGAATAAATAAATAAATAAATAAATAAAAGATATGCCACTAGCCCCCAAGAGAAATGACATTAATGATATAAGTTGTTGGGAAATTTGTTGCTTTACAATAGAAAACTTAAGCTTACTCTCCTAATAATGTAGCTGTACTCTATGTAGCACTTCTCCAGGAATCACAGCTATTTGTATCTATTACATTTTATAATTACTAAAACAGTGAACCATTTTTATTCTCTTGCTTTCCCTCTCTAAGCATAAATTAACACTTTAATTTTTATTTCTGTTGCAAATCTAAAGGTGTCCCTGAGACACCCTATTGTTTAAGATTACTGTTAATCTTAAGTATCATGCTGAGCAACCAGATACTTAAAGAGAAGGAACATGGCAAGCATAACATCTAGACATCATTTCCTGTCTGTTTACAATGATTCATGCTGGAAGCAACCTAGACTTCATTTCAAGTCCTGAACAATGCTGCAGTTTGTGTCTTTGGGTCTCTAGTTGAGAATCTCTCAATTCCAGAGCCATGTACCTGTAAAATATCTGTATCTAGCAACCTACCTATCAGTAAATGTCATTTGTGTTTATATATACATTATATGTACATATGAATGTATATACACAGGCATTAAAATGTTTGACGCAAACAATTATATATGATACACTGTCTTATTTCCTCAGATATGTTCATTGGTGCTTTCTGGCTAAGAAGGAAAATAAGTATGATTTTTTAGAACATTCACTAGAAATATTTTTGTTTTCTTAGATTAATTTACTTTGAGTTTGTTCAAAGCTCAAAGCTGATGCATTTACAAATGTACATCTTGTTCTAGGAAGGCATAACATCAGTGCTGCTCTTTAGTGCAGTTTCATCTAACAATGAACTATAGCTCTCTCCTGCTTGCCATGTTACTGAATATAGCCTTGTAACAAAATAATTATTTATTATTATCTCAAATTAACATGTATTTATGATAGGCATATATTTTATTACAGCTGGTCTTTTGTCTTATTTAACTGCAATGAGGATACATAGCTGGTAGTCTGAAATTCATTTTTCCCAGTATCATGATACATCAGTTTGGGTTCTGGGACCTTCTCATGAGGAATTTGTCTGAATTTACTTCTATAATCTAATATTAAAATATGTGGATGAAATATTAATATCCCCTCCATAAACTTAGCTCATACTTATGAAATAGTTTTCCCATTGTATATCTAATTTCCCAGTACTCTAAGTCTTGTAATAGAAAACCATAGTGTTTATTTTCAGTATTGGTTATATAGGAGGCAATGGAATTAGAACTGCTAATGTCTAAGTTTAGCTTAATAGGTTTAGATCTTTCCTAATGAAGCCAGGTAGAAATTAAGAGCGAAGTACTGAACCACTGACTGTACAAGTAAGAGCTGGTCAGATATCCAAAGACACCATATTAATTAGTTGTAAATTCTGCTGCCATATTAAAGCATTTGGCTCAGAAAAGAGGTGTCCTGGTGTGCTGCTAAATGCTTTAGTTTTATGTGAGCTACTGTAATTGCACAAGTTGTTTTGTAAACTTCTTGAACACTTTTTTTTTATAATATGTAGAGTATGCAGCCAGAATTAATTCATGGGGTTCAACTCTGTAGTTAAGAGTTTATCTTCTGGCAATCTTTTTACAGTCTATTTCTCCCTGCAGATTTCTGGTAATGGTGCACTAGCATTTTTTGCTACTTTTTAGTGATATATAACTACATTAAATGTTAAGTACATTATGTCACAGTGGATTATATTATGCCACCAATACCTACTACAAAGTGAATTAAGAAGGACAGCTTCTGTACCTCTCATTCAAGTTAAAAAGTCAATCCAAGAGCTCAGTATAATACAAAATAGCAAGAAATATAACATAATGATATGTTACTAGTGTAAAAAATAAATTGAAAAAATAATTATTTCCTAAATGTATATAATGCACAAACACTCCAAATTTAATCTCACAAATCATAGTGTTTCTCTCAGTTTCAGAGCAATCAAGTTAACCACTCTCTTGATATGATGAGAAAGTCAGTGACCTTATATCAGACTTATATAAGTGAAATTCATCAATTTTATCATTTTCTGTGTTAATATGTCCTATACATTGTTGTATAAATCATATAATTTTATGAGTTAAATTAGTTTTTCCTAACTTCAATGAAAGCAGCATCCAACTTCTGATCTGGACTATGGAAATTATTTTGTCACAATATTTTTGTGGAAAAAAAATCAAAAATACAAATATATTTGACAATATTGCATCCTTCTTTTATGTCTGTGGATACATTTCTCCTACCTAGAACAAAACATCTAATTAATATTGTAAAAGCATGTGGAAAGTGTGAACACCTGCTTCATTCATGTTGTCTGACAGAGGACCTTTTCCATGCAAAACAATAATGAGTAAAGGGGGAGACAATAAACCACATCACAGAGAGACACAAACCATTTAGACATGAGCTAACAGAGATAAAAACCAATAAATAGTAATAAAATAAAAATAAAATTCAAGTCACTGATGGATGAGAAATGCTCAGATTTATATGGAGAGTTAATATGGGAGAACAAGTGCATAACTGGTCATCTCCATATTTCATTTAATTCATATGATAGCAAAGCCTGAGTGAGAGGGGAGGAAATCATGACCACCTTATAGTCTTAAATTAAAAAAAAAAAAAAATCCTATTAGTATAAAGAATTCTGAAAAAAAGACAGTGGGTAGGGGGGCAGAGAAAAGATAAAGATTGTGGAAGGTGTGATCACTCAAGTTATCTGACAAAGGACCTTTTCCATGCAAAACACAATAATGAGTAAAGGGGGAGGCAATAAACCACAACATACAGAGACATAAACCATTTAGACATGAGCTGAGACAACAGCCAAAAAAAAAAAAACAATAATAATAAAAATGTCACTAATGAATGAGACATTAAGAAACATCAGGCACAGCTTTTGAGAGGGCCAACCTGGATTTGGTAACTGATCAGAAGAGGGAAGCAAGAGGAATGGAGGAATGTGAGGGTTTGGGATATTCCATGGGCATAAGTGGGACTGTGCAAAATTTACTAAGCACAGTTCAGTGGAAGGGGTTTGGGAAGAAGAAAAGAGTGGAAGACAGACAGGAGTATAAAAGGGACAAGTTGCATATAAAACAGAGCAGGTCAGTATGCTTGTCTGGCTGAGCCCTTCACCTGATCACTGCAGTCTGTCTTGTTTTATTATTACTATTTTCAGCTCTCTCTCTTCATCCTCCAGCCCCTGGAGTGGGAACGGTGTGTGGCCCCAAACCTGCTTATGATATGAAATTGCTGGTCATGAGACTAACCTGGTATTTGTACTCAGCACTGTCATCGACTCTGTACTTTGGAAACCATATCTCAGAAACTATTAACAATTACACCTAGTACCATTTTTCTTCAGGGAGCCAAACTATGGAGGGGACAGGGGGAGATATTTTTTCCTGCTTGTTCACTCTCCCTTTCTTAGCTGAGAAAGTGTGGGATAGATGAGTAGACAGTAAGGTGGGTTGAGAACTGGCTGACTGGCCGAGCTCAGAGGGTGGTGATCGGTGGAGCAGAGTCTGGCTGGAGGCCTGTGGCTAGCGGTGTTCCCCAGGGGTCGGTGCTGGGTCCGGTCTTGTTCAACATCTTCATCGACAACCTTGATGAGGGAATAGTGTCTGCCCTCAGCAAGTACGCTGATGACACAAAGCTGGGAGGAGTGGCTGACACGCCAGAAGGCTGTGCTGCCATTCAGCGAGACCTGGACCGGCTGGAGGTATGGGCAGGAAGAAACCAGATATGGTTTAATAAGAGCAAGTGTAGAGTCCTGCACCTGGGAAGGAACAACCGGATGTATCAGTACAGGCTGGGGGACGACCTGCTGGAGAGGAGCTCTGAGGAGAAGGATCTGGGGGTCCTGGTGGACGACAGGTTGACCATGAGCCAGCAGTGTGCCCTGGTGGCCAAGAGGGTCAATGGGATCCTGGCGTGCATTAAAAGGAGTGTGGCCAGCAGGTCAAGGGAGGTGATCCTCCCCCTCTACTCTGCCCTGGTCAGGCCTCACCTGGAGTACTGTGTCCAGTTCTGGGCTCCCCAGTACAAAAAATACAGGGATCTCCTGGAAAGAGTCCAGCGGAGGGCCACAAAGATGATACAGGGCCTGGAGCATCTTTCCTATGAGGACAGGCTGAGAGACCTGGGTCTGTTCAGCCTGGAGAATAGGAGACAAAGGGGGGATCTTATCAATGTCTATAAATATCTGAGGGGTGGGAGACAGAAGGATGTAGCCAACCTCTTCTCAGTGGTTTGTGGGGATAGGACAAGGTGCAATGGCTGCAAGACAGAACACAGGAAGTTCCGCACCGACATGCGAAAGAACTTCTTCACGGTTAGGGTGACGGAGCACTGGAACAGGCTGCCTAGAGAGGTTGTGGAGTCTCCTTCTCTAGAGATATTCAAGGCCTGTCTGCAGGCGTACCTGGGCAGCCTGCTCTGAGGAACCTGCTTTGCAGGGGGGTTGGACCCGATGATCTTTTGAGGTCCCTTCCAACCCCTAGAGTTCTGTGATTCTGTGATTCTGTGATTCTTCTTCACCCTCCTCTTATCCTATGGGCTAGTTACAATAGTTCTTAAAGATTTTGAATATCCTTGGGATACTCAAACCAGCATGTTGTTATTGTTATGTCTTCTGAATGCGATCCAGATTTTGTTTAAGGTTAAACAACTACTTAGGAATGCCATCCAGGGATCTGTCCTGAGGCAGGATGGCTGTGAGTGGCAGGGAGTGTGGGAAGGTATGGGCAGGTATCTAGAGCAGTGAGCACCTCCAGTGCTTTGGAAATTCACCCCTGAACAACTGCAAAATCCTAAAAAACAAATGGTAGAATGCTTGAAAAACGGGTGTCATCACTCTGGCAATTCCAAAGAGACACAAATCACTGCAACGTGCTGGGGTCTGGCTTATGCCTATCAAGCTGCAATCAATGCCACTATAGACTTAGTGACAGACCCTGCAGCCACTCCAACCCCTACAATGGACCCTGCAGCCTCTCCAGCTCCTGGGGCCTCTGTGATGGGCCCAGTGGTTGTTCCAGCTCCTGTGATGGGCCCAGTGATTGTTCCAGCTCCTCTGACGAGCCCAGCAGTCATTCCAGCCCGTGTGACGGGCCCGGCATTTGTTCCAACCCCTGTGGTGGGCTCAGGACAATATGGCAGCCTTATTGTTATTACAATATTAATATTGTAATAATATTAATTGTAATTAATATTGTTATTACAGCCTTATTACAACCCTTAGCATTTAAATAGTCATTTTTCAAAGACAGTCTGGTATGGGTGCATGCTGGTTATGTTTACACTGCTAACTTTTGAACTAAAATCATCTATGATTAAAGACTAGAGGAAGGTAAACCATTCTAGCAGCTGTTCCATTTTCTTTTATCAATTATATTAGGCTTAGCTAATACTGAATAAATGATTGCAGGAGCTCCTCTCAGTACCATTGATTCTGACTGAGGTCCTAGTTGTGCAGATAGCTGCCATGTGTTACATGATTGATTGAATTAATAAATTATTATCAGTAAATGGTTTGTTAATATTTGCATAAAATGTTTGTAAACACTAGTTCTGGGTCCCCGAGTATAAGAGAGACATACAAGAAAGAGTCCAATATAGGGCCTCTTCTTCAGCCTGAAGAAGAGGAGGCTCAGGGTGGGATCTTATCAATGTCTATAAATACTTGAAGGGAGGATGCAAAGTGCGTGAAGCTGTCTCTTTTCAGTGGTCCCCAGTGCTAGGACAAGAGTCAATGGATACCAACTGGAACACAAGAGTTTCTGTCTAGACATTGGAAAGTACTTTTCTGTGCAGGTAATGAAGCACTGGGACAGGTTGCACAGAGATGTTGCGGAGTTTCCCTCCTTGGAGATCTTCAAAAGCTATCCAGACATTGTTCTGGGCAACCTGCTCCAAGGTGTCCCTGCTTGAGCAGGAGATTTGGAACAGATGACCTCCAGAGGTCCTTTCCAACCTCAGTTATTCTGTGGTTCTGTGATAAATGAATCATCTCCTGATCTTGAGTGTTCTTATATATTTTGTTTGAAAATACATCTCTATATAATTACATAGCAACCTAAGAAAACATAAAATATATGAAGTTAAACTCCATGGGCATATTTTCTTCAAATGCAGAGTGGAATATAAATCAGCACAGAATTTGTCACTGTGATTTTTGAAAAGGCTAAGTGTGGAAAATGTGAACATGTTAACTGCTCATACAAAATGCTTTTCTATCATGACCAGGCAAAATAAGTGTACTGCATGACTGATATCTCAATGAATTCAGTTCAGTCTCATTCAATTGCATATTTAA
Organism: Stictonetta naevosa; assembly: GCA_011074415.1. NCBI lineage: Eukaryota > Metazoa > Chordata > Aves > Anseriformes > Anatidae > Stictonetta > Stictonetta naevosa. Next base: position 166,690,403 of record CM021697.1, on the reverse strand, counting down.
TTCTTAGATATGGCAAGCAGTTTAAAAGCAAATTAACATTGTGTCATTTCTGTTTCACAAAACTTGAGTCCAGCAAATTGCCCTCCAGGTGTGTCCTGAATATCATGTTGGCTGATTCACTTCCAAAGGAAATTAATGATCTACACCGCTTGAGAAAATTATTTACAATACCATTAAATCTTTTCAGACAGATACTGATTTGGATACTGAAATGAGCAGTAACCATTCACAACAGTTATTGTATTTACTCACATCCAAGAGAATTATAACATGATTCTAGTCATTTTCAGTCAGAAAAAAATAAATTAAAAAAAAAATCCTAAACAACAACAACGTTTACTTTATTTTCTTCTTCACAGCTCACATAGGTGCTAAAATCCACGCAGCTGCATAGTGTTAAAACTTTTGGCTTGTTGGAGAACTGCTCAAGAGCAATAATGTATAACTCTGGCATGTTATAAGGGATCACAGAACCACAGAATCTGAGCACAGTTCTGAAGGGTGGGGGAGGGTTGCATGTGAACAGCATATGAACATGAGTCAGTCCAAAGGGTGGATATTATACTGCCAGTAAGGGAGACAGCATGCAACAGCATCAGAGCAATCTGATGTATCTAGTTATTCTTTCACTGTTGGCTACACCACTCTAAACCTTTTGTTGTGGCTCATTTGCCATGAGTTAAACACAGGTAAAAAAAACCTGTGCAACAGTGATTGTAACATAGTAAATGTGAGGTAACTCCATGTGGATTTTTACTCAAAGAAAGATATGCGTCTGGATGAGATTAATGTCCCTTTCTGGTTGCCTGCCTTCTTCCACTGATGATAAAAGGAACCACAACACTTCGATTAGCTGTTTAGTTTATCACTAAAAGGTGAAAACAATTCCACCCAACAATGGAAAAAAAGATTATTTTAGCCTCAGGTAAAATCAATCATATAGACACTACAGGATTTAACCGTACATATTCTGGAGCAAGTATAAGTAGCTTTTCAAGTAACAAATGAAGACTGAAAATTAATTCTCTAGTTATGATATGCATTTAGAAGTCCAGCTAAGAATGTGTAGCTAGCATAAAATCAATGACATTTGATGAAGTTTATCAGGAGCAGGCTAGAAATGTATGGAAATAAAGGATGAAAGAACTGTGTTGGCAGAAAGATATACACTTTGAAAAAAAAAAAAAAAAAAAAAAAAATTTAAATAGCATGAATGCATATCAAGAGTGCTCTTCTTGGGAGAAAGGTACAGTGGCACAAATCTGTCTAGTGATTGTCTTTACTTCCCATAATGATATGAATAATCATTCAAAACAAATGACAAATGTTTTTCATCTCAGAAGGTGAAATGCTCTTTTCGGGTGCCCACACCTGACATCTGGGGGGCTCTTTCCAAAGCCAATGGACATGGCTGCAGCTTCCCTATTTGCAGGTTCAAACAGTAGTGTAGATAAGTGTGTACTCCACAGACACTGAAGCCACTAACAGTTGGCACAGGAAAGGTGCTGACTGCAATAGCACCCACATATATAATGCTATCAAGCTTCACCTAAACTTAAGAGACAATGAAGTATCCTTTCTTCTTTTTGCCTGCTCAGGAAAAAAAGTCGCTGACCTGCTCCATTTTACAGGTAACATGTTCCTTTTATACTTCTGTTTGTCTTCCACTCTGCTTTTTCCCGAACCCCTCCTACTGAACCGTGATTACTAATTTTGCACAGTCCCACAGATGCCCCTGGAATATCCCAAACCCTCACATTCCTCTTCTAATTAGTTACCAAGTCCAGGTTGGCCCTCTCAAAAGTTGTGACTGAAGTCTCTTAATGTCTCATTTGTTAGTGACATTTTTTTTTAATTTTTTTTTGGGGGGGGGAGTTGTCTCAGTTTCTCAGTTCATGTGTCTGCATGTTGTGGTTTATCGCCTCCCTCTTTACTCATTTTTTTTTTATTATTATTATTTTTTTTTTTTTAAGACTATAAGACAGTCATGATCCTTCTTGATGTCCTCCCCTCTCACTCAGGCTTTCTATCATATGAATTAAATGAAATAGGTAGATGAGCATTTATGTACTTGTTCTCCCATATTAACTCTCCACCTAAATCTGAGCAGAATAAATCAGAAACAAACTTGGGAAAACTGCACTGAGCAACAAGTGTCAAGCTTTTTAGAACCCTGTAAAAGCACAAAAGATTTTATTTTTTTCCCACATTAGACACTAAAATTTAGCTAAAATTCATCATATACTTTTGTTACTGGACAAGCCATTCTTTTCAGTTATTGCTGACACAAAACAGCATTTGAAAGAAAGATATCAAAACAAATAATGATGGAAAAAAAAATCTATTGAATTCACTACATTATACTACATAATTACCTAGTGAATAGACCTTCTAAATACTCCTGAATGACAGACATTTGTTGAACTAACTGGATGATTAAACTGGTAAAGAAAGAGTCCTGTACCTACAAGTTACATAGGAGACAGGAACAGGCCTGGAGGTGTTCATCAATCTGGTGGAGGGGGTGGGTAATGATCTTATACTAATTGACCAGGGACAAATCCAGGATCTTTCTCATGTCTCTGTTGAGATTCAATACAGCCACTTGATAAAACAGCTGCCCCCTAATACATCAGGATCTTGGCAGGAGGCAGAATGGAGTAACTACATCAGCAGATTGAACAATAGTGATTGAGTTATAAGGTATTTCCTGGAGCTCACAGATCACAGGAAAGGAAATAAAGGCATCTACTCGTTATTCCCAGGAAACTGTTCTGATGATTTTATTCTTTTCTACATATTTCTAAATGTTTCATGACAAGGTTGGATAACAAGTACATGCATATCAGAATGATAAGCATCTTAGCAATGTTTATGGTAGACACTCTGAAGGTTGTTATTACTATCACAAGGTGAGAGTGAGAAAATAATCTGTAAGGTATGTATCTCTGCAACAGTTATTACTGTTTCATTGGTATGTGTAAGACCTTTCAGGAAAATTAATGTACCATTTACTAACCAACAAGTTTCCGTGAACTCTCTCTCTACCTTCCATTCAGCATGTAATTAATATTTAAATACCTGTTCCCTTTTCTTTATTTTTGTGTTGTTTCTGAATGACAAATATTTTTACAGCTTGAATAAATATTAGCAAGGGTCCTTAAATTAATGTTTGTGTTTATTTTCTCTTTAGTTTACACACTGACAGTAAACAGACTTTCTAACCTTAGGTGTATATATTTTTTTTTTCGTGCTTGCAGAAGCATGATTTATTTGTTGACTGAGGCATAACCCCAAATGATCAGTAGTAACAGATAAGAACTGAGAGATCATTTTGTGATTCTGAGATTCTGAAGGAAAAAGGAGAAATCTTATATTCCCAGAAAGTTCTTGATCCAAAACTATTGAATTGTATAGAAAATCTACATTATTTTCAATAGGAAGGATAGCAAACTTGAGATGCTCTGCAGGGAGAACTGTACAAAGTAAATTAAAAAAAAAGAAAAGAAAAAAAAAAAAAAAAAAGGAAAGAAAAGAAAAATAGAACTTATTCCCCATTTAAAACCTGGAGATATTGTAATTGGAAATGAAATTGGTTATGAGGTTTTGTAAGCAGTCCTTATTTGTGATTCTGTGGTGTGCTGATTCCTTTTTAAATATAAGTTATATTGTATTCATTTATCTGAAAAATCCTTGGGAAATAGACTGTTCATATATAGGCTACAGTAGAGATCATATTTAGGCTTATCTGAGCTTAGCTTTAAAAAAAAACTATTTGTTCATGAACCTGTCTCTGGGAGATTGAGTTGGGATCAACATATTTAACAGCCATTGACAGAATTGTGTTCTATTCATTTTCTTTTCAAATCTATCCATCTTATACTCTGTAATGCTCTGTGGCAATGGGGGTCCATAATTTAATCATACAGTGTTTCAGATCTGTTGAATATTCCTTTCACTGGGTATTCTCTAATTCTTTTTTTATGACAAATACTGAATAATCACTCTTTATTCATCACCTGTACCATGCCAGGCATGATTGTGTAGGTCTTTCTGATATCTCCCCTTTAGTTGTATCTTTTTCAGGCTGAAGAGTTCCTAGGTTCTTTCATCTTTCTTTATAGAGACACCTATACCCAAAAATAGAAAGGCAGAGGACAGCATGGATATCATTCATGTTTTGAATGAAGAATGTAATTAGAACAGATCTAAAGCTGCTCTCAATGGGAAGAAAGATGTTATTCCAATGAACCACACAGCAATCACAACATTCATAGATTCTGGAAGACTGCCCTTCTGATTTACTTTCTCTGAAACTTTTCTAGTCCAGCTAAATACATTTCAGCTAGGATGATTAGAAAAGAATGCAGTATTCAAGATTTAGATTTATACTGTAATATAGTGAAGTTTTCAACTTTGTTACAATACCCTTTCCTAACATTTTTATTATTCTTTTTGCTTTGTTTTATCTCTGTTGACCACAAAGTAGACAATTTTGGAAGATGATCCACAGATCATACACATCCTACCAGATTCCACATGGACACCAAGATCACTTTACTCAAATAGTCGCAGCTAATTTAAAGTATGTTACTCTGTAAGTACGCTCCTGAGACAGAACAAACCTGCACTGTGCAAAATATGACATGAAGATCCTCAAGTTAACAGAAATCCAACACAAGAAATATAAGAGGTGTTATACCATAAAGCTAGTTTTCCAGAGTTAGATTCAGTACATGTGTATGCCCTTGTGGTGACCACACAATACATGAGCAGGTCAGCAGGTCAAGTAGAGCAGGAACTATGGCCAGCCTTATACTTTAGGACCAATGCCAAATGTTTTAATTTTTGTACTAGATTTGAAGCCTCTGAAAAGCACCATTTACGGGTTACATGAAATTAGCAGATAAAACTGCTTAAAGCTGCTCTAGTCCTAAATGTGGAGGTGACTCCTAATCATATCTTTTAAACTAGAACCCTAAAACTCTGTTTCAACTTCAAATAAATCAACAAGGCATGCTTCTTGGTTTGGGTTTAGCATATGTGCTGGTTTGTTTCTAAGATACATAAAGCTGGGGAGAAAATGGAGCACTCAGTTATCAACTGTCCAAAAAATAACAATCACCAGGAGGTAAGGAAGAAATACTGCTTTATAAGGAAGAAATACTGCTTTAAAGTTAAAAAAAATAAAATAAAATAAAATAAAATAAAAAAATAAAATAAA
>CM021697.1:166629671-166683744 GCA_011074415.1 Stictonetta naevosa | reverse complement strand
AAAATAAAGTTGACTTACTGAACATTACATTTGTAATGACGGCATTTTAATTTCATAGAATTGTAGAATCATTCAGGTTGGAAAAGACCTTTAAAATCATCTAGTCCAACCATTAACTTAGTACAGACAAGTCCACCACTAAACCATGCTACCAAGTTCTACATGTACATGTTTCTTGAAGACCTCTAATCTCAACTACTTCCCTGGGCAGCCTATTCCAATATTGCACAACACTTTCAGAAATTTCTCGTAACATCCAGACTAAACCTCCTTTGGCACAACTTGAGGTCATTTCCCTTCATCTTATCTGTTGGTGCTTGGGAGAAGAGATCAACGCCCACCTTGCTACAATCTCCTTTAAGGTAATAGTAAAATACAATAAGGTCTCCTCTGAGCCTCCTTTTCTCCAAGCTAAACAACCCCAAATCCCTGGGGCGCCCTGGGGGGACACCACTAGTGACCAGCTTTCAACTGGTTGTAACTCCATTCACTGTGACTCTTTGGGCCCGGCCACCCAGCCACTTTTTAATCCAACAAAGTATACACCTGTCCAAGCTATGAATAACCAACTTCTTCAGGAGAATGCTATGTCAAAAGCCATACTGAAGTCTAGGTATACCATATCCACAGCCTAGGTATACCATATCCACGTCCTCATCCACTGAGCACGTCACCTTGTGGTAGAAGGAAATCAGGTTTGCCGAGCAGGACCTGACTGTCATAAACTCATTTTGACTTGACCTGATCCAATTTGTTTGGTTGTCCTGTTCAATTTGTATGATTTCAGGTTTTTGCTTTGCTTGTTTTTTAGTATTTTAGAAACTAAAAAGGTTCATCAGAGCCATGGCACCTCCTATGCTAGCAACTGGTCCTAGAAATGCTATAAATGTAAATTTCTCTGACATAAAGGCCAAATTTATGAAACCTTCCTGTAGATTTCTTGCCATTTGACAAAACATCTGAAAAAGGAGAGATTCAGTCTTAATCTTATTATTTGTTTTATGCTTCAAATGGGGAAAATGATCCTAGAGACCTGCAGGAAGGCTTAATTAAGAGCAGGAATGTAAAGCATCCAAGAAAGTTAACCAAAGGAACAGACTTCCGTATGGGGAAAACTTCCTATGTAATCTTGTGGTGCAAGACACTATGCATTTTCATTATTGCATAAAATTCTTATTTAAAATTAAGCATATATACAAGTACATATTATTATATATAGTCATTTATAATTATGATTATATTGAACTATTGCATCCATTGTTACAAAAAATCACAATATTCACAAAATTAATCAACACTCAAATTTTTTCCCAGTGGTCTTTGATCCTGTGGATTGATCTAAATACATTTTGAAGATCTTCAAAATTCTGAGCCAAAATGAGAACTGAATAGTTGGAGCACAATACCACTTCTGTCACAGTATGGACTGCAAGATGTTGCTTTTACTGAATATACTGTAAAAATGTCTGATTGGACTTTTATAGTGTATACTGCCAATAATTTTCACTGACAATTTTATAGCCCTGTGTGACATTTATGTTTTTATTATTATTATTATTATTTACATCAATTTCTTGATGCATAGTGTTTATTCTATGCATTGCAGACTCAGTTCTAGAGATTATTGAAGACATTATTTAACATGTCCTCGAAGTATTTCAGTTCTCTCTTCCTAAGTATGATAAAAAAATGCATATTTAACCTACAGATTCTTGAATCCTATCATGGGTTTGTATGACACACCCAGCTGTGGAAGATCTTTTAAAAAGGTATTTGAGCTATGCAATTAAGTTAATATGTCAATGATGATATGAGGAATATATAATCTATGGAGTCACTCATTCTTACTATAGGGAATAAATCATTAACTATTGAGACAAAACATTGATGTGAAATGTTGATTACTTATGTATCTCAACATGAATGTTGACACATTATTCCATAGCAGCAATTTCTGTAAAGGCACATACCTTTTTGAAGCAAATCCAAATATTAAAGTTCATGTTGCATTTTTAGTGATTATAATACTGAATATATGTCCAGTATATACTTTAAAATGAAAAAAAAAAAAAAGTTAATTTCACATTTTTCTTCTTCCAACATAGCAAAAGTAATTACAGTAGCTGTTATTCTTATAGAATAATTGACTGTCAAATTTAATTTGAAAACTCATGCAGTTCTTCCATAATAATTCCAACACCAGTTATTTAAGCTTTTTTTAAAAAACAAAAACAAAACAAGAAAACAAAACAAAAACAAAAACAAAGTGATTTTCATAATATATATAAATATATTTACATGTGAATACAGGGTATTCATGTGTAAAATTAGGAGGTTTGAACTTGAGAAATTAAGATATTAAAAATATATAGAAATATATAGCTTTGCAATCACATATAAATTCCTGTTTTCTCTATAGAGCTACCTTTCTGTATCCACATTTGAAGTACTTTTCCTAAAGCTGTGTTGTTGTTTAACCCGGCTGGCAGCCAAACACCACACAGCCGTTCGCTCACCCTACCCCCTCCCTCTCTGGGATAGGGGAGAGAAACGGGAAAGTGAAGCCTGTGGGTTGAGATAAAGACAGTTTATTAAAATAGAAAATAATAATAATAATAATAATAATGTGTACAAACAAGTGATGCACGATGCAATTGCTCACCACCCGCTGACCGATGCCCAGCCCAACCCCGAGCAGCCAGCCTCCCCACCCCGGCTAGCCACCCTATGTATTGTTTAGCATGACATCAGATGGTATGGAATACCCCTTTTGCCAGTTTGGGTCAGCTGTCCTGGTTCTGTCCCCTCCCAGCTCTTGCTGCACCCCCAGCCTGCCCGCTGGCAGGACAGAGCGAGAAGCTGAAAAGTCCTTGGCTTAGTGTAAGCACTGCTCTGCAACAACTAAAAAAACATCAGCATGTTATCAGCACTCTTCTTATCCTAATCCAAAACATAGCACCCTACCAGCTACTAGGAGGAAAAATAACTCTGTCCTAACTGAAACCAGGACAGGCTGGAAGAGTGAAATGCGTAGCTGTATAATTTAAATGTATGGTATAGTCATTCTGAGGAAGATGATAGGAGATACAATGCGTTTATGTCTGTGGACTGCCTGAAGTACAAGGAACACGAACACTATCAATCTGCCAAATGGCTGTATTGCAGAATGTTACTACACAAAGATGTTTTCAATTCCCTTTATTCTTTCCAGAATCACCACCTGTTTATGTATTTTGCATGTAATTGAAAGTTGTTTATGCTCTTCCTATAAGAAAAAAAAAATACACTGATTAACAATGGTGAAATCCACCTACCCTCTTTTCTTCTTGAGTGAGAATCTATATTATTAACCTGGAAGGGTATAGGAAAGAAAGCAGCAATGCCTAGGAAAATATGGCGGCTGTCATCTGTATCCTGAAACAGGTGGTAAAATCCATTTCGCACTTTCTCCTTACTCAAAAAAAAAAAAAAAAAAATGACTCTCTTTTCTTTCTTTTCATAACTATTTCTCAATGTAGGATGTATTTTTAAAGTGTTTAAATGGAAAGTAAAATGAACACTCTCCTTGCAGGTACCTCAGCAGGCTCTCTCCAAGAGTAACTCCTCACAAATTCTTTCAAACCACACAGTGGGAGCTTTATGAAATTTTATTATAAATTAATTGCTCTAACATCTTCCTAATGATTTTCAATTCAATTATAGATTGTGTCCTGAAACATATAATTCCTTGGAGCAAATAATTTCAAAAATTGTTTTATTTTCTCTCCCTATGCATTTTCACTGTCTCTGTGTGGTGGCTTGAACCCAGCCATCAGCTAAGCACCCACCCCGGTTGCTTGCTCGCTCCCTTGCCCCTCATTTGGATGAGGGAAGGAAGTGGAAAAGCAAAGGCTGAAAAGCCATGGGTCAAGATTATGACAGCTACTTTAGGTTAAAGCTGGTAGGCAGATAAGCACCACACAGCTCATTCTCCTTCAGTGGGATATAAGTGAAAAAATTCATGGGTTGAAAGAAGGACAGAAAGTGAAGGCTGTGTGCACAAGCAAAACAGAACAGAGTATTCATTTGCTGCTTTGGCAGGCAGATGTTATCCACTTGCACACAAGTAAGGCTCATCACATATAAAGGTTACCTGGGAAGACGAACACCTAAACCAAAAACATCCCCCACCGTTCCTTCTTTTCCTTAGCATCTATTGCTAAACACAGCATCATACAGTATGGAATATCCCCTTGGTCAGTTGGGGTCAGCTATGCTTGTCTGTGTCTTCTTCCAGTTTGTTGCCCACCTCCAACATCCTTGTTTGGTTGGAGGGTCACACTAAGAAAAAGTGAAAGCCTTGAAACTGTTTAGCAATAGCCAAAACACTGATGTGTAATCAACCATGTTTCAGTCACAATTCCAGAGTACAGCACCATATGGGCTGTTGTAAAGAATGTTAATTCTGCCCCATCCAGAGCCAGTACAATATGTTAATAGTTCATTCATCTTGGAATTCCACTGCACTGTTGGGTGACATTCCCTCCTGGGAAGATCTTGCTTAAAAATAAAATGAAAATCTAGTTATGAAAATAAATGAAATATTTTAAGTTTGTTTTTGTTTGTTTTCTTTTATGCATTTTTATCTGACATGAAAGGATTTACAAAGGTAAAAAAATCTGGGTTCACACATCTATGCCTATTCAACATGAACTTCCATTTCCATTACAACATTCTCTGGCAGTTTACTTGCTAATGTATGCATTTGTGTGCATGCACACACATGCTCATGAACACATGTATAAAAGCCCATGAATATATACACAATAAGTTATCTATATGTATCAAAGGTTTGTTTGTTATTAGTTGTTTTTTATTTATTTATTTATTTATTGCCTTCGACTATCTTAGACAAGGATAGGGGCAGAAAGTAACTAATGACAAAATATTAAGAGGCATACCAAAGCTTCAACTATTTTTAATATTTTAAACTTCACAGATACAAGAATTTATGTCAACCCTTTTGAAGACCACAGATACTCCCATCCATAATTGCTTCTCTAAATTTTTCTGGTTTCAGTCAGGATAAAGTTAATCTTCTTTATAGTGTCTGGTATGAGCAATGTTTTGGATTTAGGAGAAAAATAATGTTTATAACACACCCCTTTTTCAGTTGTTGCTGAGAAGTGCTTACACTAATTCAAGGACTTTTGAGCTTCTCCTACTGCCCTGCCAGCAATAAGGCTGGGAGTGCATAAGAAACTGGGAGGGGGCAGAACCAGGACAGCTGACTCAAACTGGCCGAAGAGATATTCCATGCCATATGATGTCATGCTGAAAAAAAAAAAAAAAAAAAAAAAAAAAGCTGGGAGAGCTGGTTGAGGTGGGGAGCTGTTGCTCATGGACTGTGTGGGCATCAGTCAGTCGGTGGACAGCAATTTCATTGTGCATCTCTTGTTTTATATACATATATATATGTATGTATGTGTGTATTAAGTACATACATGTATGCATATGTATATGTTGATATTATTATTTTCCCTTTCTTTCTGTCTTATTAGTCTGTCTATATGTCAACCCATGAGTTTTATGAGTTTTACATTTTTTTCCAGTTCTCTCACCCCATCCCACTTTGGAGGTGGGGAGTGAGTGAACAGCTCTGTGGTGCCTGCCAGATCAAAACACAACAAACATACTTTTTAGACTTTTTTTTTTAAACTTATTTTTATTGTTTTCTCTGAATATTAGTGCTAACTGTACTCTAAGCAATTCCTTTTTTTCTTTTAGTATGTGATATAAATGTGTTTTCCAAAGTCACCTGACCTAAATCATCTACAGCATAATTTCTAAATTATTTAACTTCCTTTTGCAATGGTGGGCAATATATCTCCTTTGGTTAGAAGCTGTAGTCCACCCATTATTTTACAAGGAGATGCACTGAATTTCTTTAGTAAGCTCTGCTAAATTAGAGGTAATATAAATGAATAATGCAAATTCAGACACATGGTTCTGCATTCAATGAAACCTGAATTAATATCATAAAAATGCATATTCTTTGAGTAGGTTTTAGTGATAAACTGCAACAATTTAAACCTACTGTATAATCTGCTTAAAGGCATTGCAATCTTTGATTGTGTAATTGGCTTTTTGTTTCTCAACACTGAGGCTGTAAAGCAGTTCTGATCCAGAATATGTATGTACAAAATTTTGTATGCACAGGCAGAACGGAGGCAGACAAAATTATCAGTACTGATTCGAAATGCTGCCAATTCATATTTACAGCTGAATATTTACACTATTAGTCACAAGAAAACAGACATTGATACCCATAGAACTCACTGGTAACCTTGCAAGTTGAAAAGGTCTTGGTTTTAGAATCACAGAATCATTCAGGTTGGAGAAGGCCTCTAAGATTATTTAGTCCAACATTTGACATAGTACTAAAGTCCACCACTAAACCATGCTACTAAGTTCTACATCTACACATTTCTTGAAGACCTCCAGGGATCTTAGCAGCATAGAATCATAGAATGTTTTGGGTTGGAAGGGACCTTAAAGGTCATCTAATTTCAACTTTCCTGCCTGGGCAGGGACACCTTCCACTAGACCAGGTTGCTCAAAGCCCCATCCAACCTGGATTTTAACACTTCCAGGGATCGGGCATCCACCCCTGATGATGGTGACTCAACCACTTACTTCCCTGGGCAGCCTATTCCAGCACTGTGCAACTCTTCCAGTAAAGAAATTCTTCTAATATCCAACCTGAAAAAGGCTTATGTTTTTTTTGGGTTTTTTTTGTTTGTTTTGATGCAGAATGGTGATTTTCTACGTTAACCAATAGTGCTCACTTTGGCACTAATTCAACCCCTTTGAGAGTAAAAGATGGGCTGAATTTTGAGGCCTATTTCAACCATAAGAGGGATACAAGATCTCCCTGGAAAAAAAAAAAAAAAAAAAAAAAAAAAAAGTCTATCCTTGAGGATCATAGTTTTTTAGACATTTTTTCTCATTTTTGCTTCCCTTCCCTTCCCAGATTATTGAATCAAGAAAAGCAAATTAAAATATTTTTAAAAGTCTGCACTATGTAAAATCACAAACCATTTTCATCTTAGAAGCATAAAGTACAACATTATTTTTTTTAGTAATTTATTTCAAAAATAACTAAGCCATATTCATTAAACCATTTTACAATAATATTACATGCACAGTTATATGCTTATAAGCTTATATTAATAGGTGGACTAAGAGCATTCTGTAAACCATCTTTTCTATATTATAAAGGTGTATAGTGCTTCTGTCACATCAGCTAAAACTAACATACAAGTATGAGAAAATAGGTTTGTGAGAATACAGGGGTTGAAAAGTCTCTCTTGGCATGAAATCTAGGCTGAGGTACCAGGGGCAAATATTTATATGATCATCTTTACCTTGAAATCGAAGGTGTTTTTTGCTGGAAGTCTGTCTGAAAAGCTTTCCTTATAGTAACCAATGTCTTATAGTAACCTGACATGTCTTATAGTAACCAATCTGTAGGGTCATTATTTTTGTGTTATTGTTTGAAAGCAAGGGCCATACCATTAAGTTCACTCAAGTCTATAAGCTGATCAACCTAAATAAAAACCCTGACTTTGTTACGGATACAGGTATCCACATGGCTGTGTTTATAGTAAATTGAAATAGCTGCTCATCATAAAATTAGTTGTATAAATAACTGATAATGAATATATAAACAATGAAGAAACAAGTAAAATTTTGTTGTAGTCACTAAATTAATTGAATGTTTAAACTCTGACTTTATAGTGAACTGCTTAAAAAGGGTGAACTGCTAAATTTTCTTTAAAAATAAAATAATAAAAAGATGGCCTTATTTGATTATTGAGAATGGTATTTTTTGCGTATTGCATTTGTTCATAGTTAATATAATTAGAGTCAGACACTGACAGAACTTCTGTGTCTCATAATTGATTCCCTGCTCATTCCACTTGCATCTGTATTTTTTTTTAATTTTACCACAGACATCTGTGAGATAATATCTGTGTGTTCAATGTAAGGCAGTCTGTCCTAAAGTACAAATCCAAGCTGACTCATTGAGATCGCCATATGAACTTATGAAATTATTCTCTTGGAATGTAACATTAGGAAATGTCATAGCAAACTACCTCACTCACATGTTAACTACATTTACTTATTAAAGATGGGTGAGGAGGCAGTGTTTAGATAGAAATTAGTTTTATATTAACATTTTGGGTTCACTGATGCCAAATCTTTTGAGCTTCTCTAGTCAGATTTTACCACCATATGGCAGGCATCAGTTTTATCTTGTGGTAATCTCATCTTCTTGCACCAAATCTCCAGTGAATGCAAACAGAAATTGGAAAAATGTCATCTGCTTTTGGATTCAAAATAGAACAAAGGCAGACCAAAGCTGATATCTTACCATTTTAATATGTACTGTGTGGTAATTGTTACAATAACATTACTGGGAGAAAAAAAAAAAAAAAATGCTGCTTAATTTGAAAGCCAGGGAACCTAACAACTCATATTCTCCAGGACAGAACATAAAGCATGTTGGCTGTTGAAATATTTCTTATTAGGACACCATATTAATCTTCATTTATTGAGAAGGGTTCTTATCAATATGTATACATATGGTATGATATGATATGATTAATATAATAATAAGGGAGGGTGCAAAGAAGAAGGAGCCAGGCTGTTTTTAGTAATGCCAGGTGACAGGACAAGAGGCAATGTGCACAAACTGGAACACAAGAGGTTCCATCTAAACTTCTTTGATGTGATAGATAGATTATAGAGTACTGGAATAGGTTGCCAAGAGATGCTGTGGAGTTTCCCTATATGGATATCTTCAAAAGACCCCTGGACATGGCAACTGGCTCTACATGTCTCTGCTTCAGCAGGGGTGTTGGACTAGATGACCTCCAGACTCTCTTCCAAATTCAACTATTCTGTGATTCTGTGAATTTATGATTCTTTTTCAGGGACAAAATCTGGGCTTACATACGTGTGAGTCTCGATCAAACACCTAAAAACTATTCCTGCTGTTTTCCCATGTGGGTACTGATGATAACACCTTGGGGTAATAATGTAAGTAATATCAGTGCCTGCAACTCATACTTCTCAGCTGAAAGCTTAGGCTCAGGCAAGCACTAATGAATAAGATACAAATATATGTCTGAAAAAGACAACAGTGAAGGTTTCAGATTCCTTGTTCACAACGATGTTCTAACAAATCCACATTTTTGGTTTATAAAGCAAAGTGTATGGTAAGGAACATGCTACTCTAGAATTTGGTCTAACCTATACATAAATACTGACTGAGAATCTAAAGTTACAATACAACTTGGATCAAAATTATTTCACAGATAATAATGACAAGTTTTCTAATGAGTTGATAGTAGAAGAGGAGTAACAATAATGCAATTAATTTTTAAAAAATAATAATAAAAAAGAAAAGAAGAAAAAAAAAGAAAAAACAGTATGAGCAACTCATATTGCTCATGTGAAGTAAAAATTTGGCTAAATTCGCCTTATTACATGAAGAACTAATTATATAGGATATCTGGACCTCTGGCACATTATTTTTAGGAATCTGGAGATCTAACAAGAATAAGATTAATATCTAAGCTCAAAAAAAAAAGAGAAAAAGAAAAAAAAATAGAATAGAAGAGTAGGAAGAAAAATGCAAAAAATTAAAATTAAAATTAAAAAAAAAAAAAGAGCAAAAATGAGCATTACAGCCCTATTAGTATAACTCCGATTCCTGGTAAGATTCTATAACAAAAAATATTAAAAAATCAATTTATAAGTACCTCATATATAATAAGGTGATAAAAATATATAACATGAGTATTTCAAAAACTGATCATGTCAAACTAATCATTTTTTTTTTCTCAGACAAAATAACAGGCCACGTGAATAAAGGAGAAGCAGTAGTTTTGGTACAGCTTGACTTTATCAAGTTCTTTGACACTGCCATGCATGACATCCTTATAAGCAAACTAAGAAAACACAGTTATCATCTATTGAAAAATTACCTGAAGAAGTAGTTATGATTGGTTTACGCTATGAGTGTGCTTCGAGTTTCATTCTTCATGGATATACCACAGACATAGTCCTCTTCAGTATTTTCATTAACAGTTGGAATAGGTGAAGTATATTTATGTATGACATTACAGCAAAAAAGGTGACAAACATTTTCAAGTACAGGATAAGAATGTAAAGTGATTTTTGACAAATTCCTACAAAAAGTCATGAGAATTAAATTAAATATAGATAAAAGCAGTGGTTATACTAAAATCTAAGGTAAAAAGGAAAAATGAGGAATAACTGAATAAGAAATAATTTTAAAACAAACACACACACAAAAAAATAAAAATAAAATACAATAAAAAATACAATACAATGCAATACAATACAATACAATACAATACAATACAATACAATACAATACAAAAATAAAATAAAATAAAATAAAAATAATGGATTTGAAACTAACTGTGAGTCAGTAAAAAAAATAATAATAATAACAATAAATAAATCAATTTTAAAAAATCCTGGAATATAGTAAAACTGTATTTCACCTGTAAGATGGGAAATTCTAGCTGGAGTCTTTCTGCTTCTTAATGCCCACAGATTGTCAACCCTACCCTTCAAAACCACATTAAGACCCAAGACATTTTATCTCCTGTTGATTAGTTGTTTTTTTTTTGTTTGTTTGTTTTGTTTTCACAGCAGCAATAAAGGATACAACCTTATGAAAAGTAACATAACTCAATACAATATTTTGAGGTCTAGCTACAACTGCCAAGCTTTAAATAACTTGATATTAACCATATCAATCCTGATAAATATATACTTTTTAGAAAGCCTCTACTTTTCCTTTCTACAGTAAACAGTTTCCACAGTTGCAGATATTTTTGTAAGTACTGTCTGATACATTCATTTGCAATTTATCGTGTTTCTTTTGACATACAAAATGTTTTTGATTGTGTGTTTTTCAGATTTTTTCTGAAGTGTGTTTGTTAGTTTAGGAAATCTATTTCACTGTATGCCAGACTGAGAGATGCTTATCTTTCTGTCTGTGGAAGGTGTTTACAGATTAGTCTTTGTTTAGAGTGTAAACATGGTATTGCAGACATTTATATGTGATAGCATACTCAACACAACTAATTGCACAGAACATAATATATTTTAATGGCAGAAAAGGTAGGTTATATAAAGTCTTTCAAAACAAAGGCTTTATGAATGCTGGTAGATAGCCAAAGAATGGGCAAAATACTTTGGAACAAGAAATCTATATATTAAATATGTATCAGCAGATATTGAATATTTAAACAGGATTTCTTCTAACACAGCCTGAATATTGTATGTAGTGATCCATGGTAAAGTGAAGGATATTTATGAATCTTTTTCCCTGTGATACACCTGTTGCCAAAAAAAAGGAATATAGTGTCCACACTCAAAATACACTAAGACTGAAAGACATTGAAGAGCCTCGTCTTCCACTGGCCTTAGCTGGAGCCACTTTGTGTTCTGTGCTTTCTCAAAATAAGGCTGTTTGCTTAGGAACCCAGGAATGGATTTAATATCATCAACTTTAGTGTGTTATTTTCAAAAATCTTGGTCAAAGTAATGATGTGCTTATGAATAATATTGCTACATTTATTAACTATGCGAGAAACCCATTCTCCCAGTAAAGCTGCCCCATCTGAGATTCCATAAACTCATAGAAGATAGTGAGACAATGTGTTTCTGCACACATTGAAAAGTAAAGCTTGTATGAAGATGTGCTGACTCAGAAAGCATCTGCTAAGCAAATGAGTGAGAAATCTATTGTAGAGAGCTAAGAAGCTTTAGTACACATACATATTTCACTCCATGTATTTAAAGGACTGCCTGAGCATTTTCATGATGTTTTTTTTAAATACAAAAAAAAAATAGCTATAATCGATACATGCATTCCTTGTGTTTAGTAATAGTTCATACGCCATACTATACTTGCATTCCAGTAACAAAGCTTATGAATTTTTAAGCAATTCTACTGCATTTTAAGCCCTAGTCCAACCTGGGAATTGAACTTTTAGAGCTCAGCTGACAAGAGGAATCCATGACATGTAGTCATTTGAATGGCTTATTAAACTTCTATCATAACCAATTAGTAAGGATTGTACTGTTGGCCCACCTTCTTTGGTAAATACTCATTTATTTTCTTGCATCATTACTTTATTGTACACCGTTGTTAATAAGCTTTCTTCTCTGCACAAAGCAACATGCTAGCAAAAGCAGATGAAAGGAAACAATGAAGTTCTTGTAGATTACACATGCTGACATTTGAGGTTTTGTAAAACTGTATTCACTGGAGCCCTGGCCTTGTACTGCCTCATATAGCAGAGTAAAAAGACTACACACTTTCCAGTCAGTACAGGGAGGAAGACACAGAGTGGAGAAAAATACCATAGGGACCAAAATCAGTCCTGTTCTCTGGAAAATTTAAAGCTTTCTCCTCAGACACAGCTAGAAAAAGTAAAGGGCATACATGTTAAAAACTGAAAGAACAAACAGTAGTTGACAGCCCAAAAAGAAAAAAAAAAAAAAAAGAAAAAAGAAAAAAAAAAAATCACAGCTTGCTGTTTAAATTGTTAGGCTATTTTCCCCACTACAGAAAAAATAGTTTCTCCTTTTCTTTTTTGAGGACATCTGCACTTATGTGTTGAGAACAGTCATTGTAGTGATGCTGTAAGTGATCCTATAAGGACACGCATTAAGTTTGATATTCCTTCCAAACACTGAAGTGTCTTGAAACTGGACCCCACACAGATATTTATGTCCTTTAATCTGCCCTGGGGTCTGGCCTCCAAAATCTCCTCCAGATGTTGTGTTCTTCAAAGGCCTGACAGCTTCATGCAAATGAATGTTTAAGGCATCAATGGTGTTTGAAACTGAACCAGACACCTAAGCTTAGGTAACTGAATCATAACTAACTAATTTCCAGGACTCCATTTTCCTGTACCAACAAGCAAGAAAGGGTGGAAGGGAGGGAGGGAGGGAGGGAGGGGGGGGGGGAGGGAGGAGCATGCTTCACAAAGGAAGGAAAGGAATGAAAAATTATCACTCTTAACATTTTCCTCTAAGGAGGTATGGAAGAAGAAAATGGATGTTGTCTCAGCAGCACCTTAAAAGCATATCACCCTAAGCAGCAGAACCTCCAAAAAATCTTGAAATCTGTCTCTGACCCTTTAGTGTTGCAATGCATTCCTCTTCCTCTGTACTTGCAGAGGTCCTTCTCATTGGGAATAGGAAAGACAGGGGCATATCTGGCATCACACACTTCAAAAGTTAACTTCCTCATTAATAACCTCAGCCTGAGAAATCTAAGGAAATACATCTTTATCATTATTTTATGTGCCTCATTTTCCCTTTTTATACTTAGGTGTGCTTTGTTGCACAACAACTTTATAAAGATGGTTGTTAAAATAAAAGGAGAATGGAGAAACATCTAATTCAATTATTATGTTTGCAGTGATGAAGAGGATTTCAGACTTTACACTCGCATCCTTCTTAAAAAAAAAAATAGATCAAAAATTTATGCATGAAAATAAAAGGGCAATGGATAATATTGGAGCAGAAATGCATAATGGATTAATAATGAAAAATATATGACAATGTAGTTTTAAATATGAAATGGTTCTGTTTTCATGACACAACCCATCTCTATATTGCAGAACCCCAGACTGCAAGTTGGGTTAGAAGATTGTACATCTACCTACACTGTGGATTGCTATGTCAAACTAGACTAACTGAGTCATCAAATTATCTTCTTGTCTTGTTTTAGACTGTCCAATGTATATAAATATTTTTTTTAAGTTTTAGCTGACTAAATACAGTGAGATAAACCCACAGTTTCTGCTAAATTCAACAACAACAACAACAAAGACCACCCCTCTACACACCCACACACCAAAAAACACACACACAAAACAAACAAACAAACAAGCATTTGAGAACTATATTATAGTAAATTAAATCTCCTTTCATCTTTGGACAATCTTTATTACAATCTTCATCAATGTTTAATCAGAAGGATGTGTCCCAATACTGAGATTATCACTATATGCTAAAAATCAGGATGAACTGCCAAAATTCAAGCCATCTGACTCTAGTAGATTTATCCTTTTCAAATAACCTTACATTGTTCAATTGTTGTCTTGAAAGTAACCAGGCAGAAGTAATTTTGCAAAAAAATTAGACAAGAAAAACTATGGATTTTAACATACCTAGACAAATGCAAATTGCTCTGAAGTGGTATTTTGTGACTAGAACATGGTTCCTTAAATCAGTGTAACTTGGGAAACTCAGGTATATTTCTGCAAAGACAGTTAACTCAATTGTCACTGAACTGGACACTGAACTGGAGTGTGCCTTTGTAAAGTCCTCAAAGACTCATTACTAACAAAACTTTCTGAAGTGATTCTCATATATTTGCTCCAGCTCATTCATGCCAAAGCAACGGTTGCTATGCAAATGCTGATACTCATAGCCTCAGCTTTTTTTTGAAGCTATACATCTCAGTTCCTCTCTGAGGAACTGCACACAAATAACCCCTTCTCCCCTCTCTCTATCAAAGACCTCATTCTCAGACTCCCCTAGCACACAAGATAAGGAAGATTTCTAGAATCCCTTTTTTTATGGTCTCCTGGATCTGGAGACAATTTTTCCACACATCTATCTAGGAATAGTCACATTTCGCTGTTATGGCAAGTGTACCTTTTACCACATTTCAAAGCCCTGCTCAGTTGATTCTTGCTGTCCGTTCTAAATCTACTGAGTTGTCCATATCTGGTACACCAAAACTCTGTGGTCTTATTCATAATTTAGTGGGGGTACTCAGAAGAGGAAAAGACTTATGTCTTTTAAACCTTCAGAGAACATTTAGAGAAGATTTAGAAAGAGAGTTAACCTGCTGATCACAATACTTAGAAACAATAGATCCCACCAAGAAGCAAGGATACTCAGACACCTTTGTAAAACTTAATAATAATAATAATAATAATAATAATAATAAAGGTAATTCCACTGGTTGATAGAAGACTAATGTGTCTATTGTTCTAAGAAAATGCCATACCATGGCGTTGCGTTAAAGAGTAAGGAAGTTTGGCTGGACATAAACCCCCTGGTGTTCCAGCTTGTCCTCAGATATCAGAAGGGCTGGGAATGGCTGGGCTTAAATTCAGAGTAATGTCCAATTTGACACTTTTATATATCAAATTATATTTTATATATCAAATTATCATGATCACAGATGCACAACTAGCACAATAATGCAGCACTGTAAGTCCAGTAACAATAGTTATATTGAATTATCATGGATGCAGAAATAGCACAATTGACACTATCATGGATGCAGAAATAGCACAATTGGCACTATAAGTCTGGTTGCATCAATCACTATCATGGATGCACAAATAGCCCAATACATTTTCAGTCTAGTAAATGACTGGTGTAGTTTATTGAAGCAACAGGGGTACAAGTTCTTTTGGATTTCTGGAGATAAATAAACCGTCTGCAAAGCATGGGCAAATACCAAGAATATGAAAAACACAACTGACTAAATGTCTAACTTATGAAACAAATCTATCAAGAATGTTAGGTTTCCCAGGGAAACACTCAGTATAAATGAGAGTTTGAATGTCATCCAATAGGTGTCCCTAGGGGGAAAGAGAGTTGCAGCCCATTGACTGACCCCAGAAGTCAGCGATGTCCTTCCAATTATTTGCGATGGTGTCTTCCCCAACATTTTCCTCTCTTGAGCAATTTTTATACTATTTCCTTACGTTTAGGTGGAGCTTGAGTGATTCTAGTCATACGTGTCTTCGATGTGATTGGTATAATTTTTTCTCACATTAGCTTTAAAGGTATAGGCTCAGAGAAACTCAGAGCGTGTGCTCAGTAAGGAGTGGTCGCACCTTGGAGAAGGGTAGCTGTAGGCATTAGAATAAGATTAAAATGAGCAAAGTTCAGCCACATGACATGGTTTGGTTATCAGGTAGACTCAGGGCGGGCCATGCATTCTTATCAGTTCCATAGTACCATCAGTTTCCCCATCCCTGCATTGGTATCACAGAGCCTGGCCACAGTGTCTACACTCTGCTCCACCTTCCATGCTATATCTGTTAGAGTCAGCACACCAAACTCCCCTGGTGTTACCAACACCTAATGTTGCAGGTCATGTTGCCAAAGGGACTATCATGGAACAAATTCCTTGCATATCAGCTGCATCTCACCCTGGGAGTTTCCTCAAAGCTGAACTTTTTCTTAAGATGTGGACACACATTTAACCTCAATAAGTCACCTCCAGCAATTATTCCACACATGGCAAGCAAATAAGTTTCTCTTCTTTAAGAGAGCTAGGCAATAATCTATTTAAGATGCTCTGTTCTGCCTGAAAATCATAGAATCATAAAATAGCTTGGATTTGAAGGGACCTTAAAGATCTTCTAGTTCCACTCTCCCTGACATGGGCACGGATGTCACCCACTAGATCAGGTTGTCCAGGGCCTTGTCCAAACTGGTCTTGAACACTCCCACGGATGGGGTAACCTGTTCCAGTGCCTCACCACCCTCTGAGTGAAGAATTTCCTCCTAACATCTAATCCAAATTTCCCCTTGGGCAGGCACAGGGCAGCTTTGGCAGGATGATTACCATTAGAGTGCTAGAAATCCTCCATTTCTCTCCAATTAGTGTAGACCCAACAGCATGAACCATATGCAATTCAAAGTAAATAAAAACTTCACTACTGATGCTACTGAACATGTGACTTATATCTTCAGCAGCTGACTGGTAGAATATCCATTAACATTTTTTTAAAACTTTCTCAAAAAAAATCACTCCACATTTTTATTAGCAGTATCTTCAGTCTGTAAATAAACCTTTTGCAATGAAAAAAAAAAAAAAACCTCATATAATATGGAAATTATTTATTTTGCCATGTAATGAGGAAAATTGCACAAAATTAATCAATGTTTTCTTTTTTTTTGTCTCTAAAAGAGACAAAATTAGTTCAAAACATAATTTGATGACAACTTACAGACACATAACTACATGAAAAAGCTTTTTAATTACAACTGTTATGCCAGATACCATTAACATTATCATATGAATTGTTAAATGCTGAATAGAATATTTTAAGATATAATTTCTGTAGTTTTCATATAATAAAGCTTCCATCTTTTTGGTTTTGTTATTGATTCAGTATTCAATAGGTGTACTTATTTGTAGGCCCAATTTTCAGTTGGCATTAATGTTTCAGAAATAAGTTACCATTTCAAAGACAATGTTTGGCCATTTTTACAATATTTTTACAATATTTTACAATTTTTACAATAGTCTTTTTTTGTTTTATTTTGGATTATAGATAAAATATATTAATTAAATGAATTGTGGTAAAATAAAAAGAAATAATGCATTAAACAGGATTCTTATCTGACCACTGATGTAAGGTTGAAGAAGTCCATAGTTAAATGCTGAGTTTATGTTAGTGGAAATTAAATTAACCAATTTGGCCCAGTGACTCTATTGAGAATAAATAAATAAATAAATAAATAAATAAATAAAATGTTCTTATTACATGCTATCTTTAACTTTGTAATGAAAAACAAAACAGAACAATATGAAAGCAATGACAAAGATGAATAGCATGCAAGAAAAATATTTTTTTTATATAAAAAATAGAGAAAACAAGAACAAAAATGATGTTTGAAATCTTCACCTTTTGCACAAATTTATTTTTCTTTTACATTTGAATTACTTGAATTTCCAGGAAGTCTTCTATCCTAACCAAAATATTATGTAATAATAAGTTGATACATTGGTTCTTAGAAAAATACCATCTCTCCACCACACAGGAACCAATTCTAAACCATAGACTGATGTTGATTTAATTACTTTGGAAATGCTTATATTTGTGGGAATTTCTCATTCTGTATTATCTTCTTGAAAAAGCAGAAAGCCATTAGAAAACTTTTAAATCCATATTGGAAATGTAGCATGCAGTATTTTTTTTATAATTTATTTGTAGCAATGGTTTCATTGTGTAGATATTATTAATTTTAGAATGTCTGTACATGCCCAACCACCCACATGCCCTCCCTCTAACCCCCATCCAGAAGACATTTGGAAATCAGCCAGAAAGATGGAAAAACATAATGAAATTGGGATCTTATGTGTATACTAAATGAACTAAGAAAGGAAAAATCATAGAAGCATAGAATCATAGAATTATATCCCTTGACAGAACAATTCTGGAGCCTGGGATACTCTAAGGCAAGTGCAATAGAGACAACCAACAGGTGTGCATGGCCACTGTGAATCACCTCTCCTTTTCCCACTGCTTAATAAAGGATACTGGAGTGGAAATACCATTGGCATGTAGTACATGTACTTCTTACATCCTTTAATCATAAGGGTCCTCAAACCAAATTAAAATTGACCAAGTTGAGATTGTTTAAGACAAGATAGTAAGGAGGAAAATTAACATGAAACTGATAGAGCAGCTAATCCTGGAATGTATTTCCAGACACATGAATGACAAGATGTGATGGTTTTACTTTGCTGGGCAGGTGAAATCCATTGCAACCACTCTCTCAATCCCCCTCCTCAGAAGAAGAAGAGTAGAAGAAAGTACACTGAAAATAAATAAATAAATAAATAAATAAATAAATAAATAAAAAGCTGAGATAAGGTTAAATTAATTAAAGGGAAAAGGAAGAAGGGAGAAAAAAAACAAAAAGAGAAAGAAAGACAATGCAGAAACAGAGAGAGAGAGAAAACAAAATTATTCTCTACTTCCCATCAATAAGCGATGTTCAGCCTTATATCAGGATGCAGGGACTCAATATGTGCAGCAGTTGTGTGGGAGGACAGATGTCTTCATAACAAGAACCTCCCTCCCTCCTTCCCCTTTCCCACCTTTTATTTCTGAGTGTAACATTACATGGCATGGAATATCCCTTTGGTTGGTTTAGCTGCCCTGGTGATGTCCCCTCCCCACATCTTGTCCAACCCCAGCCTAATGTCTCTTGGGGGTGGGGGTGGAGGGAGTCTTGGTGCTGTTCCAGTACTGCTCAGCAATGGACAAAACACTGGTGTCATACCAATGCTGTTCTAGATACACAGGCAGAGCACAGTACAGTACGGACTGCTGCAGGGAAACTTAACTCCATGCCATCCAGATGCAGTACACAAGAAAACCATGAGTAGTAGTCATCATGGGCTCACTAAGGGGAAATTTTGATTGATCAAATCAGGGGTCCATACTGGAACTGGTACTGTTTAATATCTTTATCAATGATATAGACAGTGAGATTGAGTGCACCCTCAGCAAGTTTGCAGGTGACACCGAGCTGAATGGTGCAGTCCATACAATAGAAGGAAGGGATGCCATCCAAAGAGACCTGAACAGGCTTGAGAAGTGGGACCATGTGGATTTAATGAGGTTCAACAAATCCAAGTGCAAGGTACTGCACCTGGGTCAGGGCAATCCCAGACACAAGTACAGACTGGGAGAAAAACTCGTTGAGAGCAGCCTAGAGAAGAGGGTGCAAAAATGATGAGTGGTGTTCAGTGACAGGGCAAGAGCCAATGGGCACAAACTGGAGCACAAGAGTTTCTGTCTAAGAATTATGAAACTCTTCTTTACTTTACTCTTTACTTTACTTTTACCATGTACAGGTGATGAAGCACCGGAATAGGTTGCCCAGAGAGGTTGTGGAGTCTCCCTCTTTTAAGATCTTCAAAAGCTGTCTTGACATGGGTCCTGGGCAACCTGCTAGAGGCGTCCCTGTTTGAGCAGAGGGATTGGACCTGATGATCTCTAGAGGTCCCATCCAAACATTCTTGTGATTCTGCGACCCTGAAAAGTAATGATTCTTGGCTTTGCTTGAAAACTCTATAAGTAAAATCTTCACAGAAGCCCTAAGAAAAACTCCCACATTCAAGGTTAAAATATTTTCCAGATTTGGAGTCTGGAATAAATTTCTTCTGTTTGAAACTGTCAGAGATTTTTGTAAATTTGTTACTTATCTAATTTGCTACTTATCCATTTCTATTTAATGGCTATATGTTGATTTTCCTGTTTTACTTAGTGGTTAATGGAATTGTGTTGTGGGTTGAAGTACAGAAATGACCATCAGTGAACATTCATGAATTTCTATGAAAATACATATTGACAATGATTACAAGAAATTGGATTAGAATAGAATTAGACCAAAAGAAAATTCCAGCTCTACATTCTTATGTTCAACCTCAGTTCAATATCAAATGTTGTGGCAGTAAACCAGTGGCTTATGAATCTAAAATAAAAAGAAACCATGGCTCCGTATTTTTGGAAGGCCTCAGACAATCAAATGTGAGCTGAGATGCATTAATTTATTTTCTTGATTGAACTATATATGACTGTTGAGGTGTGGGAAAATATGCCAAAGAAACATGTTCTAAATTCCAAAAACATCTTCTTTGACTATAATGTATATATTTTTACATTGTGACTCAGAAAACAAACAAACAAATAAAAAACAGAACAAGCCCCACCACCAACTACAACTTGTTCTCCCAGGGAAAAACAAAACAAACAAACAAACAAAAACCTTACCTAGTTTAATTTCTCTTTGCTGGATTCTGGTGTTTTCCCATGTCAAGTATTTGTTCTTTATATGTATAAGTCAGAGATAACAAATATCTCTGTGAGGAGAGTTTAGTAGTATCCAAAGATAAGAATGAGCTTCAGCAAAAGACAGAATTTCACTGACTTATCTGATCACTACTAAAGCTCATAAAGAACATTTGTAGCTTACATCTAGAGCTGGGGGAGGAGGGAGATGAGGCACTAGAACATCAATCCAGTTTGAAAAACTAAAGCAACTGAATTTGTTTCAGTTTGGCTTAAACCAAATTTGTCTATTTTGTCTAAACAAAATAATAATAATAATAATAATAATAATAATCCTTGAATGTTATTCTGAGTAAATAAAAAGCTGTATTTTTATATATTTATTAAAATAATGATTATTACAATTGATTTCAACTATTATTTTTACTTGAAAATGTTTTGATTTTTATGTAGCAATATTAAAAAAGTCCTCAGAATTCTAGGACTGTCCATTTTGAGGAGAGACGGAGATTCAAAATGTATTGATTAATGTACGATGAACTCTCCCTGTTAATTAGGCAATTTAATTGTTCTGATTAATTCATTAATACATCCACCCTTTAGAATTACCCAGCTCAACTTCTAGCAGTCCCCATAGCTTAATGTTTCTTTTCTGTATATATTGAACAATAAATAAAGAAAGAACAGCAAAGAGAAAAATTAGGGACAAGACTGCACAATATAAAAATAATAATAATAATAATTAAAAAAAAAAAAAGCCTAAGACTTCAAGTACACAGGAAATCTGCATGAAAAAGTAATAAAATATAAAGAGCACAAGCAAAGTAAGCAATTTACTATTTCATAAAATTTGACAATGCCTTGCATTCTGTGTCCTGTTAATTATGATTGTTCTTTTACTTTGTTTGAAAGACTTTCTCTTTCCCTCTCGCCATCCTCCCTCTTGGTGTCTGATCTTCAATAGCTGGAGGTCTGGGAGAATTTTGATTCTTTGACTCAAACTTAAGATCTTCTTTCGTAAATAAGGAAAGCATGGAATCAGGAATAGAGATTGTTTGGAAAGGAGAGAGTTTAAAGTGATGGTTTTGCTTTTTTTTCTGTGAGGAAGAAACATTTATGACAACTTTGTTTTTAATTGCAATACAAAGATAGTGTTGCAGAGTTCACATATTTGAGAGTAGTATTCATGTGAATTCCTTAAAAGTACTTGCTCTGTGATGTCAGCAAGTTGCACATGTGAAAAATAGTGGCTCATTTGGAATTTTTTTGGTCTAGCATGTCAGCAGAATTAAAGGAAGTTAAAAGATGTGTTGCTCTTTTTGATATTCTCCTACTGCCCTGGTATCAGCTGAAATAGGTTTGATTTTTTTCATAGTAGCTGGTATGGTGCTGTGTTTCAGATATAGGAGGAAAAATAATGCTGATAACACACTGATGTTTCAGTTCTTGCAGAGTGGTGCTTAACCAGAGTCAAGGATTTTTCAGCTTTTCCTAATGCCCTATCAGAGGGCATTAGGAAAAGGGCATTTCCTAATGCCCTGTCAGAGGGCATAAGGCTGGGGGAGCACAAGAAGCTGGGAGTGGACAGAACCAGGATAGCTGACCAAAGGGATATTTCATACCATGTGATGTCATGCTGAACAATAAAAGCGGAGGTGAATGTTTGGGGCTGGGAGAGGGGACTTCCACTGCTCAGAGATGGGCTGGGCATCACTCCTCGGTAGTGAGCAATTCTCTTGTGCACCACTTTATTATTATTATTATTATTATTATTTAAAATATTATTATTATTTCCTTTCTTATTCTGTCCTATTAAACTGTCTTTATTTCAACACATGAATTTTACCTTTTTCCAATTCTCTGTTTCCATTTCTCTGACAGTGAGTGAGAACTGCCTGATGGGTTAAACCACACCATGTCTCTATCATGAGTTAGATGGAACTTTTTTTTCTATACTACAACAGCTAAGATTTTGAAAAAATAATAAGTTTGAAGTAAAACACTAACTGAAGCAGTGTTCTGTTATTCTTTGATTTGGAGTAAGTCATAGTGGTGGAATTAGGAAAATGGCTATTGAAAATTTAGGGCAATTACAATCTCCAACAGTTTTGAAACTTCAGTTTCAAACTTTCTGCATGCAATATATGAGAGCAGTTGTCAGAGACAACAAAATGAATGTATTTGAAATGCAACATTAATAATAATTTTATTCAATTCACAGATAAACATTTGTTGAAGAATGCAATTTTCAGTTCTCACAAAATATGAGACCAGGCAATAAATCTATGATAGACAAATTTAGTAACAAAGAGAGTGAGAAAGGTGCTACAGAGGGCAGTTATAATTTCCCAAGTAGAAAAGATCACCTCTTCTACTCCAAAAGTTGTGCTCTAGATTTGATAAATTTCATTAATTTGGAATCAGAGAAAGCAACATGAGAAAGAAAGACCGTCAAACAAGCAGTGTACAAAAGAGACTTCAAATTTTAAGAAAGGATAGATCATGATGTAATCACCACACACACACACAAATAATAATAATATACATAATATAAGCATTAAAATTTATTAGATGTTTTTGAAACATTTGCAAAGACTAGCAATCTCATAAGATTGATAACAGTATAATTAGCTTAGAGAATTTTTTTGTTAGAATGAAGAAAAATACTACAGGCAGAAAATATATGTGTTACTAACCAGAAAGTAAATCAAACATTTTTTACTTTTAGGGCAGAAGTACAAGGGAAAAATGTGAGCCACCAGTGATAAATTGTAAAATAATAATAAAACTGAAAATGGTGAGCTTATTTACACTAAAGGAAAATAAGAATTACATTTATGGGCAAATGTGTACAACTTAAAATGTACCAGTATTGGATAACTTTTGGCATCAAAAGCAAATTTATTGAAATGAAATGTTTCATACCCTGAGCCTCACTAAGAGCACATTCACTGCAAAGAATCAGATCTCATCACACCTCAGGAACTATCTGAATAGATATTTTGAAGATTGAGAAATACAGCAATATAGAAGAATACTGAAGATTGGTAAATGTCTCCCATTTCATAACCTTGCCACATTTCCTCTGTGTGAGATTAGAATGAGATTATTGCTCTGGAAATCACTGTGTATCAAACTATTAAAATGTATATATTGTCCACTATAGGAAAAATATCAGTATTCTATGCTTGTAAACAGGAGGTAAAAGAATTGTGTTTGTTAAGATTTTCTTCTTTCAAATCAGAGATGTTCAGGAATAGATGGCTGATGCCAAATACATATTCCTTTATGCTTCATACATCAGCAGGGTTATGCTAGATGCCCTTAGAAATACAGAATAGATATTTGTGCATGTTCAACAGACCCTTTGGGAAATATTGTTTTCTCAAACTGCCACTTGGGCTGTGTTCAGTACAAAAGTTGTTTTATCAAAAAAAAAATAAAAATAAAATTTAAAAAACTACATTTTTGATGGCATATAGTTTACTGAGGCCTACAACGATGACATTTTGATCTGGGGAAAAGCAGAAGAGCATGACCAGAGACTCAAAGCAGTTTCTGAATGAAATAAACAACAAAAGAAACAACAAAGCAACAGAAACAAAAATCTAAATTGTGTGAAACTGAAATAACATGAAAGTAAGATAAATTAACAGAACAAAGCTACAAATATGTAACAGTAAACTGCAGCTACCAAAAACAATCTGATTCTAAAAAACAGGAAATGAATATACAAATGTTTTGGGTTATGAACTGTGCAGTGAAATTGACACCCAGACAGAAAAACAAGAGTACCATAGGTAATAACATTTATAAGAAATTTTGAATCAAAAATGTAAAAGACCCTAATAGTGATGTGCTGGGAAAGTATTATCAAAACTAAATTTTCCACTGAAAATCCAAGAAAAGAAATAGCACAGTCAGAACTAGTGGTGTTTCTATCAAAGGCTGAAAATTACATTGTTCTTTTACATAACACATCTAGCAGCATAAAGAAACTCCAGAATAAATTGAATGTTGCTATTTACTTCACAGGCTAGACTGACAATAAATTTAATAATTTAATTAATAATTGAATGTAATTAAATTCAATATAAAGAAGTGTTTATGGTTATCTTATTATGGCTAGATTGACTGAGAATTAATGTGTTGGGATTTATGCCCTACATAATTTTTTCTAATGAGGTTTTAAGAACCAACCAACCAAGCTAGGTTTAAGTAGATGATATACAATGGCAGTCAGCTGGAACATAGGCACCCAATGAAGCAGACCTTTATCTGTCTCTCTGAGTGATTAGTGAAAAAGAGGATGTCCATGCTTAGTGCATTGCCACAGAATCATTTGTATTAATTTAACTGCTTTAGAAAACCGCTGACATTCACTCTGTCTCAGAGAACTAAGATATTTCTGAACTGACTTCAACAATCTTTCTTTTTGACAGCTGGCTTGCAATGAATGAAGCTGAGTAATCAGCCACTCATGTCTGAAATAGGATTTGTACACCTGAAACACATCTTGAACTTGTATTTCAGATATATTTGGAGCTATGAGTATGTTAAGATTTTGAATAATTTTAGAGACACCTCTCAAATCTTGATTGAATCCTGAACTTTGTAAGATCAATTACTTTGAAAGAGATATATTTATAGTATTTTCTTGCTGAAAATGGGAGCAGTTCAACTGTTTTCATTTGCATTTTCCTGGGAACATCTCTTCCTCTGGAGCTTGTGAATTTCAGCATTACTTGCCTTATGATCAATTTACCACAGGAGTTCAGGTTTTATCATTTTGAAGGGACTGAAGTGAACAGCATTTCCTTGACAGCATTTATGTTGTTGAAACATTCAGCTACTGCTGTTACCAATTACTCTAGTCATTTCTGCAGATCAAGGACTCTGGACTGCTTCTAAGGGGCCACAAATTGTAATTATTATTATTATTGTTATTATTAAACAAGCCCATTTTCAATAGGCTTTCATTATCTTTCAGTGATCTATGTCTGGTAGTGCAAAACATGCTTGGTCTGCAGATTGAGAAGGTTTGAAAACTACTCGTCTTTCCTGTGTGAATCTTTCCACATGATTAGATAAAAAAGGAAAAAAATAAATTTTCTATTTCCAGAGCTACACCTTACTACTGACACAATCTGTTGGGGTAGACTTTTCTTTGTTATTCTGGATTTTTTATTTAACAATTCTAAGATGTTTCAGCGTATTTTTAAAAAGATTCTGGTATCAAATACAAAGCATACCCAGAGGGGGAAAAAAAGTGTATGACACATTATTGATATTGTTACAATGTGAATGCTATATCCAACACACGACTGCCTTGTAAAAATGATTACCATAGAATAAAAGTTGTTTAAATTCTGTTACTGCCAACAAAGTGAAAGTCTCCAGCACAGGTAATACATTATGGAAACCACTGGAATCTTCATGAATGTTGTTTTCAGCATCCAAACTCAAAAGCATAAAATCACTTACTATGTTGTAAGCTTCTTCTTATGGCTGTAATGTCACTATCATGACTTTTATGAGACACTTTCATTATTTTATTTAAATTAAATGTATTTATGAATGTGCCTTGATTTTGTTCCCACTACTTCTCATATTTCAACTGAAAGTAAAACATGCAAAAAATTCTAACAGTCATTTCTAGTTAAAAGTACTGTGGAAAATAGTGCGTCTGCTTGATTAGTTGCTGTAAGTTTACAGTGTGGATTCTGTTAAGTTTAGTAAAAAGATTACAAGAAAAGAAATAGCCTGTTGTTTCCTTGTCCTAACAGATTCTTTCTCAATCATTTGTAATGACAGAAGAGAGCAGAAAAGTTACCTTCCCGAACAATATCTGAGTGTTCAGCCAGGAGGTAGTTCGGGACTTGAAGGTAGGACACATACAGAGAGAGAGAGAGAGAGATGTTGAAAATTTGAATTTTATGGAAAAATACAGGAAAGAGTTTCAAATGAGTGTAGACATCTGTGATGTAAAACTAATTATCGAGGCTCCCATTATAGTCAAAGGAAAGAATTGAATCAGAATGTCCTAAGGTAGACATCAAAATAATTTTATGAACCACACTATAAGCTTCTGTTCCTTTTTATTGACTGATTATGGAGCTAGGGTGACTAACTGAGACATGTCCAGGACTTTATCAGTATATACTATTAGATGATATGACTACCACTCTAAGAAATGCCTAAGAAGAAAAGAAAGAAAAAGTAAAACAAAACATTAAAATATAAAATGTTTTATGTAATTTCAAATTGTAATCTGTACTTTCACATTTCAGGCACAATTTCAAACTCTTCAGTGTAATAGATTTGTAACATGCACTCTTTAGCTAACTATGGTGCATTATAATATCATAATTATATATATGTATTTGAGAATACTGAAAACTTATTATGTTAGTACATGCTTTGGGGGCTTTGAAGAACATCAGGTACTTCCAGTGACAGAAGGAAGCTTTACAGCATTTAGCTTTGTAGCCTTTTACAGTTTGTGAAGCCATATCAAGTATATGCATCTGTGTACTTTGTCTAAAGTCGTTTGGCATAAAAGTCTGCGCTGAGATAGAAATAAAGAATTCCCTCACTAGCTTCCAAATAATAATAAATAATGATACCCACAACATCAAACCATCAAACTAGAACAATGTTTTAATAATGACCTGTTTGATGAAATAGAGAACATGATTACTATTGTAAATGACATGAGACAGGGATGAAGTTAGGATGCTGAAGGACAGAATTAGAATTTCATGACAAATTGGAGAAATGGCCTGGAAAATAGAGATAAAATTAAATACAGACATGTATTTTCATAAAGTTAAACAGAATAATTAGATATTCAAATAATACAGTATTCATTAGGTACTTAGCAATAAGAGGCAAACTTTCTAAGGCATCTATTAGGATGTATGAACAGCGTTTTATCATGTAAAACGCAAGGAGTAATACTTCCAACACTCTGAGTATTGCATTGCAAGAAAAATATGAACTATGGACACTCACAAGAAAGAAGTACCAAAATGATCTAGCAAATATGACAGGGGAAAAAAAAGGGGGGGGAGGAGGAGGAGGGAAGAGGAGAGAAGAGACAGAGACCACTGGCATGGACATGAAAAACAATATTCATGTTTGTATAAAGGTGATATGAAGAGGAAAGGAAATGTTTTTCAAGCACAGGATTCAAGAAAATAAGATCAAAGCTGAAATTGCAGCAAGAAAGAGCTTGGTTAGACACAAAACTTGTAAGGTCAGAAATAGTCATAATTCCTTTCACATGCATCTGGAACAGCCTGAAGATACAGAAACAGGCTTGACTAATTGTGTGGCTCTCTGATGTACATGTGCTGTATAATTAATAATTAGTTTTCACTGCATGGAAGAATTATTCCAATGGACAAAGCTTTACAATCAGGCACAATTTTCTCCTGGAAGAATTTATTATTATTATTATTGTTTGTTAACAGAGGGTTATCTTTTTGATACTGTCAAGCTTAATATTTCAGAGTGACAATTTTGAAAGTTTCATCTCTGTGTGCCAAAATTTGGATATTTTACAGGAGGATCAGATTTTTATTGAACTGTGCATCTATTTCCTAAAATTCTGAAAAAAATTAAGGTTTACAAATCTTCTGCCTAAAGGTTTATGTACCAAAATTACTATAGCAACAAGTAGCAGAGCTCTCTAGAACTGCTGGGGTAGAAAATCCTGAAATGTAATTCTTCAACCAATTTGTTTTTATGTTCAGATGCTAAATCTAGTCTGAGTGTACCTGTGGAAGATGTGGAGTTTTCCTCAACGGAGGTCTTTGAAAACAATTTAAGAAACTTCTGTCAGGAATGATGAATGGCCTTGTTTTTGAAAGCTGGGTTCAGTCTTTTAATTTGCTCTAATCATTCTATTTATTATGCAGTTACTTAAAATATGACAGAATGATGAAACAGAAGAGTAAGATATACAAAAACCATTTTTAATCTGCTAAATTGCAAAGACAAGCAAGGATTATGGTTTTTTTTTCTGTAAAGAAGGGAGTCATCTAGGCTAAAGCAAATAGGTGAAGAGCCAATCCAGAAGAAAGTATAGTGTTTGTGTTCAGAGAAAGACTTGGATGACCAGTAATTTCATCAATAGAAGAGGGAAAGAGCCAATTTGACTGAAGAAAGAGAAAAGGACAAACTCAGTCAGTAGTGTTAAATTCCCCTTTACAAACTAGGTCAATCAATTTGTTGAGAAAGACAGAACAGAAATCAAAGAGAGGGATGTGAAACATCTTTACCAAACTCTGACTATCAAAAGTCATCTGATACTTCAGGGGTATGAGACATCAAGCAAAAGAGATTATCAGTGAATTTCCTTCTGGATGGAAAGGTGAACATTCCAAATGAAATAATAGATTATGTAAAGGTTATATTAAACTGCTTTGTATTTTATTTTTCTATTTTATTGAAATAAATTGTATCTTATTTTCTTTTCACATTCATTTCCATACCTGGTTCTTATTCCCTTTTGTTTCTATTTATTGTTTTCTCTCTTGAATTTTTGTTTTCACTTTCATGTGATCCACTTCTTTCTTCTCACATGCAGCCTTATGTTCTTATGCAGCTCCTAGTGTTCTACCTCTCCAGCTCTCACCTTTGCTCTTAATATTTCATTTCCTTAGACCTTGTCTGAATATTTTTTTGTTACTCCTCTTCATCCTTCAGTTCTCATACTCAGTCTGAAGACCAGTGCAGTGTCTTTTATGTTCTTGCTTACATAATACACTCCAGTGCTCTTTGCCCTATTTCCACTTATCCTTCTGTTTTATCCATTTTTGTTATTCTGTACTGCGTTTGTCCTCACTTCATTACCTCTGCCATTAACACTTTATTTCTTGCTTGTATTTTGGGATTTTGTTTCTATTGCTATTTTATCTACTTTTCCTCTAATCTTTGAGGTCCTTTCCAAAACTGTCTTTCACAGCTGGAATACACTCTTACTTTACAGCAAAAGGCTTTTTTCAATTTCATATTCTTCCTTAAGACTCATTTGTGTTTAGTCTATACAAAGAGCAGATTTGTAATGCTTAGTTAAGTCTACAAAACTTTGTATCTGTATATGCTTAAACCGAAACACCAAGACACTTCAAGGTAATGAATCTAGTTCCCACAGGTAAGCATGCACATTTTTGGTACTTTCAGACATCTCTGCTTTCTTCTTTTCTTACTATATAGACTGATGCATTGATTGAAATGAGATTACACATTCTTTGGTACAAGGATTATAGATGATTGTGATCTGTCCTGAGTTTGATAAGATGCTATTTTTGCTCCAGTGCAGATAGGTATCACAGTAGGACAGAAACTAATTCAAGTAGAGTCATGAGCACCTGCTAGTTAGTCTAGTGCAGCTGCTAAAAACTGAGTCTC
This sequence comes from Stictonetta naevosa, assembly GCA_011074415.1. Taxonomy (NCBI): domain Eukaryota; kingdom Metazoa; phylum Chordata; class Aves; order Anseriformes; family Anatidae; genus Stictonetta; species Stictonetta naevosa. The sequence continues at coordinate 166,653,664 of CM021697.1, read as the reverse complement.
TCAAAAGCTTTAATTATAAAAAATACTACAAACAGAAGTGACTCATAAAATCACTGGAGCTTACTTGGTATGTCTGATTCAGAAAATTCTTGGCACAGAAAATGCCAAATAGAACCTGTGTTTTAATTTTGGAATGCAATTTGGGTTTAGATCAGAAAAGTCCATTTCAAAAATCACCCACAGAGTGAATACTACTGTGATTCCTTCACAACTACTACCAATTTACAAAGAAAGGAATAAAGCTGGAGTATTTTTTTTAGATTACTGAACTTTAATTTTTCACACCTCCTCCTTCACATACAGCTGGGGTGGCTTGAAGAGTTAGTAATAGGCTTGATTAATTGCTTGGCTTTTTGATGTATGCAGGCATTCATACTATATAATTAGAGTTTTCACTGAAGTGAGTAAATTATTTCAAAACTTACTTAGATGGGGGAGGCTTTTAATTCAAAGATTTCTCACCAACAGCAACTTCCCTCTAGAAGGCATTTTTCATTGGGGTAGGCATTTCCTAATTCAATAATATCAAGTTTTATAGCTCAAAGTAACAAGTTATTTTTGATGCTTCAGTTTTATGTACCCAACTTGAGATATCTCAGGCAGACATGATTTCCTGGTGTGCTAAGCCCTTATACATGAACAGATTTCCTAAGCTGTGAACAAAATACTGAACACTGTCTGCCCACCCAACCCATACATCAAAAGCTTGTCTATGCAGATTTTATGAGGGACAATGTCAAAGGTTTTAGCTAGGTAATATCCACCATTCTCCCTCATCTATCAGACTAGTCATTTCATCATAGAAGCTTATCAAGTTGGTCAAGAAAGACTTCACCATGGTGAATCTATGCTGACCAGTACTGATGATTTTCTCATCCTACATATGTCTGGAAATGGTTTCCAGGACTACCTGCACCATCTCCTTGTCAGGGAATGAGATGAGGCTGACTAGCCTGTAGTTGCCTGGGTTTTCCTTCATTCCTTCCCTGAAGACAGGAGTGGCATTTTCTTTCCTCTAGTCCTTGAAAACTTCTCCCAGTCACCATGATCCATCTAAGAGTCACTTATCAAGAGTGACCTCACAATATCTACCAGCTCTCTCAGCCCTGATGAGGCCCTGGGCAGCCTGATCTAGTGGGTGGCATTCCTGCCAATGGCAGGGGGCTTGGAATTAGATGATCTTTAATGTCACTTCCAACTCGAACCATCTTATGATTCTCTGATTCTCTGATTTTATTATTCCCCTTCATACACAGAGAATGTGGGGTTGCAATCAGTCTATAACAGTCCCTCTCTGCTTCTCCTTTCTCTTCCCACTTCTGCCCTGGGGGTACTTCCCACAAGCTTTCAGGATAAATCTTCTCCAGTTTGGAGTTCTCAAGATGGTGCAGGTACTTCGAGGAATATCCACCTGTACCAGTGTCGGATTCTCTAAGGGCTGCAGAGGAATTTCTGCTTCAGTGCCTGGGGCACCTCCTCCCCATCCTTCTCTGACTTTGGTCAGCTCTTTCTCATACTTTTTTTCCTCATTCTTCACTGTTGTGCATAGTTTTGCACTTTCTTAGATATATTTCCACAGAGCTGCAACCATCTTGACTGCTTGGGTCAGCTGTGTCCTGTGGCAGGAGAGCTGTGGAACTGTCTGTCCAGCAGAAGCCAGCCTTGACCTCTCCTCACAGAACACCTGTGCACCCCTCCTGCTACCAACACTTTGCCATTGACACCCAATATAGTGATCAACTGTAACGTTATTTTTCTTCTTGTCTCACATGGAGAGCACAGAAGTAACAGGAATTGGGTAACGCTTAGTTTTGCTTTGGATGTATTAAAATGGTTGTATTATGACTTATGAATATCTAAACAGGGAAAGATACAAGAAAATCTTGTAGACGAATGCCATGTCTGGAAAAAGACAAGGAAGAGAAAAAGGAAAGGGTGAAGGGAAAGGAAGGAAGAAATAAAATGGGAGAAGAAAAGGAAGAATAAAAGGGAGAGGGGGAATGGCAAAGAAAATGGAGGGAGAAGAATAGAATAGAATAGAATAGAATAGAATAGAATAGAATAGAACAGAACAGAACAGAACAGAACAGAACAGAACAGAACAGAACAGAACGGTTCAGTGGGAAGGTACCTTCAAAGGTATTTTAATTTTACAAATGCTTTGTGAATACTGACAGTTATGGGTCATCAACCATCTCTTTAGGAAGCCTGTTCCAATGTTTGAACATCCTTACAGTGTTTTTTGTTGTTGTTGTTGTTGTTGTTTTCCTGAGGTTCCAGGCTGAACCACCCCTGGTGCAGCTTTGTGCTGTTCCTTTGCATTCTATCATTGGTTACCAGACAGAAGAGATTAGCACCTCCCTCTCTGTTGTCCCTCCTCTGGAAGTTGTAGAGAGCAATGAGGTTGTTGAGCCAGTTAATCACCCAGTGTAGAATCAACCTTTGTCTCACAGTTGAACAATTTGTCCAGAAGGATACTGTGAGGGACAGTTTCAAAAGCCTTACTAAAATCCAGAAAGATTACATCTGCTGCCACCTTCCCTTCATCCACCAAGCACCTTATCACAGAATGAGATCAAATTACTAAGACAGGACTTTCCCTTGACAAATTCTTTTTGACTATGCCGGATAATAGCTTTGATTTTTAACTGTCTTTCAATAACAATCAGGACAATCTTCTCCATAACTTTTCCAGGCACTGATTAGAGTAACAGATCTGTAGTTTCCTGGCTCTTCTCTCACCCCCTTTTTACAAAGTGAGTCATAATACACCCATCTATAGACGGGTGTAACACTGTCTAGCTTTCAGTCAGCAGGAACCTCCCCAGACATCCACAACCTTTGGTAAATTGTTGAGAGGGGTCCAGCTATAATGTCTGCTAACTCCCTCAGTAATCTGAGGTGAGTCCTTGTAGGACAGGAAAGCTGGGAAGAGACTCTTTGTCAGGGAGTGGAGTGACCGGACAAGGGATAATGGTTTAAAACTCCAAAAGGGTATATTTAGATTAGGAGGAAGTTCTTGACTGTGAAGATGGTGAGACACTGGAACAGGTTGCCCAGAGAAGTTGCAGATGCACCATACCTGGAAGTGTTTAAGACCAGGATGGATGGAGCTTTCAGCAACCTGGTATAGTGGGAAGTGTCCCTGCCCATGGCAGGGGGGTTGGAACTAGATGATTATTGAAAGGTCCCTTCCAACTGGAACCATTCTATGACTCTTTGAGCACACAGACAGGCATGCCTGGCACAATAGTTTCAACCTCAAATGTCTACAGTCTGCACCTGTATCCTGGTAAGCATAGAGCAATGATCTCATACCACAGAGGAAAAGATGGAACAATGTTGAAGAGGAAAAGGAGAGAAAAACCCTGCAGAGCAACCCATTGCAAAGAGTGGCAACATCCTCCTTTGGATGAACTCCCCATCACAGCAGCCAGTGATGCCTGCAGTAGCTACAAAACTGATTTTCACCCTGCTTTCCCCTCACACTTGGGCAGACCAGGTGGGAACTTTGCACCAGCCCAGAAATTCTCCTTCACACCTCCAGCTCCACAGGGACTAAGTGAGATGTGCCTCTGTATGTCCACAGAGGACTGGGGTGAGGAACTGCCTGTTCTAGGGATTCTCTGGGGAGCTAGGGCTATTTTCTTTTTGGCCCTTCTGTTGGGTATGAAGGTGTTGGCCATGGGAGCTGCAGGGGGCCACTGTAAGGAGAAGCCAGGGCTGCCCCGTGCTTCACGCAATGAGTTCCAGATGTTTCCAACAGCACCACTGCAGGGCATGGCTGGGCTCAGCAGCCAAAGTCATGGTGTCTTGGCGAAAATATAAGTGAGAACAGACAAAATGCTGCACAGTAATGTGAGGAGTGAGGAAAAACAAGGTGTGTGTCCAGGGGGGGTGGTGAGAGATAGTCCAGCAAATACCAAAATACCAAAGTCAGAGAAAAAGGAGTCAGAAGCAATTCTTCTGCAGTGTATGGAGGAGACCATGGTGGAGTAGGTATTTCTCTACAGCCTGTGGAGTACCTTATTCCAGAACAGGTGGATATGTCATGAAGGAAGTGAGGTCCATGAGAATAAACTATTCTGGAAAAGGGAAAGGTGTGGCAGAGAGGAACTGTTATGGACTGACCACAGTCCCCATTACCCACCTCCCTGTGCTGCATTGGGCAGGGTAGGGGGATAGAAGAGTTGGCAAAGAAAGACTGAAATTGAGCCTGGGGAAAAGGTGGGGATGGGAGCTTGTTGATTTTAATCTGTCTTTGTTAATGTCCTGGTTTTAGTTGGGATATAGTTAATTTTCTTTGTAGATGCTCATATGATGTTGTTTGGATTTTATTTATTTATTTATTTATGAAAATAATGGTGATAATGCACCAATTGCTGAGCAGTGCTTACACAGAGTCAAGGACTTGCCTGCTTCTCATGCTACCCTGTCAGCAAGGAGGCTAGGGATGCAAAAGAAAATGGGAGGGGACATAATGAGGACAGCTGACTGAAATGGACCAAAGGGATATTCTGTAACATATGACATCTTGATCAAAATGATAAAAGCTGGGGTAAAGAAGGAGGAAGTGGGGATATTTGGAGTGATGGCATTTGTCTTCTCAAATAACTGTTACACATGATGAGCCCTGCTTTCCTGGAAATGTCTGAACACCTGCCTGCCAACGGGAAGCAGCAAATAGATTCCTTGCTTTGCTTGTGTGTGCGGCTTTTGCTTTGTGTAATAAACAGTCCCATATCCCACTCGGGGAGAACAAGCAGCTGTGTGGTGTTTATCTGCCTTCCAGGGTTAAACCACAACAGTTTCTCAACATCCACAACTATTTTAATTGGCAATATATTATTTTCCCCATGTGGAGTCTGTTTTGCCCATGACAATAATTGGTAAGTGTATTGGTTTCACATGGCACTATTTTGGTAGTGGAGGGGCTTTAGGGGTGGTCTCTGTGAGAAGAACCCAGCAGCTGCCCCATGTCAGATCAGAGCCATCTCCAGCTGGTTCCAAAAGGGACCTGACAGTGGCTAGAGCTGAGCTAGTGAGCAATGTTGTTTGCACCGTTCTGAGATAAGATTTAAGTGGAAAAAAATGCTGCATAATGGCAGCTGGGAGAGAGAGAAGTGAGAAACAGCACTGCAGACACCAAGCTCAGTGAAGAGGGAGGGGGAGGAGGTGCTTCAGGGAGTAACAGGGACAAAATGTTAGGGATTGACCACAGCTCCCATTCCTCCACACCACTCAGGTGGAAGATGTAGAAAAGAGTGGATGGGTGGGAAGTTGTTTTTAGTTTGCTTTTAGTTCTCACTGCTCTGGTCTGTAAATGCTTGGCAATCAGTTACATTAATCTCCCTTATGCTGAGTTTGTTTTGCCCATGACAGTAACTGGTGAGTGAAGTCTCTGTCCTGAAGATAGCAGGAAGACCCTGTCCTGTGGTAAGCATGCTTTATGGCATGAAGAGGGGGAGTTGAGAGAGTGGTGAGGTGGAGCTTAGCTACCTATCAGTGTGAAACCACAACAGTAAGTGATCTGTCTGTCTTTATCTTGACCTGTTAGCTTTTTTATTTTATTGTCTTCCCTTGAGTAAGAGAGAAGCTGGGTAGCCAACTGGCAGCCAGATAAGATCAACATCTCTATATCACAATTAGCCCCTACATAGTTTTAGAAGAAAAAATAAATTAATTAAATTTACTGAAATACATAAATAATTACTCATTTTTTTAAATACATGTCTTTCATACATTCAGTGTACTAAGGTTAGGGAATTCAAAAGTTGTATTGTGTGACTAAGTAGCCAACAGCAAGAAACAATCATTTTCAGTATCATACAAGGCAAGTTAGCCTTAAGTCATAGTAATGTCAAATTCTCATCTTTCTGAATTCAATCAGAAATATATGCTTCATAGTACTTCTTGCTGATTACTTTTTCATCAGTAATGGTCATGTCCAAGGACAAAATGCATTACTAGGATTAATCAGTGAGAACAGGCATAGAAGGAGACTTCTACTGTGAAGCAGTGCCTCTAGAAGACATCCCTTTCCTGATGTTATGTTTGGTAGGTCAAACTCTAAACTTATCATTTTTAAAATACTAAATCTTCCTAGGCAGTACTCTGACAGAAGGATTCATGATCTTATATATTCAATGGTCCTTCAGTGTCGAGAAGCAACTCTTCTCAAGTTCACGTTCTCTAGAGTCTTCAGAAGAGTTAATGCTTTTTGAATTTAGCCAAAAAGATACATTGTATAATATTACGTTCATTGATTCCATAAAGAAATAAAGCCCTAAAGAAAGGATGGCATGAAAAATATAAGTGATTTTAGTAGAGCGATGAATCCTGACAACCTTGGTCCTTACAGAATTATCCTTCAATAACAGGAACAAAAACATTTGTTTTACTTCTGTAACTCATTGCAACACTTTACAGTGCTTAATTTAGCTCTAAATTAATATAATCTTATTGATTAAGCAGGTATTTTGTTTGAACAATAGTGTTTCCATGGAGACTGTGGGGCAAGATATTTCTTAGATATCACCCATCTGACACAAATTACAGAATTTCTCTGGGTGGCTAGCACACTTATGCCATGACACAAAGAACAGGTTGGTGACTATACCAGTGGAGATTCAACTCTGTTATAAAGTTACTGTTGTTAACACTTTGCAAATTGGCAAAATGGATGCAAGGGCGGTGGGGGTGGGGGGGCTGACCAACTAACTTCAATCTTGGAAATGCACCTTTGAAAGCAAATTTTGCTTTTACTCCTCTTGGAGAATTTAATATCTCAAACTACAACATAGTATTATTTTCTTATTTATTTCCATCTTCCAGTCAGGAAGCTATAAATTGTTTCTGCTATTTGATGAGTATCCTTGGAAGGTTGAGAATAAGTACCCACAACTTCTGTTGACTTTGAGCATGATCTGCAGTCCATTGAATCCGGTTAAAAATACGTTGTGGTTTAATTGTCAGGAAGGTAAGCACCACACAGCTGCTTGCTCATTCTCCAAAGGTGGGATGGAGGAGAGAATTGGATGAAAAAAGTAAAACTCATGGGTTGAGATAAAGACAGTTAAATATGACAGAAAAGGAATGTAAATAGTATAATAATAATAATGTATACCAAAGAAGTGATGCACACTGCAATTTCTCACCACCTGCTGACTGATGTCCAGCAAGTCCCCATACAGTGGCCCCATCCCCAGCCAACCCTCCCAGTTTTTATTGTTCCACATGATGTTGCATATTATGTAATATCCCTTTGGTCAGGTTGGACCAGCTGTCCTGGTTCTGTCCCATTCCAACTTCTTGTGCACCCCCAGCCTTCTCACTGGCAAGGCAATGATAAAATCATAGGAGAAGCTGAAAAGTACTTAACTTTAGTATGCAACATCAGTGTGTTGCCAGCATTATTTTTCTCCTGTATCCAAAGCATCACATATACCAGCCACTAAGAAGAAAATTAACTCTATCCCAGCCAAAACCAGGACAAAATATTACTCCTTTGGTTTCAAGGGGCTTTTAATCATGTTCAAAGGTGGTACCCATAGCACTTGCTAGATAGCTGTAGCAGTTCAGTCACAATTATTTCATGCAAAAAAATAAAATGGATGGTTACTAGCATTATTATTTGAATCATGCTAAAATAGCTTTATTCTTGCACTATCACATTTAGCCTGTTTGTTTGATTGTTTGTTTTCCCAGAAATCTAGTTTTTTAAATCACTGGAGGAGAGAAAAAGGGAGGAGAGGAGAAAGGAGAGGAAGGAATGGGAACACTGTACAACTAAATAGTACATTAAGTATATGAAAATAATATTTGTGTGATTGAACCCCTTTTTTGGAGCACAAACTAAAAGAAACCCATTAGGATACATTAATTTCTAAGCCTTCATTTCATAAGCCTTTACGCAGTCACTTCTTTAAAAAGAACAAATCCTAGTTCCTGCATAAAGCAAAAGTAAATGGTTTGTACATGGGTAAGTTTCATCAGAAGAGCTACCAACTGAAATGTGAACTGGCAATGGAAATTGCCTAACACTTTCTTCAGAAGATCTCTGAAACCAAATAAGGGAGTCTTCCAATTCTCTGGTCATGTCCTTTCTTCTTCATGAAAACCCATCTGGTCCAGCCATTGTTGCAATGTTCTTAGGTGTTAAAGTGCACACAAGAAGAATCACAACATACTCTGAAAAAAATGAACCACAATAGCTTCACTGTCTCTCAGGTGTTCCAGGGTAATACAGAGGTTAAGAAACCTGACCAGTGATGTGACTTCTTAACAATAAAATGATAGATGATAGCATATAATGAACTTCTTTCAGGGAAAAAAAAAAAAAAAAAAAAAAAAAAAAAACAAACTTAAAGGAATGAAATTGTGGTAAAATAAGAAAGTAAGTAAGTCTGCAAATGTAGAGATTTATATTAACAAGTTTGATAATTAAATATTTTTTTGTGATCTTACTGTGTGTATATGTATACACATGTATTTGGATGATAGTGAATAGTAGCAGACAAACCTAACTGGAAGGCCTGGAATGAACCCATTAGCACTTATATTGAATGGATGGAAGCAAGGAATTCAACTGAGGATGGAAAAACACAGGGTTGAACAGAGAAAAAGAAGATAATTGAAAGCACTCAAACACACTTGTTGGATTTGGGTTTTGTTGTGGTTTTTTGTTTGTTTATTATTTTCTGGGACATTGAAATTCAGAATTTGTAACTACTTCTGGAAGAAAAAGCTTATAAATTACAAAAGTGAACAATACAGATTTCAGAAACTCAGAGGTTTCTTTTTCCTCAGCACAGCTCTCTGCCGCTTTTAGAAGGTTTTAAATAAAGTCTTTTTGTAAAAACAAAAACTATCAGATTTTTAAGAGAGTGCCGATAATGTGTTTTGTTTCAGTTACAGAAACTTTATTGTAGTGGACTTCAGCTATAAGTCAGATTTCTCCCAGATGCAACAGAGTCCTAGCAATTTTAGATTTTAAATGTTGACACAAATACAGTTCCTTGAAAGAGGAAACTACTTGCTGTAATCCTCTATTTTTAATCCTATCTTTTTAGAGTTTACAGACTTCCAACATTTACAGGTAAAGAAAGCAGATCGTAATCTTGTAGGATGTTATGTACTCACTTCCAGGAGACAATGTGGAGATAATTCTCTCCTCAGTTATTCTATAATAAAGCTCCTTTAAGAGTAATTTTATTTTATTGATAAATGTATTGATACCTCTGTTACACTCTAGCAACAGAATGTTGTGTTTTTTATAGTCTGTAAATATAAATCACACCCGTGTCTGTTACTTATCCACACACATTTAGGCACACACACTCCTTGTTTTCTCTCCTCTTCCTCATTTGCACTGTATTGGACCAAATATTGTGAGATGGATGTATCAGTGCACTGCCAGAAACAATCACTCTTTTGTGCCTTTCTCTGAAGACACATTGTTCCTCATAATGAAAGGGAAAATGGGAACTGACTAATAAGCCTTTATAAAAGATATTTTTAAAAAGCTTCTAAGACAGGTGAACTTAATAAACCTTATAAAATACTGCACTTTTTTTGCTTGCTGTGCTTTTATCTAATTTTATAATACAATATATTTTTGTCACTTTGATGGGTGTAAGGTACTGTACTTAGTGACTAGAGGTGTTATGCAATGACACTTGGAGTACGTTGTAATCAACAAAATAATCCTTCTGGTTTGTAGACTTCCTTTGAAGGCCTGTCACAGCAGAAGGACACTTTGTCTATTCCATCTTAATACTATTTTCTCCTGTCTTTCATCTCTCCTGTAAACCACATAACATAATGGCAAATGGCTTAACCAAATGGATATAACTGTTAGTCCTATTATTTTCCCTTTGAGGGCCAAACTATCACAGCAGGGCTGCAGAATGAAGCACAGCGATGTAACAATATGCGTAGCTTTTTTTTTTTTTTTTTTTTTTTTAAGGAGACTGTGAAAAAGATATGGGAAAAAACATGATGACAAGTATCAGAATAATAATAGGGGAAGAGAATATGAAGGGTTGTCTGGTAATCTGTTCTGATCAGAGCAGTACCATGTTTTAACTGTCAACAGCAAAACTGGAACTGAATAGACTTCAAAGGAAATGAAACCCCACAAAGGACATAAAGAATTTTCCAAAGGTTGCAATTTTATTTGTTTTCTGGGGCAGTCTGTGATGAGCAAACTATTTTTTTTTTTTAATTACAGCAAAATACAACCTAAGAGAAGAAAGGTTTACATTATGTAGTAGGAAAAAAAAATACTCATAGTGAATAGACCTACTAATACACAATAAACTGTGAATTCACCTTTAAATTATGAACACCTTGGTAATTCCCTTAGAAACCAATCTAATGCTTGTGAAGTGAAAGAGCTATTGTTTGAAGCTTTGTTTAACAAAAACATTAATTTAAACTTATTCAGTACTGATATTTTGGATAACTGTATGTACTTGTACTATAAAATGATGGCTAGAATAAATGTAATAAAAGCACCATATTATAATGTTTTGTAATGAAATAATATTTTTTTTATTCTTTTTACTTTTTTTCGCATGGAAGAAACACGTACATAAGGTTTCAGGGTTTTATTTTCTAACTGGAGGGGTCTCATTTTTGTTTCATTATAACTGTGTTCTTACACAAGCTCTTTAACAAAGTCTAACTATGCAGTCTTTGTGGATAGAAGAAAAACAAAACCTAACAACTGGTTAATAATATACAGCACTGCATCACGTCAAAGAACTGGCCAAAATATATATATATATTCAGCTGAAACTGCAAAGGAAATACACTTTAATTTGAGAGTTTACTTTCATGAGCATGCTTAAGTCATAGGCCTTTCAAAAAGCTGTCTTTGACATTTCAGCAAAAGAAAGTAAAATTGTAAAGGGCAGACAAGGGCTACCAGTGCCAGTCACCAAATATGTATAGAAATTGCTGTTGTGTTACAGTCTTCAGACTGCTTTCAAATTCCAGTTGAATTCGGTAAATTCAATTTTCTTAGGCTGGATTTCCCTGATCCTGCCAAAAAAATAATAATAATAATAATAATAATAAAAAAAATAAAAATGAATTCACAGAACTTGAGGAACAAATGATTATGTCGGCCTACTTCTGTTGTCTCAGGTTGTGGCTAGGGTACACTACAAGATGTTAATTAAAAGGCTTTGCCAGAGGTATGACACTATATAAAACAAATTTTGCCCTTGATTCAGCTGCAGATTGCATTTAAGTTTGGGGATTCTCAACTTGCAAGAAAGTTGTCTCATTACCATAGTAAAGAGGATTTTGAGTTACTACTTTTGACAGAACTGTTTCACTTTATATATTATGAAAACTGCAATAGTAATTTATCCAGAGAACAAGCACGTACAAATTATTCATTAGTTTGAAGGCTCCAACCCTCTGTATTGGGTTTTCATGGAAAGGTTTTGGTAGCAGGGGGCTGCAGTAGTGGCCTCTGCAAGAAATGCCCAGCAGCTGCCCCGTGTTACTTAAGAACAAGCTCCATCTGGCTCCAAAGGGACCCTTCTGCTGGTCAAAGCAGAGCTAATAAGTGATGTTGTTTGCAACTCTGTGAGAGCAGATTTAAGAAAGGGAAAAAAACTGCTGCACAACAGTAGCCAGGAGAGAGTGGAGTGAGAACCAGCCCTGCAGACCCTCAGGTCAGTGCAGAAGGAGGGCAGAAGGTGCTCCAGGCATGCAGCAGAAGTTCCCCTGCAGCCTGTGGAGAGGCCCCTGGTGGAGCAGGCTGTCCCCCTGCAGCCCATGGGTCCCACACAGAGCAGATCTCCACGCTGCAGCCCGTGGAGGAGCCCCCGGTGGAGCAGGTGGATGTGGCCTGGAGGAGGCTGCAGCCCATGAAAAGCCCCCGCAGGAGCAGGCCCCGGGCCGCAGCTGCAGCCCATGGAGAGGAGCCCACGCAGGAGCAGGGGTCTGGGGGGAGCTGCCGCCCATGGAGGACCCGTACTGGAACAGTTTGCTCCAGGGGCATGGACCCCGTGGTACAGACCCATGTTGGAGCACTTCCTGAAGTGCTGCTGCCTGTGGACAGCCCATGCAAGATCAGTTTGGGAACGACGTCATCCCGTGGGAGGGACCCCATGTGGAGTAAGGGCAGAGAGTGACTGTGAAGGAGCAGTGGAGACGAAGTAGACTGACCACAGTCCCTATTTCCCTGTTCCTTTGCACTGCTTGAGGGGAGGAGGTGGAAGAGGGTGGATGAGAGGAAGGTGCTTTCAGTTTCTTACTTCTCTAGCTTGTTAGTAATAGGCAATAAATTTTATTAATCTCACTTATCTGAGTCTGTTTGGCTGTCATGATAATTGCTGAGTCTCCCTGTCTTAACTCAACCTGCGAGCCCTTTCCATCCTATTTTCTCCCCCTTTCCCTTTGAGGAGGGGGAGTGAGAGAGTGGTTGTGGTAGAGTTCAGCTGCCCAGATGGGTAAAAACCACCACACCCTCACCAAAAACAGAAAAAAATGCTATTTTTTTTTTTTTTGTGGTTTTTCAAAAAAAAAAAAAAAAAAGTGAAAGACTAACAACAGCAATGATTGAAGTGTCTTGATACTCCTGTAATCACTCCCCCCCCCCAAGCATTTATGCTCAATACCAACATATGTGGTTTTTTTGTTGTTGTTTGTTGTTTTTTTTAATGACAAATGTGATCTTAATCTTAAAATAGGAGGATGACTTATCCAAAGTTGTCTGCATGTAAGTCAGTATTCCAAATAAGCAACAATAACATCTGTTTTCTGTTTTTATTTTTGAGAAAATAGTATGTTATTTCTTTTCATTTTTTCTCTATAGTTAACCATAAATATACAATGTGGGTAATATGCAGAATTTCATGCTGAGGTTTATCTATTTTTCACTTGTCAGGAAAATAATGAAAATGTTAAATTTATTTGGGATCGAGATATTTTTTTCTAACTTTCTTCATCTATTTAATTGAAAGATATGATACTCTTTCAACCTTACCCACCATTAGGAGAAGCTAGCTTATAAACAATAGTCCTCACCTTTACTGAGTGAGTATTTTTATATATCATCTCTACTGTGTGTATTTATATATCATATTTAGTAGTATTATTTTTAATATGCATAATACTAAGATGGTATTATATTGCTTGGACTAGTTCATCAATTAGAGCAAGTTTATCCAGTAAGAGTAGGTAACTTTAGAAATGGTGTAATGTTGGATTAAAAACGAACAAAAAAAAATCACACACACACACGCAAAGAAAAAAAAAAAAAATCACTTAAGATCAGCTTCCACTAGACCAGGTTGTTCAAAGACCCATAAAACCTGGCATTAAACACTTCTAGGGATGGGGCATCCACAGCTTCTCTGAGCAGAATTAGTATTCAGAACTCATTCTACTCCTTTAATGCAGATGTTTGCCTTTTTGTTGTGCTTGCTATCACATTTATGATATATCTATGTCCTTCTATATGATAAGTGTCTTACATTTCCAATCTAGCTCAAAAAATGAGCACACCCAGATACAGCTATGGTTAATGTATATCTCCACTACATCCGCTTTAAATATATAAAATCCTCAGAATAACTCACAACACTAGGGCAGTTTTTCTAAATGGAAAACAATGATTATGATGGTCCTAGTGTACATGTGCATTTGCAAATTTCTGTTCTTAGATATGGAGCATATATAAGATAAAACAAATCCTCAGAAATAGTAATCAAAACAAAACAAAACATTAATTACTCTTGTCCCTGTGTTACTACTTTCTTTTTCCAATTCTTAATTGTCTCATACATAGTTTTAAAGGGCACACGGAATTTTAAGTTAATTACTATATATAATTTGTAATGGAAGTGTGTGATTTAGGAGACTTTGTTTTAAAGTTTCACATGTTCCCAGTGAATTTTTCAGGCCAAAAATCCAAACAGTCAATATATGGTTAGTTAAATAGATTTCTCAGTTGCATTTGGAGTTTGAAATAGAACTCTGTTGTCCAAAACTAGATTATAGGCTTTTTTGGCTTTTTTTTTTTTTTTTTTTTTTGGTGGGGGGGGTGGAGGGGATCCTTATATAGGCTTTCCATAACAAATTCTGCAACTTCTGTTACTCTTACTGAACAGTGGCAATAGCAAAGGGCAATGACATACAGGCTGAGAAGGACAGTATACAGGAAACTGTATTTGGATGCACATTCATGAAAATGTAACATTCCCTCTAAAATCTTAGTATCCTTGTCATTTATTTGTGTCTCTTTCAGGATGGATCTAGGAATGGCTGCAACAGTTAAAACTATTGAGCTGATTGTGAACTTTTTCTCTAAAAATTCTTGAAATTTAAAGATCAAACAGATCTCCTTGTGCAAAGGTACCTGTTCTCTCTGGACCAATTACAGCTGAAGTGAATGAAACAGATTTTGCTCCTTTTCATGAAACTATCCCTGGATTCTCTGAATTCAGTGGGGGTCTTTTCATTCACTTTGTTAGCACTGGGATCCAGCTCCTCAGATCCACAGAAAGCTATCAGTGTTCCCAGTCATACCAATTTGCACAACCTCATTCAGCTTCTAATCCCCACTTCCATTTCCCCTGTGAAACCAAAATGTAGTGTTTTTAGTTAATTGTGAGTTATCACTCACAATAATGTCCCTCCAGTGCATTTCCTTGTAACCCGCTGCATAAAAGTTTACTTGGTCTTTTCTCTACTGTCTACATATAAACCAAACTTATTCACGTTCTCTGTATTTAAGAAAGATTATGTGTTTATGAAAACTAGGGTACTAAAGAGGCAATTGAATTTTTCTGTCATGCAATCTTCTGGTCTGCACCTGCAAATGTTCACAGATGATTATGGTAACAAATATTCTAGACTCAATTAAAAGTAACCTATTAAAAATATTTGTCCTGGTTATAGACATAATAATATATTTATGTGTATTATTTGAAGAAGTGAGAACTACTTACCACTCGTAATAGTTACATTTATTGTGGGAGTTCTGACTATAAGTATAGGATATACTGTGAATGAAATGTACAGGAAATAACACAAAGTAGGAAACACTGAGATTTTAATGTCTACTATTATAACTGAAGAAAAACTGATTATAGGTCAAAATAAAATATTTTCTTCTGATCATTGAACTATTCAATACAGACAACTCCTGCTGAAGTCACAGTCGGAGTTATGAATTCTGAAAGACTGCAGGAATGGTACCTTTGAAATTGCCTTTTTTTTTTCTTTGTTTTTCTTTCAGTGGGGTTATCCCACTGATCCTGCCTAAGTGCATTTATAATGTTTAACATACTCACATTGCAAGCAGTAAGACACAGCAAATGAGAACTCACATGCCCCATACAGAAATTCCCAACATCCACCAAGCACTCACACCATGCATTATGTACGTCAGCCAAAATCTAATGTAATTGCTTCATGTTTCCTGGAGGAAAGAAAATGTTATTCCTGTCTTCAAGAAGGGATAGAAAGAAACCCCAGGGAAATACAAGCCAAAGTTTGATATATCTGGGAAGGGGATGGAACAGCTAATTCTGTAAATAATCTCCAGGCATGTGAAGGACAAGATGTCACAAAACCGGTAGGAGTGGTCGATATGCCAAAGGACTGTGCTGGCATCACAGAATCATAGAATAAAATGGCTCAGGTAGGAAGGGACATTAAAAATCATGTATTTCCAATCCCCCTGCCATGGCCAGGGGCAACACCCACTTGATCAGGTAGCTTAGGGCCTCATCTAGCCTGGTCTTGAACACCTCCAGGAATCCACAACCTCTCTAGGCAGCCTGTCCCAGTGCCTCACCACCCATTGAGTAAAGAAATTCTTCCTAACCTCTAATCTAAATCTCCCCCCTTTTTTTTTTTTATTAAAAACATTCCCCTTTGTCCTGTCATTATCTGATCGAGCAAAGTGTTGCTATCCAGCTTTTTTGTAAGTTCCTTTTAAGTACTGAAAGGCTGCAATGAGGGCATCCTGGAGCCTTCTCTTCTTTAAGCTGAACAGCCCCAGTTTTCTCAGCTTTTCTTTATAGGAGAGGTGCTCCAGTCCCTTGATTAACTTCATGGACCTCCTCTGGACCCGTTCTACCAGATCAACAACCTTCTTGTGCTGGGGGCCCCAGACCTGGACTCAGTACTCCAAAGTTGGGCCTCACAAGGGCAGAGTAGAGGGGGACAATCACCTCTCTCGACCTGCTGGCCACTCCACTGTTGATGCAGCCCAGGATGCAGTTGGTCTTACGGGTTGCAAGCACACACTGCTGGCTCATGTCAAGCTTTGCATCCACCAGAACCTCCAAGTCCTTCTCTGCAGGGCTGCTCTCAATGAGTTCTTCTCCCAGTCTATTCTCTTGTCTTCGATTGTTCCAGCCCAGGTGCAGCACCTTTCACTTAGACTTGTTGAACCTCATTAGGTTCACACGGGCCCATTTCTCAAGCTTGTCCACATCCCTTTGGATGGCATTCTTTCCTTCTATTGCTTTAACTGCACCACTCAGCTTGGTGTCATCTGCAAACTTGCTGAGGGTGCACTCGATCCCACTGTCTACGTCACTGATAAAGATATTAAACTGTACCAGGGGGAACTGGACAGTATGGACATATGGACTGACAGGAACCTTATGGACTTCCACGAAGAGAAATGCAAAGTCTTGTACCTGTGGAGGAACAACCCCTGGCACCAATGCACCCAGCTAGGAATCAACTTTGCCAAAAAGGACCTGAATGTACTGGTGGACACTGAGTTGAACATAAAACAGCAGTCTACCCTGCTTCAAAGAAGGGTAATGGTATCCTAGGCTGCATTAGTCAAAGCATTTCCAGCAGGTCAAGGGATGTGATCTTCCCTCTCTGTTCAGTGCTGTGGCCACAGCCAGAGTGCTGTGTCCAGAACTGGTCTTCCCAGTACAAGAAAAACATAGACATATTGGAGAGAGTCCAGATAAAGGCCATGAAGATGATTAAGGGACTGGATTACCTCTCCTATGAGGAGAGGCTGAGAGAGCTGGGACAGTTCAACCTGGAGAAGAAATGGCTCTTGGGGAATCTCATCAATGTATATCAATACCTGATGGCAAGAACAAAGAGCTAAGTTCTGGTTACCCAAAGAGGTTGTTAAGTCTCACTCCTTGGAGATACTGAAAAGCCATCTGGACATGGTCCCAGGCAAATGGCTCTAGGTGTCCCTAGAACCAGATGACCTCCAGAAGTCCTTTCTAGCCCAGCCATTCTTTGGATTCTGTGATTCTATGAAGAATCTTCTAGAAGACTGTAGCTGTGCATGTGAACCAACTCAAAGAACAGCACCTTAGTTTCTCATTGCCTGGGTAAGTTCTCTAACTTCTAAGTTGTTACATGTAATACAAGAAGCTCTTCCTTCTCTTTGGAGAGGAAGTGGAAGTGCATGGCGTGCTTTGTGTTGAAGTCAGTGCTCTTGTGGGCATCCTGTGGAAATTATGGAAGGAGTTGCCATGACAAGATTTGGCAAAAAACTCATGCCAAGATACTCAGTATACACAAGACGGTGTCACATCTGAAATCTTTAGGTTATCTAATAGTAACTGTAATAATCATGTCATTGCTAGCACCTACCTCTGAATTGACAGCTTTATCATATTCATAAATTTACCATAAGATGAGTAAAGCTGAATGATTTATTCCTACCTTTTGTGTTTCATTTCACTTTATTAAATGTGTGTAAAAGTTTGTCTCTACAGAATATCATGAGCATAATTTGATTAGTCACTGTGAGAAGATTTGATAATGTTTTATGTACCATTAATTTAAAAACAAACAAACAAAAGCCTGTTTAATAGCATTCTCATTATTCTGAAGTTTATCATATTGTTCCAGTATGGTCTATCCTGAATCTGTCCTGCTTAAGTTGAAATGTGTACTTTACAAGCAATATTTTCCTTGAAAATGTTATATTATAAATCATATTGTTACTAAACATTCTGCCATCAGTACATTCTGTGCCATCTCATGGTAGTCTGCAGAATTAAAAAAGGTGTAACTCATGCAAAACAGCAGAAAGTGCTTAATTCTGCTTTGTGTTTCCCTCCCCCTCCTCCCCTGAATGCAAAATCTAATTGAAATCAGTGAGAATTCCATCAAGATTATTCAGATAACAGGAAGCACATTTTGTTCTGCCGTTTAACTAAATACTAGCCTCAGAACATGCAGACAGTGAAAAAATATTGTCATTCTCACAATCACAGTTCATTCATTGGTATTCCTGTATTCTGGTAATGCAAGGAAATAAATTTCTTCCCTGACTGTTACCTTGTTGGCTGGTATATAAGGTCACATGCAGTTAGATGAGTTGGGGTCTCCTAGGATTATATTTTCCTACTTCCTCTCATTGTCTGCTTATTTGTTCTAAGAAGGATACATTGCGCTTTGTGCTTTCCCCACCCTCCTATGCTATGTTCAGTTATTTGAATAGCCTATAAAGATTTAAGTTACTTTAAATCAGGTAGCTATTTAATCTATGCCATACAATCTTGCAGCAGAAATATTAATTAACAAAAATGATTTCAACTAATGGAAAAAAAATATTAATTGTCAACATAAGTGATAATAATAGGGATAAAATTCTGCTTCTGTTCATAGATCAGTCTTTTAATGTCTGAAAGGCCATATGTACCTGTTATTTGCGTTTTAGCCAATCCATACATAGTAGGGTAATAACAGTGTAAGCGTCTATCAATTTACTACATCGACATCCATCACATAAAATTATTAAATTTACATCTGTCATTTTGTCTATTAGAAATAAAGTCATTGTAATATAATTTTGTCATAAGATCAATAACTTAGAAAATAAATATCTTGACTTCACCTCAGTGTTTACAGTCTTTGGTAGCAGGAGACTATTTTCATTTGACAATGTTCTACATCTCTTAATTTTAAGATCAAATACAGTATATGTCCTTTAATTCTTGTATTATTTATAGATTTCCTGCATTAAAGTTACTCTGAAAGGTACAATGAAGCACCATTTGTTCTAGTCCTTCTTTACTTTATTGCAAACCTGACTGGCCACACATTTGCATTAAATTGTTTCATGCTTCTGGGTTATCTTTTCTTCAGAGAAAATGTAATACACAATGAATGCTATAACATGTATTTATTAAATGTATACTGAACCTGCTGCCTGTTGTCAGCTTATATGTAGAATTGATGTAGGAGTTAGTGACGTGAAGTTCTTTGGATTTAGCCAAGCATCGTTCTAACTCCTTTGGCTACTGAACTTTTCATGCTGATTTACACATTTACACTGGCATAGATGAGAAAGCTCTGTATATCTGTGAATATTTCTCTTGGCCACAGCTTTTAGATAAAGCTTATATATTTTAGTCCTTTTTAACCTCTATTTTTAACTCTTTAAAATTATTTGAAAGAAATACATATGACCATATTGTAACTGAACAACTTCATTTACTGTGAAATATAGGTCATTTGATTTTTCCTTGCAATATCTGTTATCAAATGTCAGCATAAACATTAATTCTTTTTGACTGCTGATAAAAGGAGTGACAGAATACTGCTGAATTTCAGCTCTGCTTGGGAAAAGCTCCAGTGGACAGTAAAAGACTGGTTTGTCTCTGTCCTGCAGAAGAACAGATGATGGAAATTTCAGTAACATGCCCCCAAACCATCTCATCTCCCTAACATGCCTTCTAGGTATCCTAGCACTGATCTTAGAAGAGAGATATAGGAAAATCCAACACAGAAGCAGATTTTCACTGATTTGGGGACTAGCAGGAAGAGTCTTCATTTCCCTGCCTCAGCTTAACCCCGTTCCCGTGGATCCTATCACTGGTGTTTATGGAGAATAGGTCACCTGCCTCTCCACTCCCCCTCATGAGAAAGCTGTAGACTGCGATGAAGTCTCCCCTCAGCATCGTCTTTTCCAGGCTGAACAGGCCTAGTGACCTCAGATGCTGCTCGTATATCTTCCCCTCTGGCCCTTCACCATTTTTGTAGCCCTCCTCTGGACACTCTCCAACAGTTTAATGTCCTTTTTGTACTGTGGTGCCCAGAACTGCACACAGTACTCGAGGTGAGGCCGCACCAGTGCAGAGCAGAGCGGGACAATCACTTCCCTCAACTGACTAGCAATGCAGTGCTTGATGCATCCCAGGATACAGTTGGCCCTCCTGGCTGCCAGGGCACACTGCTGGCTCATATTCAACTTGCTATCAACCAAACCCCCCAGATCCCTTTCTACGGGGCTGCTCTCCAGTGTCTTGTCACCCAGTCTGTAGGCATAGCCGGGGTTGCCCTGTCCCAGGTGCAGGACCCGGCACGTGCTTTTATTAAACTTCATGAGGTTGGTGATCACCCAGCTCTCCAATCTGTCCAGATCTCTCTGCAAGGCCTTTCCACCCTCTACAGAGTCCACAATTCCCAGTTTAGTATCATCAGCAAATTTGCTCAAAACACCTACATCCAAATCGTTTATAAAAAACTGAAGAGAACTGGCCCTAAAATGGAGCCTTGGGGGAACCCACTGGTGACTGGCTGCCAGCCTGAAGCAGCCCCATTTACCATAACCCTTTGATGATGTCTTATTCATATTTTATTTAACATTATTCATGTTCACCTTCTTTTATGGTAAGCATAACACCTTACACAACTTTATACTGTATTTGTTCCAGTAAATCTATATGTCTATTCCTTCATCTGTCTACCAAAGTGATGAGTTCTCAATTCAAAACAGAATTTTTCAGACCATGTCTTAAACTTTTTTATGCTTAATGGAATACTGGTTCTGTTAGTGCATCTTCAAAACCATATAAAAAATCCTGTAAAATGTATTGACACCTTTCTTTTCAGCAAGCCATTCTCATAATAACTCTCTTAATAACCTCATTTCTGTAGAACAGTCTTACAATTGTTTTCCAGTGTTAATAATAGATTGAGACCAGTTCCACATTAGTAACATTTTTCTGCACGTTACATCTATACAACATAATTTAGTTGTGTCTTCACTTTAACCTAGCAGGTTATCTAACTTGCAAAGCTTATGCTTATGCTAGTTTCACATATTTAATTGACAATTTCTCAGAAGAAACCATAACAAATAGACATTTAATAGACAGAGTTGTATGAGATCTACTGTATTTTCCTTCTAAAAACATTCACTTTATTAATAAAAGGTATAAGGTTTCCTCCTCTAAATTCCTTATAAAAGATTCCTGTCTTTTTTTTTTTTTTCCTCATTATTGTGCTTTCATTTAATCTTGTATTCTTACAAAGTCTACAGAGCACTGATATGGAAAATAAGCAAGAAAAATGTAGATAGACACAAACAGTTCAAAAAGAAAAGGAGGTAAAGCTCCAAAACAGGTTCAAATAAAATAAAAAAGTAAAAAAAAAAAAAAAAAAAAAAAGATTTTCTTTTTCTCTTAAAAAAATCTCATGACTTTTTGGTATACCTAAAATCCTGAGCTAATTCAACCTATGTATAAAAAAACAGTGTTGTTAGATAATCATACAGATGAAGTATAATTAAAAATGTATTGCAACATATGATTTACCATTTGTAATATTTATGGGAAGATATTTTTAAGATATCCTGGTTCTATTCATCTTTTAAGAACATGAATACCTGCAAATGTGTTATCTGTACATATATATATATATGTTATAGAATTGTAAAAAGGATTGTGTTGGAAGGAACCTTAAAGATCATCTAGATCCAACTTCATGGACAGGGATGCTACTCATGTCTGGGATTGCCCCAACCCAGGTACAGTACCTTGCAGTCATAACTTACAATGAGATTCTAAGATTAATAACTCACTCTTAGATATAAATGTTTGGACCCCAAATCAGAGAAGATGAATCACTCAGAGGTATTTATTTTATCAACATTTGTGTTTTTACACCCTTATAGTGTGTCTAAAGCTCATAGAAATAAAAGAAAGCAAACAAACAAATATTATTATAGACTAACCGAAAGCTGAGATGAATATTTAGTATCAATTGAAGTCATTGTTACTATTCTGATCTATGCTAATCAAATAGTCATATATTAGGTAAAATTCTGTGGTCCCTGTTTTGCTGGATATGGGAATAGATGGTGTTTTGGTTTTATGTCTTTCAATGTCTGTTAGTCTGATTTTATTTAATTTTGAATACATTTGGAACTATTCCTTGCAATGTAGTTGACAAAATGTTTAAAATTTGTTAGTGAAGAAAAGATTATCAAGTAGTATTTCAAATATTCTAACTTTAAACCTTTCTTGTGGGGAATATTCATAGAATAGAGTGATATATGGTGTGCTGGTCTCCCCCTTTTTGTGATAGAATTACTACAAACAAGACAAAATTAGTTCCCCATTCTGTCAATAAAATTCATGAAAGTGTGTTCGGCTGCATCTAATGAAATTGCTAATTTAAGCAACATGGATAGAAAATAACAGGAGTGAAAGTAGAACAGCACATTATGACTGGTAGTTGTATCATTTACTGTATTGAAATCGTTTCTATATTGACCCAAAAGAGCATTCATGTGCTATTTATAAATTCTGGGAAAATATTATGAGCCTTGTTAATTCAGAACACTAAGACATTCACAGCCTTGCATATCATCTACTTCAAGTATGTGTTTGCCACTAAATCTGAATAGCAAACCATTTATTTTTCCATCAGGAAGAAGTGTCTCAACCAATCAGCAATAATGCAAAGTATCCCTGGCTTTTAGAAAGGAATCCTACAGGTGAAAACTGGCAAAGCTGAGATAGCTCTTTTCAATACCTAAAAAACTGACTATTTTTTAGAGTTCTCACTTAGGAACCTACATGGGTAAATTTTGTTATTTTTTTTAATTGAAATTGGAGCTATTATTATTATTTATTTTTATTATTTTTGTCATTGTCAGGCACAATGACACAAACAAACAGAGAATCACTTCTGCAGTCTCCTGGGCTTTTTTCATTTGTAGAGGGTTCTCTGCATCACTGTAACCAGTAAAGTTATATGGTGAATACAAATATATATACATACATATATATACAAATACATGTATACACATATATGTAATAGTATCTGAAAGTCCATAATCAGGTTTTCACATAGTCTCTTCTCATTTTTTTCAGTGGCACCAATGGCTATCAGTGAGCATACTGCCAATATAAATATTGAAACTGATTAAAAAAAAAAAAAAAATTAATTTGTGGTCATAAAATACACTGCATAATGCAACAC
This sequence comes from Stictonetta naevosa, assembly GCA_011074415.1. NCBI lineage: Eukaryota > Metazoa > Chordata > Aves > Anseriformes > Anatidae > Stictonetta > Stictonetta naevosa. The sequence goes on along the minus strand of CM021697.1, from coordinate 166,630,426 downwards.
CGTATAGGATAACCCCAAACCAGCTTTCAGCAAGTATGAACCTCTATCTGAAGTGGCAGATTGTCAAGCAGAGAGATACTAGCTTAGATCCCGGAACAGCATTGAAGTGTCAGTCTTATACAGCATCATAAGAAATTATCTCAAAGGTAGGAGGAATTAGTTTGATGCAGCTCTGCTGAAATTACTATACTGATTATAGGTTTACAGCTAATTCTTTCTGTGATAAATTGGGAAATCTCTGCACTACTCTTGAAGTACAGACAGTCATAAGGATTTACCCTAAGGTCAGCACACATGAGAAAAAAATAAAAGGTATCATTGCAAAAATTAAATTTCTACTTCAGAATCCAGCAAAATTTATAATTATTAATAGTGTATCAATTGCTACTGTTACTAGTATCGTCTGGTAGCAAGAGAAAAAAAATACAAAAAAGAAAAAACAGATAAACCGCATTTTTTGATCTCTTAGTAGTACTTAAGCTTAGAAGGAATAAACTAATCACATAATTGCTCTCACATTATGCAGTTGTTCCCACATTAAGTAGTTGGCACCCAACTAACTAATCATGTGCGATTACAACCGTAGTATTTGTGACTACTAAGAAAGGAAGAAAGAAAGAGAGAAAGAGAGAAAGAGAGAAAGAAACAAAGAAAGAAAGAGAAAGAAAGAGAAAGAGAAAGAGAAAGAGAAAGAGAAAGAGAAAGAGAAAGAGAAAGAGAAAGAGAAAGAGAAAGAGAAAGAGAGAGAAAGAGAA
>CM021697.1:166575039-166629271 GCA_011074415.1 Stictonetta naevosa | reverse complement strand
AAAGAAAGAAAGAAAGAAAGAAAGAAAGAAAGAAAGAAAGAAAGAAAGAAAGAAAGAAAGAAAGAAAAAGAAAGAAAGAAAGAAAGAAAGAAAGAAAGAAAGAAAGAAAGAAAGAAAGAAAGAAAGAAAGAAAGAAAAAGAAAGAAAGAAAGAAAGAAAGAAATCATCCTATAAATCTAGGCTTTCATTAGGAAATGAAAATTAAAATGAGAGGAGCAAGGAAAATAACATGTAATCAACATTCTTGACAAGCAACAAGCCAGGAAGACAAACTTTGGATTCCAGGATAAACAATGGATTATTTTACAATTCAGTGTTCAGGTGTAACCACAGAACTGGAATATAAAGAAATAGAATCAGGAAAAATAGTATAGAAACATATCAGTTTTTTGACTATAATTAAAAAAAAAAAAAAAAATCTGCTCCTACTCAGTAATAATCTGTGTTTAATTTGGGGGATAACTTAACTTTTTCAGTTTTTAATCTTCTTGCTGGAATGTACAAGAATACGAAAATGAAAAATAGCATAAATAAAGCAAAAAGAATTTTTTGTAAGCTAAAGTACAAAATGTGTTTCCACAACATTTGTTATAAACTTGTGGAAATTAAATATCAGTATGCTTTGAGTTCTGTCTCCAATATCTTCAACACTGACTGCAGTCATTCATTGAATTCTTCCCAAGTACAGCAACAGTTAACATCCCTAATTTATTCCATCTAATAAATTCAGAAAATGCACGGTTCTCAATTATAACAAAAAGATAAAAATATTATTGACTGTTCTAATATCTATTCTACAGACTTTAACATGATACAGTAACACCTCATGTCTCTGTTTCTTCTATTCATTCCATATTTTCATCCATAGAAATTGTATGCTATTTTTCATAGAATCATAGAGTCATTAAGCTTGGAAAAGACCTGCAAGGTCATCTGGTCCAACTGTCCCCCTACCACCAATATTACCCACTAAACCATATCCCTAAGTACCACATCCAACCTTTCCTTGAAGATACCCAGGGACGGTGACTCCACCACCTCCCTTGGCAATGATTGTAATGCCAAACTACTCTTACTGAGAAGAAATTTCTCCTAGTTCCCAACCTTAAGCTCTCCTGGTGTAACTTGAGGCCATTCTCTCTTGTCCTATTGCTAGTTATCTATGAGACAAGGATGAAGAAAAAATTAGAAAATTTTGTTTTATCAAAATATGCATGAATTAAGAGTTTATACCAGACTCCTCTCCCTGAAGCCTCTCACAGCTTTGATGTCTATCCCCAAATGCTATTTGGACTCAAGGTTCTCTATATGGTGTTATAATATGATTTATTTGAATGTGTTGTGTCTGGTACATTAGATTTGTTTGAAGGTACCAGCAATTCTAAAGATATACTGTATTTTGTAAGTACTGATTATAACCATGTTAGTGTTTAAAATATGTGCATGTGGAACACATTTTTTTAATTTAAAAATTTGCACAACTTGGAGCAAAACACCACTCTGTTTCAGAAGGAACTCATAAGCATCTCTGTGTACCTGCATACCTATCATTACTAATAGCTATCCAATAGATCTGTGTTAAGATTCACTTAGCATCAAAATATCAGGATCTTCCTTATATGTACCTAGGCATATGTAAGCATTCCAAAATCCAGGAAATTTAGACAAAGATTACAAAAGGATATAAGAAATGCAGTCATAAAACCTCAACATTCATGAGTTTCTTTTATTTTATTTTTCTGACTACTATGCAGAATATGATAGACACTCTCCAGCATGCTTAATAGTTCAATCCGAAGGAGTATAACACAGTCATGGAGATCATGGTGGGTGATTTTAATAGGAACAGTTTCTCTTGTGCACCATAACTAGTCAAGGCCATAAAAAAAACACATTAGGTGTGTGTATAATATTTATATCTTTTCCCTACCTAAGTCTTACAAAAGCAAACAACTTAAAATTGTTGGTTTGGTTTGGTTTGGTTTGGTTTTTAATTGTATTATATAGAAAGGACAAAAATATAGAAACTGTGAAAAGCTATGATAGAACATAAAAGATGTCCATTTAGGAAGAAAAAATAATTAGGAACTTTATAGAATTCCAAAAATAACAAAGACCAAAGTCCTAGTCAGAAAAAAATCAGTGTAAGTATACTAAAAAAAAAAAAAAAAAAGGCAATTCTCTAGTTTACAGAATTGAAAATCAATTGAAAATCAAGTTCAAAATTATTTTAAAAAAATTATTTAGGTTATATGTTACCCACAGCAGAGAGTCAATACATCTTTATTTAAATCTACACAGTGTGTAGTGTAATCAATGTTAATTGCAGCAACAACAATGGGAAGCTTTCACTCACTCCGATCCCTCACAAATATTTTACCACTGTTGTATGACAGTCAACGTAAATCCTGAGTAGGTAAAATGAGATTTGTAGTACTTTGTGGTAAATAAAAGTGAGTTTACACACTTCTGTGCTTGATCCAGAACAGGAAAGTTTATCATGTTTACTTTAGTACATCTACAAGTATCTCCTGGCTTCAGGCAAAAAGTGAAACTCCTTGGTTTACCAACAGCCAGTGTGAATTGATTCTGTTTAATACAATAAACCCATTTTAGGTTCTAATTGCCCATGTGAAAAGATGAAAATAAAGAATAAAGGTAAAATTCATCTGCTGCAATTCAATCAGAAATTTGAAAGGGAGTTGAGGTAATTCCAAACCACAAAACTCCCCCTTTTGGCTCTTCAAATCATTTCATATTAAACTCACTGCTATGATTTAATTTTTATTTTTAACCATTTTTAAATGTCTTTGATGTCTGTTAGCTTATATGTAGTTTGTAAGGCAGTGATTTCTTTTATTATTATTATTATTTTTTTTACTTACAGAATTGAGTTGGAGGAGAATATTTAGTATAATCAAGATATTTAATACATTTCTTAGGTATTCATGCTTCTTTACAGTGAAAGAGAGGTCTTCTAAAGTTGTTCTGTGATACATGATCACTCTGGCATTTCCATTTTCTGGAAAACTCCACATTTCCAAAGACATAGAGGCACATAATTTGCAAAGATGAAATCATGCAAATTCACTTTCAAAATGAATTCATACAACTTATGTTTCTGAAGCTGTCTTAGATGATGATAGGGAATGATTTATAGTGTGATTTACAAAGATTAATAGTGTACTATATATTTTCTAAGGACACAAGGAGGGACTTTGTTTTCTAGTGAAACTGCCTGTATAACAGGACCAGAGTGCTTTCCAGAACCAGTCCTTTTTCAAATCCAGTGTACATTTAGTTTTCTAAGGAAGAAGCAAACAGTGATGAATGGCCCTTCTCCCTCTTAATTTATTCCTGGCTACTAATTTGGAAGACCTTTTACACTTAATACTATTTAAATACATTAATTAAATTATTTCATCCTTTGATTTATTTTATTTTATTTTAATATGAGTAAAATAAATACTTTGTGTGCTTTTGAAAACTTCTAGAGACTGATTTATTTTCCACCTCTTTGGTGTCCCCATCTCAAGAGAGATGTGGACCTGTTAGAGCGAGTCCAGAGGAGGGCCACAAAGTTGATTGGATGGCTGGAGCACCTCTCCTATGAAAAAAGGCTGCGAGAGCTGGGGATGAGAAGACTTAAGGGAGACCTCATTGTGGATTTTAAGTATTTAAAGGGATATTATAAAATGATGGAGAGTGACTCTTTATTAGTTACATAATGATAGGACAAAAGGGAATGGTCTTAAACTAAAGGGGATAGATTTACATTAGATGTTAGGAGGAAATTCTTCACTGTAAGGCTAGTGAGGCACTGGAACAGGTTGCCAAGAGAAGTTGTGGATGCCCCATCCCTGGAAGTGTTCAAGGCCAGGCTGGATGGGGCCTTGGCTAACTTGATATAGTGGGCAGTATCACTGCCTATGTTGGGGGGGTTGGAGTTAGATGATCTTTAAGGTCTCTTCCAACCCAAGCCATTCTATGATTCTATGATTCTGCAGAAGAATATTTCATTTTTATGCACAGCGTAACAGGATTGCAGACATGACTGGAAGGTTATAGTCCAAACCCCCTCCAATTCAATTAAGGTCAACTAAAGCAGATTGCCTATGCCCAGTCAGGTTTTGAATACCTCTTGGGGCAACCTGTTCCAGTGTTTGACCACCATCACAAAAACGAGCAAACAAAAGCAATAAAACAAACAAAAAAGGCAAACAAACAAACTTTTTTTCTTAAGTTTAAACAGTACTTCTTGTATTCCACTTTTTGTTCTTTTCTACTTGCCCAGCCACTGGGCTGTGTTTTTTTTTTTTTTTTTTTTTTTCTCTAGGCTAAACTGTGTCACAGCTCTCTTAGCCTCTCCTCACATGATAGATGTTCCATTCCTTTAATCATTATTATTGCCCTTTGCTGGTCTTGCTCTACTGCATACTGCTCAGCACTGGATCCAACACTGCAGACAATGTCTCAGCATTGCTAAGACATCACCTCCATCAATCTGCCGGCAATGCTTTTCCTCATGCAGCCCTGGATGCAGTTAGCCACATTTGCCATAAGGACACATTGTTGGCACATGTTCAACTTTCCACCTACAAGGATTCCCATATTTGGCCTCAAGCACTTGCTGCTGCATAGCTTCATTCTTTCCAAGGTGCACTACTTGTCTTTCCCCTTTGTTGAATTCATGAGACTTATACAGGAAGATGGTTTTAGTTTGCTTTTAGTTTCTCATTGCACTAGTCTGTTAGTTGTTGGCAAGCAGTTACATTAATCTCCCTTAGGCTGAGTCTGTTTTGCCCATGGCAGTAATTGGTGAGTGATGTCCCTGTCCTTACTAACCCATGAACATTTTTTCATCATTCCCTCTCCCTTCTGAGGGAGTGTGAGTGCACAGAGTGTTGGTGCCTGCCTACCTACTGGTGTTAAACTACCAAATCAGTGTGCCTACATTTTCCCTAGTTTTCCTTTTGCTGGTGATAAAGTTGTAGAAGCCCTCCACATCTGCCATGTGTGGTTTGCTTTGTTCCAGGTTTGCTTTTGTTCTCCTAACCTCAGCCCAGCATTGTTTGAACGGCTTCTCCAAATTCCTCTTGAGTTACTTGTCTCTGCATCCTCTTATTGTAAGCTTCCCTTTTATGTTTGAGTTTTGTCAAAAGTTCCCTACTCATCCATGCAAGATATCACCTTTGTTTTATTTTGTGCTAATTAATATTGACCATTCTTGAGCTTGGAGGAGGTGATCCTTGAAAATCAACCAGCTCTCTAGAACATCCTCTTCTATTTTTTCTGACATTGTAAACAGGATGTTTCATGAATACACTCCAGAAAGCACCTTGATTCTTGTGCCATGCTGAGTTGTCTCTCCAGCAGATATTGGGGTCCCTCATAAAGACAAAGACCTGCAAATGCAATTTCTACCTTGACTTCAGCAAGACTTTTGACACCGTCTTCCATAACATCTTCATAGACAAGCTCAGGAAGTGCAGCCTGGATGAGTGGACAGTGAGGTAGATGAAGAACTGGCTGGATGGCAGAGCTCGGAGGGTTGTGCTTAGTGGTGCGGGGTCTAGTTGGAAGCACATAGCTAGCAGTGTCCCCCAGGGGTCAGCACTGGGAGGAATAATGAGTTCAGAGGAGGGCTACTAAGATGATTAGAGGATTGAAGCACCTGTCCTACAAGGACAGGCTGAGAGAATTGGGCCTGTTTAGCCTGGAAAAGAGAAGACGGGAGACATCATCCATGTGTCAAGAGGGTAGAGCCAATCTCTTTTCAGTTGTACTCAACAAAAGGATAAGAGGCAATGGGCACAAACTGAAGCACAGGAACTTCAGTCTGAATATGAGAGAGCACTTCTTTACTGGGAGGGTGACAGAGTACTGGAACAGGTTGCCCAGAGAGGTTGTGGAGTCTCCTTCTCTGGAGATATTCAAAACCCACCTGGATGACATCCTGCACAATGTGCTCTAGGTGATCATGCTCAGCAGGGGGGTTGAACTAGATGATCTTCAGAGGGCCCTTCCAACCTCAGACATTCTGTGATTCTGTCATTCTGTGAAATGTGAGGCATCTTGCTCAGGTGTGTGAAGAGGGCTTTAATGTCTTCTTCCTGTTCAGACAGTCTGTAGAACAGACACATCATAACATCCCCCATGTTGGTCTGCCTGTTAATCCTGTCCATCAGTTCTTGGCTGGCTCATCATCCAGTCCTAGGAAGAACTTCATGCCCTCCTGCTACCCTTTAAAATCAATAGTGTTTTGCTCTCCTTTCCATCTGGATCCATCCTTCATAGAAAGTGTATATCAATCCATTCCTACAGTCCAGTTTGGTAAGCTATCCCACTACATCTCTGTGATTCCAATGAGGCTGTAGCCCTGAAACTGCACAAAGACTTCTAGTTCCTCCTGTTTTTTCTTCATGCTGCATCCATTAGTGTACAGGCACTTATCAAGAGTCTATTCATGCTGATTTCTCAGAAGTGATATGAGAGCTGTGCCCATGAAGACTTGTTTGTATTTCCTTATTTATGTGCATATACCTGAAGTGGGCCCATTTAGCTCTGTTCTGTCGATTACAAGATCTCTTGTCTATATCACCTAGCTTACTTCACTTGCCAAATTGTTCAATTGCTTCTTCAGTTGATTGTAGTTCATCATCTGGCTTCCACATTATTCATAGTTTAAAGGTCTTCTCATCACCAGGTTGGCCAACTTTTCAAAAAAAGTTGCTTCTGCACTACTTTGTCAGGTAGATTCCATGTCTTCAAAGAAGTCCTTGATCCTCAAAAAGTTCAAAAAGGTCACAAATGCCAAATCTGTGTTACCAACACAAGCCCACCAAACCCATAGGATCTGTTCACTCGTTCTCAAGACTTTCTCCCTCACCAGCTTGATCAAGGAGAAAATCATATGGTCCTCTATATCCTTGATCATTTTCTGCTTGTGTCAGAGAAAAGGACAGGAAAGCATTTGACTATCCTGGAAACCTAAGAATTGGATTTGAAATATCATTGTCTAGAAAGTCAATACATTTTATGTATTGTATAAAAAGCAAAGGCAATCTTGTTATCTGGAACCAGAAAATTAATTCTCCAATTTTCAACAAAGATAGTCTCACCCCCCTTCTTGCCTGATATAATTTTAGATCCCATTCTTGGCTCACAACTCTCATACCCACACGTGATACTTAATGGCCTCTTGGTCAGGCCCATAGCTTCTGTTCCCCTCAGGAAAAAAAAAAAAAGGCCTAAAAAAAAGTTTACGGTTCTGAGTGAGTACTCTAATGAGATGAGTGCTATGGAAAAAACAAGTTCCTTTCTTCCCAAAAATGTGATAAAAGAAACAAGCTTGACAGTTTCTGTATCTACAGGTTAGAAACAATTGGAAAGTTGGTGATACAATTCAATCATATATTTATTTATTAATTGATTCTACTCAGGTTGGATCTTCATTACTTGTCTCCAGCTTAGGTAGACTAGATCTTAGTCCACATAGAATTTGCTATTTTCCAGGCTGTAGTATCTCACCTTGTAATTTTAATTTAATTTTAATTTAATTTAATCACTTGCTTATTTCAAGTGATTTTAAAGAATATTAATAGATCTTAAAGGGTAAATTTATGTAGAACCTAATGAAAATCTACTAATACTTCTCATAATTTTTCACTATGCATTTGTTTTCAATGCTTTAAAAAGCTTTCTTTTCTAGGACTTTAACTGCTTCACTCCACATGTAATTACCAACCTTCAGATAGGAAGAAAAAATGTTTGTTTGTTTTTTCTTATCACTTCTTAAACTTCTTGGCAGTACCATACTTTCAGTTTTACCACCAAGTAAAAGATCAGGAATTTTATCCATATCTGAAAATTAGGGAGAATTAGCTTTCATTGGTTTAATTTGTGTCAAACTATTTCCTTACCTAATTCCTATAGTAGGTAATACAGAAGCAAGAAATAACAGAGATCTGTTTATTTCCCATAATTATGCACTTCATCTGATAGTAAAACTCTACTGACTTATTTCTGCTAATTTGAAAATAACTCCATTGTTTTGCTTTGCACATACTCAAGCAACTCTATGACCTTCTTCTAGTGAGAAGTCTAAAACTGACCATAGTACTCAAGGTATGGTCTCACCAGTGTCAAGTACAGAGGGACAATCAATTCGCTAGTCCTGCTGGTCACACTATTTCTCAGACTCTATGTGATCTAATACAAAATGCTTTAAATAAAGTAAGTCAAACTCATTCGTAAGCTAGTTCATTAATATATATATATATATACCTAAATTTTAACAGATAACAGTAATTTGCATAGAGATGACCATACTTGGAAAAGTAAAAGTTTCTTCTTACTTGTGGTCTCACACTTCCTATGCACATACCAATTCAACTCTAATGCTCATAGTGTTTAGCTGGGAATTGCCAGGATGTCAGCTATTCCACTGGTCTAGTTTGAATATTTAAATGATTTTCTAGGTAATTAAGGCTTACCTTACTGTTCTGTAGCTTTAGCGCAAGTCTGTGCAAACTGATATATATATATATATATATATTTGCAAATCAGCTCGTCTCCTCTCAGTTTCTCTATCTATTCATATAGTCATTTTTTTCCCTTCTGCAAAGTAGCAAGTTACAAAGTGCTTCACTGAGATCTGATTCAGTGCAAGTGGACATTAAACACCTCTGAAAAATTCTTGCCAATGAAGTTAGAGAATGAAAACTGACTAGAGTTCTCTGTGAAACACCCCCGGCAGGTAGAATTAACAAACTGCACCTACACACTTATTTGGTTTATACACAATAAGTAGGAGACATTCTGAATGTGAAGGGCTTACTGCATCTGGAAACCTATAGAGTGCACACAGGAGATATGGTGCATCCTAGAAATCTCGCCATTGAGAAAAATTGTGGAAAATTATATGTATATATACATTTATATATATATACATTTGGATACTTGGATATTTAATTAAAATTTAAATGCTATCATGTCAGAGACTGAAGGATGTCATTGATCCCTGATACTTTGAGATGTGTCCCTGGCACATGCATACTGCTGAATGTGGTGATGGCAGTAACACTACTGAAAGATAGATATTAAACATCAAGTGAAAAAGAGAAAAAAGCATAACTGTTACATTTCCCAACAGGATTGTTAAATGAAATGGAGTTAACATCCAAAACAAATTCAGTAAACAAAAATATTTTAAAAAATACAGAGAAGAAAGCAGACTTCAGTATAACACAATGACCTGAACTCAGTTGCGTTAAAATAGCAGTTTCTAAAAGGGAGGAAAAGGGGGCTGGGGGGAAGTGTTGGTGGAACACGGAATTTTCTTAAATTTTGATGGCAGTTAAGGGATTTTGAAACTTGGGTTTTTTTTCAATTGAGTTTTTTTTTTCTCTCTCTCTCTTTTTTTTTTTTTTTTTTTTAATGTATAAAATCAGTGTGAAACTAACAGATTTATGAACTTAAAGGAACAAAGATTCACCATAAGACATAACTGAGTGATGATAAATAAATATTAACCTAGATTACTGGTGTATACTAGTAGCATATATAACAGGACTACAGTAGGATACAGTTAACACTTGGAAAAGAAATGAAGGGAGGAAAAACAGAAAATCATAAACAGATCCTGTTATCTATGACCAGAACTTCCAAAGGCTTTGTAGCCACAAAAAAAAAAAAAAAAAAAAAAAGTTTCCCCATGCACATACATTTTAGAAGGCAGACTAACATCTTCTTCTTATGTCATCACACTAATGTTGACCTCTGATTACAATTTATGGCACAGAGTCACCCTTTGTTTGGCTTCTTATGTTATTCTCAGCATTTCAGCAGAGTCCCTCACTCTAGCTCACACATTTGCTGTCCTTGGGGTAGGTACTCATAGGTCAGTCTGGCATATAATTTCAGCCTGAAAATTCTAGGCCTTTCCCTTCCCTGTGGAGCCTTTGTGACTTCTGTTTTTTCACCCTTTTCTTCCAATTCATCCCATAACACCATTGGTCTCCACTGCTCTGGATCGTAAATTTTCTGCATGCCTCAAAAAGCTCATTTCATTACAGATGACATCAGAATAAAGGGTGGCAATTCTCCATTACTCTAAACTACCATGGGAATTTTTTAAACTGAGTTTGTTATATACTTCCATTATGTTACTGTCAAACATATGTATAATATCTAAAATAATACCAAAAAGGTAAAATGAATGTCCCTCCATTGCTAAGATTGTATACTCTGTAAAAATTTAAGACTGTGGTAATTTGGTATACCAGGTATAAATCTCCAAAAAGCATGGTTTATGATGAAAACTTTGACAAACCTAGCTGTAACTGCATGAACACACCACTACCATGAAAAAACTCGATGTTTTTCTAGTAACAAAATGTGCTATTCCATTTTTAAATTTACATTCTTTACCTGTACATATAAGTAATATAGTAAACCATAATTATATTTTGAAAATGTTTGAGATTATGATTAAAACACCGTCAGTTTATGGCTACAGAGGTAAATTTATTTGAAGGCAGTGAACTCAATAAACTTTCACAATTAATGTCTAATTTATTTTTTTATAATTAATTAGAGCAGAAAATGTTAACCTTTACTGAAAATGAATAGTATACTGACTCTAGAGAAATAACAAGGAAAATACTTTAATTTCTCTTAGAACAGTACCAAATATGAAAAAGAAATTAAATACACAGTTTATTTAAGGAAATAAGTAACATGTCACCAGTAAGATTGTGCACAATCCTTCTGCAGAAGAGTTGAAAATCCCTAACGGATTGCCAAGGCTTTAAATTGGCAACTGTGCCAAGACAAATATTTCTTCCTCTTAAAATCATACATAAAAGCATGTGGTATACTTGTCATTCCATTTTTTTTCTTTCCTAATACTGCAGTCCATGAAGCTGCAAACTTCATCTTTTGATTCAGTTTGTAAATCTTTTCTTCCCTGTAGCAAAACTATGCCTTCTCTAGCACTGTTTGCTAGGGCAATTTCCTGAAAAAGAAACAGATTTTGTACATGAGTTAAGGACGTACATTTGGAAAATTGTTTCTGTGTTTTCCCATTTGAAGGTTACTTCCTCCAAGTTAAAGCAATTGCTGTATTTGTAACCTGAAATTCACATTGCTGATTTATTTTTTTCCTGTTGAGAATATGCTTCTTTTATACAGATTATGCAGCCTGAGGGTAGCTTCTTGAAACACATTTATATTAAAACAGTTAAGTCTGCAATAGATAGGCAAACAGGTTCAGTTATCCTGTCGGGTTAAAAGATGACAATGATGTTAGTGCAAATATACATGTGGATAAGAACACAATGAGGCCGTATATGTATCTGCACTAAAATTTTGGATTCTGTGATGTGGTTAGCTTCTTTCTTCACCAAATGTAGCTTTCCACTAATGGAAAGCGGGTGAATTTCTGGATTGGGTGTTCTCCACTAAAACCCTGTGCAAGAGGTTCTCTGACCTCTCTCACCTCAGATGCTTCTCTGTGGATGAATTCATAGGATCAGAGAAAGATTTAGGTTGGAAAGGACCTCTAAGATCATCTAGTCCAAATGTTAACCTAGCATTGCCAAGACTAAGCTCTACATCTACATGCTTTTTGAAGACTTCTAGGGATGGTGTCTCAACTACTTCCCTGGGCATCCTGTTCCAATACTTCACAACCTATTCATTGAAGATTTTTTTCCTTATATCAAACCTAAACCTAAACCTCCCCTGGTGCAACTTAAGGGCATTTTCTCTTGTCTTATCACTTGGTGCTTAGGAGAAGAGTCCAATCCTCACCTTACTCTAACGTCCTTTAAGATAATTATAAAATGTGTTAAGGTATACCCTGAGCCTCCTTCTTCCCATCTTCCCTCCTTCAAAACCAGCTTCCTCAACCACTCCTCATAAGACTTATTTTCTAGACTCTTGACCAGCTTTGTTGCCCTTCTTTGGACATGCTCTAGCACCTCAGTGTCCTTGTATTGAGGGGCCCAAAACTAAACACAGTATTCAAGGTGATGCCTCACCAGAGCCAAGTACAGAGGGACCATCACTTCCCTAGTCTTGCTGACCACGCTATTTCTGATACCAGCCAGGATGCTGTTGGCCTTCTTGGCCACCTGAGCACACTGCTGGGTCATGTTCCACTGACTATTGATCAGTACCCCCAAGTCTTTTCCACCAGGCTGCTCTCCCAGCTGATCTTCTCCCAGCCTATAGCATTGCATGGGGTTGTCATGCCCCAAGTGCAGGACCCAGCACTTAGCCTTGTTGAACTTCATACATTTGTCCTTGGCCCATCAATCCAATCTATCTAGATCCCTCTGCAGAGTCTTCCTAACTTTGAGCAGTTCAACAGTCGTGCCTAACTAGCTGTCGTCTGCAAGCTTATTGAGGTAGCACTCAATTCCATTGTCCAGATCATTGATAAAGATATTGAAGAGAACTGGCCCCAGTATTGAGACCTGGGGGACACCACTAGTGACCAGCTTCCAACTGAATGTAACTACATTCACCATGACTCTTTGGGTCTGGCTACCCAGACAGTTTTTAATCCAACAAAGCGTACACCTATCCAAGCCTTGAGCAGACAGTTTCTCCAGGAGAATGCTGTGAGAAACTGAGTCAAAAGCCTTACTGAAGTCTAGGTAGACCACATCCACAGCTTTTCCTTCATCCACTAAACGCATCACCTTGTCACAGAAGGAGATCAGGTTCATAGAACCAAATGCTCAGTATTAGAGTGTAGTTACTCATTTATAGGAGGCTGATAATGGGGTTGACTTTCTGTGGGTCTAACAGTGGTTATTCAGTCACCATCCCTGGAGGTCTTTAAAAGATGTTTAGATTTAGAGCTTAGTGGTATGGTTTAGTGGAGGACTTGTTAATGTTAGGTCAGAGTTTGAACTCGGTGATCTTGGAGGTCTCTTCCAACCTACATGATTCTGTGATTCCATGATCAAGCAAGACCTGCCTTTGATAAACCCCACGCTGACTGGGCCTGATCACCTGGTTGCCCTGTAAGTGCTTTGTGATGACACTCAAGATAATCTGCTCCATGAGCTTCCCTGGTACTGAGGTCAGACTGACAGGCCTGTATTTTCCTGTGTCCTTCTTCCAGCCCTTCTTGCAGATGGGTGTCATATTTGCTAGCCGCCAGTTGTTTGGGCCCTCCCAATAGCCAGGACTGCTAATAAATGATGGAAAGTGGCTTGGCGAGCACTTCTGCCAGCTTCCTCAGTACTCTCATGTGGATACCATCTGACCCCATAGGCTTGCATACATCTAAGCGGAGTACCAGGTCGCTAACCATTTCCTTGTGGATTGTGAGGGCTTCATTCTGTTCCCTGTCCTTATCTGCCAGCTCAAGGGGCTGAGTACCTGGAGAACTGGTCTTGCTGCTACAGACTGAGGCAAAGAAGGCATTAAGTACCTCAGTCTTTTCCTCATCTCATCACTGTTTCTCTCCACTTCCAATAAAGGATGGAGATTCTCCTTAATCCTCCTTTTCTTGTTTGTGCATTTACAGAAACATTTTTAATTGTCTTTAATAGCAGTAGCTGGATTGAGTTACACTTGAGCTTTGGACTTTCTAATTTTCTCCCTGCACAGCCTCACAACATCTTTGAGGTCCTCCTGAGAGGCTCACCCCTTCTTCCAAAGTTCATAATCCCTCTTTTTCTTCTTGAGCTCTAGCCACAGTTCTCTATTCAGCCAGGCCAGTCTACTTCCATGCTGGCTTGTCTTTTGTAATTTGGAGACAGCCTGCTCTGGAGCCTTTATGATTTATTTCTTGAAGAGTGTCCAGCCTCCCTGGAATCCATTGCCCTTCAGGACTGCTTACCAAGGGACTCTGCCACCCAGTTTCCTAAACAGGCCTCTGGAAAAAGTCCGCCCTCTGGAAGTCCAGGGTGGCAGATCTGATAATTCCCCTCCTAACTGTTACAATAATTGAAAACTCTATTGTGATTGCTGAGCCCAAGATGGCCTCCAACCTCCACATCATCCACAAGTCCTTCTCTGTTAACAAGCTAAATGTTCAGAGGGTCACCGTCCCTTGTTGTCTCACACACCACCTGTGTCAGGAAGTCATCTTCCACACACTCTAGAAACCTTCAAGACTGTTTCCTCTCTGATGTATTTCCATCAGACATCTAGTAAATTGAAATCCCCCAAGAGAACAACTAGCGATTGTGAGACTTCTCCCAGATGATTATAGAATATTTCATCTGCCTCTTCAGCTTGGTTGGGTGGTCTACAACAGAATCCCACCATGACTTCTGCCTCATTGGCCTTCCCCTTGATTCTTGCCCATTAACAATCAGTCCTGTCATTGCCATTGTTCAGCTCTAGGCAATATAAACACTCCCTAACTTACAGGGTTATTCCCAGTGCCTTGCAAGGTCTTTCAGACTGAACTTGTGACACCAGACATCCACTGCCAGATCCTCAAGGCTAGTGGTGCTCAAAATATTTCAGAGACAATGTCATCTCCCTCTGTCTCCAAATGGCTCCTTCTGACCCCGAAAAAAGCAACTACATCAAGAAAAACATGCAGCTTTCCTCCTTCTTGCCCAGCCTCCAATCTTTTAACTACATATATCAAACTTAGAAATAAACTGGAACAGGCATATTAAATATGTCTACCATCTGTCACGAAGCAGTTGCAACAGATTTGCATATCTTGTGCTGCCATAACAGTGGTAATGAATGCATTAGCTTTAAGTAGTAAATAAGAAAATATATCAATATATCATGGACCATGGTAGTTTTTTTTCCTGACTTTTTCACTTTATTTTTATAGGCTTGTAAGGAAATAATTGCATTACATTGTACACTGCTAGGAAAAAAAAAAAAAAAAAAAAAAAAAGCAATTTATCTGTCCTTTAGACTACTGTTTTTCGGATACTTGAGTTATCAAACTTAGGAGCATTTTGATTAATTAAATGAATTGGAGTTAATGTATGATCATTTCCACAGCTAAAAGGAAACACACACACACACACACAAAACAGAGTTCAAACTATAACATGAGTGCAAACCAACATAATCAATAGGACTTGACTGGTTTTCACAGTAACTACATTAAATTGTGGCTTTGTTCAGAATTTGATCTTTACAGATAGGAAGGGAAGCATATAAGGCTGTTTCTCTCAGAGACAGAAAAACATAAATAAGAGAGTGAATTGATATCATGATTTCTGCACCAGGGAATTCATACAGATACATTAGTTTTTACACTGACTACCAGAATGTGTTAAGTGATACAGTCAGTGAGGTATCCTTTCTGTCACTACCTAAAGGGCTTCTGCATAGTTCACTGTATCTCCAGCTACAATCTATCTTCGGCAGTCACTGAATCATATTAATACCTGAATTAAGCTCAAATCAATACAGATTTTTCCACAGCTTGTAGGAACATTATGAAATGTTCAGTATAATATGAACACGTGATTGTTCCACTGCTTTAAGTTTTCACATTTTATTTAGCAAGTACAATGTGGTAATTGTTCAAGAGTGTAAAATGCCTGTCAACAGAACCACATTTTTAAATTAAAACTTACCTCAATTGCTTACAATAATAAGAAATGTTGTCCACCTCTTAGCATATACTTTCCAATGTCTTAGTGACTTGCCTAGATCATGTTAACATTTTTGTCACAGAGAAATGTGTAACAACAGCTCTCGGGGCTGAATTATTCCTTTTGTTAGGGGAATAGCCCCCATATGCTTTCTGAAGTCCTGAAAAGTTCTTTAAAAAAAAAAAAAATGTTTCTACTTGTAGTCACACATTGGAACAAGTAACAGGTTGCCCATGGAAGTGGTAAAGTCACCATTCCTGGAGGTGTTTAAGGAAAAGTTGGCCCTGGTGCTTAGGGACACGGTTTAGTGGGTGACATTGGTAGCAGAGTGATGGTTGGACCAGATGATCTTGAAGGTCTTTTCCAACCTTAATGATTCTATGATTCTGTGATTTTATTTTACTTTATTTTTTTCTGGCACACTACTAACAGCACCATCCATCTTTATTCACTCTACAGATTGACCTTTTTCATCCAGAACTCTCCCAATAATAAGGGTAAATGTGCATAGTGAGAAGATCTGAAGATCTTTACAAACTTTTAGAGACACTCTTATGGAAATAAACTAGAATAAAACATAAATTATATTTTTCTAAACAAGCTGTAATTCTAAGGTACTTCACTAGTATACAGCATCAGTTTGCCAGGAACCTTGCTTGTATAAGAAAACTATAACCTGCCTTCAATAGTCAGGCTTTGTATGGACTAGACACACACAGGAGACACCCCTTACAAGTTATAATCTGTTCATGTCAAGTTATGATATTCTAAGGTATCCTTTTTTTAAAGGAATGGGAGGAAGAGAAGGAAATAGAGAGAGGAATGACCACTAATTTATTGTAAATTATTTTAATATACATGATTTAAGTATATTTAATCTTGCTTTATGAATTTTAACCTTTTAAGAGGCTTAAAAAGAACCATAGAATGGTTTAGGTTGGAAGCGATATGTTGCCAATAAAGAGATATTCAGACATCATATAACAAATACTTTATACTTAATCTAAAATATAATATTTATATACAAAGGGAAATCACTTACAGAATACTTGAAGACAGAACTGAAAACTATATAAAGCATATGCAATTCAGAAATAACTCTGGAAGTGTCTCATTTCCAACCCAGGAGTTTAGACAATGCGGTATTTCAAGACAATTCATTGAGTCAATTAGAGTGATAGAAGTCTAATATAATCAACCCCATGCATTCAAAACTCATGAGATTGTTTTAGAATAATGAGAATCTATAAAGAATAAAATTTAAACTTTTCTTGTTTACTTTCTCTTTTTGAGTCCATAAAGGACATGTTTCTAAGTTTTTCATTTTTTTCTTTTCTGACAGCAAAAACATATTTTTTTCTTTTTGAACTAAATAAAAAGAAAATAAAAATGACACATTCTCAGGGAGGGGATGTCCTTAGCAAATATAACAGATATCTTGGAGACTGTAATAATACTTCTACGATTGACAATGTCTTTGTTTCCCACTATTCAAATCTATTTTATCTGACAATTAATTAAATTATTTTTCTGAACATCGAGTTTGTTTTGCCTTTGACAGCAAGTGATCTCCCTACCTCTATCTTGACTCACAGTCTTTTCCATTTTCTCCCCCTACCTTGTTGAGGAGGAGGAGTGAGAGATGGATGGGTGTATGGCAGCTGGCCAACGTCAATCCACCACAACAGTATACCATTTTTTTTTTCATTACAAGTTTTTATCCAAAGTTATTTAACAGACTTTAAAATAGAAACAAACAGGTCTGCCAGCACACATTGCCAGTGAGGAAAGAAGAGGAGAAGAAGAAGAAGGAAAAATAGTGGGAATGGCTGTTTGACAGTTTACATCTACAGAAAAATGAATGATTTCCCAGCTTAAAACACAGATTTCCTGTTGATTAGTTTCATTTTTTAATAGTTCATTACCCCTTATTTTTCTCCAGAAGAGCTAGTTGTATAATGCTGTCTGCATATAATAAAATATTAGTAAAATTATTTGTTCCACTTAACATTATTATTATGCCTTTATATGAATGAGCTCACACTATCAGTGTAATGTCTCAAAGGGAAGACTGAAAAAATCTTGCTCTCCTTTTTTTCTCAAGATAAAATTCTTACCTATACCAGTGGTCAGAGGAAGACCTTAGGACTCAGTTTGGGAAGAGTAATCCCTTAACTAGGTAATGAGCATAACCTCACAGTGTTAGAGCTCAGCAGAGGAAAAGAACAATGAAGCATTGCTGCTTTAGAGACCCCATTCTGAATATGTGAGTGCTTGGCTTCTGCTCATATTATGCTGTGGAAAGGCAGGCCTGATTTGATGGGAGGGAGGAGGAGATTTTCAACAAGTTTAGGCAATTCTGCTGCAGAGTTTTGAGCTGTCCAGAGTATCTGAGTGAGACAAGATAGAAACTTGACTAGGGCACCTGATGTAACCTGATGAGGGATTGTTTAGAATATTCATGATTCCTACCATCTTCTGGTCTCAAAGAAACCCTGCTGCCATGATTGGAAACACAGAGTGGACAGAGTGGGCAGCTTTGGCTGCTTTTCTATTAATGAAAGTCCCTTCTCTTATGTTATATAGTGAAATTGCGTACTTCTGGATGTGAAGGAATTCTGGAAGGACAGAGGAGTGTTAATAAGGAAATGAGTAAGTGATTTGAGGAAATTATGAGTGACATGGGGAAGGGATCCTAAGAGGAAAAAATACAAAATTTCAATTTGTGTTACCTAGGCATGCAAGGAAGTTGTTTATTGTTATTAGTATTATAATTATTTCATAAATTTGTGATGGGTTACATGTGTGGAGGTGCAATTTGTAGCAAAATAATTCTAAAGGAGTTTTACAGAATTTACTTCTTCCTGCCTGTACCAAATCATACATATATACAGAGGTAGTTTAAAGTTCCCCATAAATCCACTCTGTTCTGCATACAGCAGTCTGATTTCCTACAGGTAGCTGCAGCACAGAAATTCTGGATACAGTAACATCCCCTTTAGTGTGTGATACCATCTGGGCAACACTGGGATAGTAGCAGTTTTGCAGAATACTTAAGAGTGTAATAATAATTGCAGGATATAAGGCAAAGATGATGGTTAGCCTAAATTGCTGGCATGGGGGTTTTATTTTTTCACCAAAAAATGAGTCCACTAAAAGAGGATCTGTGAATAGGAGAAGCAGCTGAATGGAGCTGAAGGAAATGGAAAAGGATCGTGTCTTCACAATATGTTATGCTGTCATAAAAATTATATTAGTAATGTGCCTGACATATTGATATTTTACAGCTGAATGCAATTTTTAACTAGAGCTGGCTAAACAGATGCCCCGTGAAATCTATCTTTTTCTTTTGAAGCTTACTGTGTATTTCTTCTTTTTTATATGTTTTATTTTATTATATATATTTAAAAAAAATAGATAAGCCTGTAATTCATACTAATTGTTCTAAAATACTTTAATTCTATACTTCTAGAGATAAAGCTTTTTAAATTTTCTCTTTCATATTCAGAAACAGTAAAACTCCCTAAAACAGGAAGAAATTGATAATAAAAATTGGCAATAGTCCATAATCTTTAAATACCAGTATTGTCAAGTAAAGAAATGGGTATTTTAATATTATTTCTCCAGTAATTCACCCCATTCTTTTAGAAGAGTTTAACAGTTTTTATTGTACAAAAATTAGTTTTGGTTTCTGTTTACATGGAGATTTTTTCTCTACTACACCTATTTGAAACGATCCTTCATTTTTAAAAACTTTTTTTTTTTTTTTTTAATTTTCCTAAATATTACCTTAGCAAGAACTAAATTATCATTCCAGTTAATCCTTGTTGGGAGTTTCCCATCAGAAATCTCACCAAAGCTGTGGTAGGGGCACACAGAAATAAAATATTGACCTCTTTTGCCTGTATGTGATGAATACGCTTAAAAATAAACTGAACCAGAATTTTACTTCTTTGTTTTAGAGGAAAGAGTGTGCAAAGAATAAAGGTTCATAAAACTTAAGCATTTCCTCATAGGCATTGGGTCAGTTAACACAGTTTAGGTACTGTTGATACTTTTAACATGAAATAAGACTATTTATTTTAGCTAGCTAAAATCCATCTTTAACAGCCTAAAATTAATCTGAAATATGCCTTTTATGTGTGTAAATAATTCTATTCTATCACATTGTAATATTAAAATGACACGGCCTACCTGCAAGTAAAATAATAATAATAATAAAAATAAAATAGACAAGCCTGTGGATATCTTTACACTGGTGTAAACTTTATCTTGATCTTCTCTAAGTAAAATGGTTAAAAGTAAGTCTGCTCAAATTCAGCTATTGCACATATAAAAACTTGAGCCAATCCAGTCATCCACAGCAGCAATTGCTTTGACACTCTCCTTTTAAAAATTGGCTATTTAAGAATACTGAAATAAACAGACAAACAAAAACACTCCTTGCACTAGAGAAATGCAAAAATGTTAAAAGCATATATGTATATGCTAAATGTTAAAAGCATATATATATATATGCTAAAGGGTCTGTGAACCATCCAGCTACAAATAGCCGACATAGACTTTCCTATGATCAGGAGGCCCAGGAGCTCTGCCAGCCCAACCCAGACAAACCTGTGGGTCTTCAGCAGCCTCATTCCATGGCTTCCATACTCTTGGTTTAAGGACTGTGTCCAGACAGGACGACCAACACTTGTCATGCTGTGCTGCACAACTGCAAGCTGATGCCCTGTGCAGTGCAGGATTGTGTCTCCACCTCAGGAGGCTGGAGTCAGCCCTGCCTCTACTCTCTCATCCCTCTACCCTGATGAGATCTCTGGTCATTGTGATGTCATCTTGAAAGATAATGCCACAGAAAGATGACTTTTGCAGTCATTTTCACATGCAGAATTTTTCTGTACATTTTCTGCAATTTTTTTGTTTTGAATGTTTTAGATTTTATGTGTGTAATACTTTATACTGTTTTGAAGCAAAAGGTTAAATATGTTGGCTTTCATCAACTTTATTAAGACTGGCTTCTGTTTTTTGAGACTTATATGGCTTTCCTTTCTTCTTCACATTAAGGTGTTGTTTTGAGAGAAGGAGAGAAAGATGTGAATATGAGATTCTGCTTTTTTTCCTTTTTAACCTATGACAAAGATGATTACAGCTGTAGTCTTTTTTCAATAAATGATGAATGATGCATTTATGAGTAATACAAGTACATGTTAGGAGAAAATGACATTGATTTTACTGCAGAGCTCCTGGTTTCCCTGTCATGCAGTAATTATTCACCTGTATAAAGAACTAGATAACACACTTTTAAAAATACTAGTTAAATTATTAATGAATGACACTTCTATGTTGTAATGCACTTAATGCAATTAGGTATTATGAAAAGCCCAGTGCACTACGTAATATTGAACAGAAGCTCATTTTTTAAATTTCTTTTCACCCTGAAAATATTTGGGGATAAATATACATTACTTACTGTACAGCAAAATATAATTGAATTCTTCTTTCACCTGAGAAAAATGATTTAAAAATGTTCTTAAAACGTAAAGAAAACAAGACTGTTTCTTATGTTAAACATGAATAAAAAGATGTTAATAGAAAAATAAACAGGAATAGGAATAACACCACCATGTTTAGTCCTTTGGAAGAAACTGATCCTCAATTTATGCATGCAGAGCAGGAAAATATTTTCATGATAAACTTGTCTTGTTTCTGAATGCAAATTTCAATGGTAGCTGTTATCTAGTATAGGAAAATATTATCCTTGTTAAAACTGTTTGCATATTAGAATTTTTGCTCTGTGTTTCTGTTTGTTTATTGCAGCATCTTTTTTTCCTTCCCTCACTCTCTCTGCACTGTAGTGTTTCTCTGCTGTGTTCTTGTTACTCCTTGTCTATTTAACTTTTTTTTTCCTTTCTTCCTTTCTTCCTCTTCTCATTCTTGTGTTTTTCTTCTGCTATTTTCTATTTTATCTAATGAACATTATCACATGGTTTCTAATTAGTTAACATTATTGTTAATTCTATAAAGCGTGTAGTTTTCATTTAATTCATTTTAGGGGTCCTCCTTCCCATAAGAAGACCATAGCACAATTAAGGAACAGTATTTTCCTTTTTTTCTAGTTTAACATTATTGTTCTTCCAAGCTATAACAGGTGCTGAATACTAATGAAGTAATGTTAGTTCAGCAAGAAGCATTGGAGGGTCATTAGTCTGAGTACCATATACTTAATTTAGTTTTTCAGGTGCCAGATGAATAAGGCTACTCATGAATATTTGGATATCTCCATTTATCATGTTTTTCAGCTCAGGACTTTTTTTTTTTTTTTTTTTTTTTGGGAGGGGGGGTTGTTTTATTTTGTTTTGTTTTGTTTTCCTAATACATTTTATTTCCTAATACATTTTATATGCAAAAGGTGTGTTGTATAACTTTCCAGTGGAACTTAGACAGAAATTGAGCACAAATGGAGCATAAGTTATTCATGACTAGAAATCGTAAGATTGTTGACAAAAGTGGATCTATTCTTTTTATAGTTATTGTCATCTATATGGATTTATTTCAGACTAGATACAAGTATACAGTACTTCTTTCTCAAAATATTTTCAGAAGAATGATATAACTGAATTGTTCGGTATTAACAGACTTGGAACATGAGGAAATTCAAATTAAATTTTAAATTTATTTCTAAAATTGTAAATTATGATACTCAGAAGGAAGAGAGAGGAGAAGAAAATGCTTTCTCAGTATTCATGATAACTTTTACCAAAGATACTTATTTTCTCATGTTTCCATGGAGGTATCAGAAATTTTTAGTAGGTATGTAGCAAACATTCAGACACTTCACTAAATATGTGAGCACTACATTGCATATAATTGTACTGTTTTGTCTATTTATTTTTTAATTAGAAAAGGTGCATGCTAGCCAAGGGGATCAAGAACACAAGAATGTCCAAATCTATTATCAGAGCTGATAATACACAAAGCTTGGAGGGTGGGTTCCAGGTTTTATTCTCAGCCAACTTCAAAACAATGTTGCTATTATTGCTATCACCTTAATTACCATTAGTTCTCCTTACTGAGCTCTTTGCAGCATCATGTATGTCCATCTGTCTAGCTGCAGAGTTTAGTGCAGATTTCATCAGCTTTTACCTAAAACCTTTTCACAACCAAGAGCATGTGCAAAACAAGCATATTGATATTAGACACTGCACTATCACATTTCAATGCAAGTGCATGTTCATCTCCATCAGATCACTGCATAATCACAAATAACACTTTTGTTGTTGTTGGCATATATCATTCAGGAGTCCTGGATCCTGGACTAAAAGTTGTAAATTATGCACAACAAAAAAGTCATCAGTATAAATTCAGGATCTGTTCAGAACGGTTATGTGGGTTATATCACCTTCAATTTTCATAAAGTAAATTCCTGAAAATGAAACCTGAAAAAAGATGATCTATAAACCAATGGAAGTACACAAATGTTAGATATTAGATATAGAAATAGCTATTGGTATGTCTGAGCAAAAAGGGAAAAGACAAACTTTGTGTGTGAACACATGGGATGGCCGCAACACTAAAACATTTGCTCTTCACCTGAGATGAACTCTTCCGTTCATCTGTGATAAACATGTATCAAATTTCAAATATCCTGGATAAAGGAAGAAAGTGTTTTTCATTTTCTCTTTCATTCATAACCCCCCTCTTTTCTCATAACTACAAACAGGGCAAAACCTAGTCGTAAATGGAAAAGGGCGAAAACTACACACGTGCATTCAGTGTATATAGGCTGTATAAAGGCTGGATGGCAATTTACTTTTAAGTAATTTGTAGTGTTAAGACATGATGAGGTTGTACTGGGTCTGGCTGGGATGTTAACTTTCCCTGCAGCAGCCCATACAGTGCTGTGCTCTGCACTTGTAGCTAGAACAGCAGTGGTATCACACCGGTGTTGTGTCTGCTACTGAGAAATACTGGGAACAGAGTCAGGACTCCCTCTAATAACCCCCCCAGAGCCAGCAGACTGGGGGTGGGCAAAAAGTGAGAAAGGAACATCACCAGGGCAGCTGACCTCAACCAACCAAAGGGATATTCCATACCATATGATGTCACACTCAGCAATAAAAGGTCAAAAAAAGAAGAAGAGTGGAAGGGTGGGCTCTCGTGAAAACATCTGTCCTCCCAAACAATGGTTATGTGCATTGAGGTCCTGCTTCAAGGACATGGTCAAGCATCGCTCATTTGTGGGAAGTAGAGAGTAATTTCTTTCCTCTGCACTTCCACATAGCCTTTGCATTTTGTTGGTGGTGGTGGTGGTTTTTTTGTTTGTTTGTTTGTTTTCCCTTTTCCCCTTCTTCTTTTTCCCCTTAGTTAAATTAATTAATAATATTTTTCCTTAATAATTATGTTTTCCTTTAATTAAATTATCCTTATCTCAACCCAGGAGTTGTTTCTTTCCTTTTCTTCTTTCCCTCCTCTTCTGAGGAGGGGGAGTGAGAGAGCGGTTGTGGTGGAATGAAATTTGCCGATCATTAATCTCCTCTAATAGCTTTGTACAGTTCTCTTCTAAATCTCTTGTGAAAATGACTATTTCTTCATAAGAGACATAGCATTTCAAGTGGAATGGAGTAATCTGATACCAGGAAAAAAAAAAAAAAAAAGTAATTGAGGAAAAAAGGTAAGGGGAATTAAAAAAATAAAAACAAACAATAAGAAAAACAAACAAACACAACTGCAAGCAGCTCCAGTTTAAGTTACCAAGACAGACTTAACCAAAAAGGGGGCGGGGGGAGGGGGAGTGGGAGGGGAGGAGCTGGCTCTGGTGGTTTTATTCTGCTGGGCTGGGTTCAACAGTTGAGATAAGGACAGGGAGATCACTCAACAATTATTGTCACAGACAAAACAGACTCAGAGTAGGGGGATTAGAGAAATTTGTTACCCATTACTAACAAGCTAGAGCAATGAGAAACAAAGAAAACAAACTAAAAACACCTTCCCTTCATCCACCCTCTTCTACATCCTGCCCCCCAGCAGCACAGGGGAACAGGGGAATGGGGGCTTTGGTCATCCCTTATCGCTTAACCTCTGCTCTTCACGGTCACTCTCTGTCCCTGCTCCACGTGGGGTCCCTCCCATGGGATGCCATCCTGCCCGAGGTGATCCTATGTGGGCTTCCCATAGGCAGCAACTATTCAAAACTGCTCCCATACGGCTCTGTACCACGGGGTCCATCCCCCAGGAGCAAACTGCTCCAGCACGGGTCCCCCACAGGCGGCAGCTCCCCCCAGACCCCTGCTCCTGTGTGGGCTCCTCTCCACGGGCTGCAGCTCCGGCCCGGGGCCTGCTCCTGCGGGGGCTCTCCATGGGCCGCAGCCTCCTCCAGGCCACATCCACCTGCTCCACCGGGGGCTCCTCCACGGGCTGCAGCGTGGAGATCTGCTCCATGTGGGACCCATGGGCTGCAGGGGGACAGCCTGCTCCACCAGGGGCCTCTCCACTAGCCACTGAGGAACTGCTGCCGCGTGCCAGGAGCACCTTCTGCCCTCCTGCTGCACTGACCTTGGTGTCTGCAGGGCTGGTTCTCCCTCCTCACTCTCCCAGTTGCTCTTGCGCACCAGGTGGGTTTTTTTGTATGTTTGTTTTTGTTTGTTTGTTTGTTTTTCCCTTTCTTAAATCTGTTCTCACAGAGGCTCAAACAACATCACTTACTGGCATGGCTCTGGGCAGCAATGGGACCCTTTTGGAGTCGGCTGGAACTGGGCCTTATCTGACATGGAGCAGCCTCTGGGCTTTTCTCACAGTGGCAGTCCCCCTGCTAATAAAACCTTGCCACACAAACCAAATACAGAGGCTCATAGATTTTACATAGGATGTTTTTTTTCATCTACATCCAAGTAAAAATAGCATTATCTTTGAATGGTATTGTAGGATTCTGAAGTTAATCAATTAATTAATTATTCACAAAGAAAAAATACATTGTGAGAAGACGACATACTAATCTTTCTAGGCTGAACTGATTCTAATTATTGAGGACAGGCATGTCACATATTACCTTGTTTTAAAGCACCACCCAGTTGTTACTATTGCAGTTTGAAATATATATATATATTTAATTTAGGAAGAGAATTTGTAATAAGTTTCCAAATTACTTCTTTTGACAGTAAAGTGTAATGATTGATCAGTAAAGTATCTTTGATGGCTTCAAACATAGTATGTTTCAAAGTAAAGAAAAAACAACTAAAAAAAATGGGTATGACAAAATTTAAAGTGAAATATGAAATCAGCAAAAAGTATTGATTGTGATCCACAAGTGTAATAATATTAGTGACTCCAGTGGTACCACTTTTGACCTTCGGAAATAAAATGTATACAAGCTAGTCCTTCAGCACAAAGCCACTTTTGAAAACTCGGTAAGTTTTCCATCACTGACTACATGGCAAACTTCATGTCCAATCAAAACCACAAAGCAGGATCCTCCCTTTCAACCTAATTATCCTTCAAAAGTCAAAGCTGCAGACACAGCAAGACATGGGGCTCTGGTTTGCCCCTTTATGAATGTTTTAGTATCAATTATCATCTCTACAAGGTCATATATGGTAATAAAGTTGTTTACTTTCACCAGACCTTTGAAATAAATACAGATCCAGTGGAAGATGTGCTAGAACAGCAATGGGGTTTCTGGGGTCATACTTACAGAAATCTAAAGAAATGTTTGCATTTTCAAATGCATAATTTTCTGTTCAGTAGGTCAGTAAACTGATCTTTTTTAAAAGGAATATATATATATATGTATTCCTGAATATTTTATTAATTCATTATGATAATATGTAAACATTTCTGATCTTTACCAAAATGTACAGGAAAAATTGACTAAAATGCAGTTATGATGAGCAAGAATAGTGTGGTTTCATGCACTTTTTATGACTATCTGCCTGTTACAAACCTGAATAATTCAAAGTAGTTGTATAAGAACTGTCATAGAAAAGGTTGTGATTCAGTAAATTATTCTATAAAGATGTTATAATTAAGAAGAAGAAGAAAAAAATACAGTAGGTGTATGAAAATCAACAACAGCATCCTTAAATTATGAGATGGATAGCGCTCTCCGCTCTAAATAAAGTTCTCTGCTCAAAATTGTTTGGCAATCTTCAATACGTGAGAGGAGGAAGTAGATCAAAAAAAGGATAGAATGACTACAAATTTTTAAGCCAAAGAAATAACCTATAACCTACTTAAATAAATACTGTACTTAATGCTAAAAAGAAATATAACAGCAACTAAGAGAAATCTGAGATCTGGCTTTGTTTGCTTGTTTGTTTTGTTTTAGGTTATCTATCACTAACATTTAAAAAGAAAGATGAGAAGAAATTATATCAAAATAACAAACACATATGACAACTTTTTTACAATAAACTTGAATTTCTCTTACATTCAATTTCTGGGCAAGATAGTGAGACTGCTTATATGCTTAGATCACTACACTTGCCATCTCGCAATACAAGATCCTGAAGTTATCGTGAATTTCCTTGAATCTGAATGTGCTGAAGTTTATGACAGAAGACAAAGGCCTTGAACTAACCCATCTAAGTTCAGGCATCTAACTAACAGCTTAATTAAGGAGTCCTGTAATTTTAGTTTCTCCCTTGTCACTGAGCAGAGACACTTCTGAGAGTTCATTCAGTATACCTAAGATCTAGATATAAATTGCCTATTTCTTTTTATAAATTGCAACAAATTTTAAGAGGATAGTACTCAACTTATTTGCTTGGTGCACAGTTTTAGGTAGGGCAAATCTGCACAGCAGTTGAATTTCAGGCTGTAATTTAGGACCAAAATCACATAACTGAGGCAAAGATTTAACATTTGACTATCTCACAGTGTACCATATTAGCTTAGATTACTATTTAAATCTTCATAGAATGCAATAAAATAATGATGCTTAAATCAGAATTGAAATCTAGATAACTATGAAGAGATTTACACCTGTTATTCCGTTTCTTGTTTAAATTTGTTACTAGCATGTTTTGTTAGAACTTGAAATGCATTAAACTTGAAATGACTAAACTTTCATGCTTTGAGGTATGTGCCTAAAATGGGCAAAAAAAAATCAGCATGGACAGCTTTTTCCATTATGGGTTTTGTTGTATCTTCTTCCAAAACATACATGATCAGATAGATGTGCAACATGTCACACTGTGCACTAGACCAACTATTACTATGATGTGGTGTGATTCAATGTGTACGTGAATAAACATCTTGCATTTTTCACTTTAGCAATCTGCATTACAGCAGAAAAAAAAAAAAAAAAGTGATGTATTTTTTTCCATAAAATACACAACCTCTAAGTATCCCTGCAAATGCAGGTATGTGGCAAATAATACACATGTGTTTTGCTGAGTCTGTGCCTCAAGGTATATGGCTATTATTATTGTTGCTACTCCTGTAATTATTAAAGACCTTATGAAAAGAATTTTTAAGCTCTGGGACCAAGAGCACTTGAATCAAAGTACATCTGCAAGTTGTAGGTAAAATTTGCTTGACAAAATTAGCATGACAAAATTTGAAAGCTAGAAATCAGGGAAATTTGAAAGCAAGGCAGGCAGGCAGTAAGACCAACTATTAAATCCTTTGAAGTATGCCGTCTTGGGACACATTTTTGTGAGGATGAGGTGGAGGGAAATATTGAATAATATGGATTTGTTCTGATTAAATAGTGACAATTGGGTATGTATGCTACCATGATCTGCTGAGACACTGAGATTGTGAATCCTGCAGGCTGTTAAGAACTCTTCATTAAAGCTATTATCTTTACAGGTATTTTGCATAACATCCAGAAGTTAATTTCTTTTCCTTAGCAAATAATTTTTTAAATTAGCCACATAACATATACCCTTGTGCACAGTTCACCTTCAGGCTTAGTTAATGCAATAAACTTGAATTTTCTAGACCAAGCGGTTTTTGAGATAAGCAGTGGAAGCAGAGGTAGAAAAGAATACGTAACTTTTCTTACACGGAATTTCTGTGTTTAAATGCAAGTTTCTGGGGAGCAGGCAGGACTTAGAAGGGAAAATTTCTGTGCCTTATCTATCACAGAAGATTAGGCTGAATAAGCATAACCTCAAATTAGAATAAGGATCTGTTTGCTAGCCCAGGGGATATTATCCTTCTAGAAAGAATTTAAACTTGTATGTGAACTGCTTACCAGACCTTAAGGTAATGTGTTCAAATGTTACAAACTATTCTGTATTCAAAGAATATGTGTGTGTGTGTGTGCGTATAAATATACACATATATATTTCTTGGGTAAAATGTAATGACTTTTTTTTCCATTGTACTAGCTTTAATCTAATCAATATTGGGTAGTGTATAACACAATGAAAAGATGTAAAAGACTCTTCATTGAAAATAATAGCTTAATTATGCTGCTATTATGCTATTATGCAATTCCTTACCACCTGTATCAATGTTTGGGATACTGCTTAAATAAGTACTTTTTTTTTTTTTTTAGGAAGGTGATCTAGGATAATGATAAAGTTACCAAGGAGATTTGTCTAGACTAGTTAGCTAAGCACAAGATTTAGGAAAATAAAAAATAAAATAAAAACATATATACTTAGTGTGTAGTCAGAAGTTGTAATAGACAGTATTTCCAATCACAAAAATAATTACATTATCTGTATGCACATTCATATGACCATTCTGATAGCCTGTTAATGGTAACACGATCTTCACTTTTCTCATCTGTTTTGTTGTTTTCTGTTTTCTGATCTGTTATCTGTTGTTGGCAGGACCTGAAGAAACTGTGTACAACTCATGGGATAAAGAGTATGATGAGTTCATTCAGCAAGGAACTTTCTGGCCAATATTTCTGTCTTGACAGTCTCTGAAGAAAATCTGTGTGGACCTTTACCTAAAGCACATTTAGCTGAACACTGGTTAATAAAGCTTTAGTTTTTCTCTCTGTGCTTTTTTTTCTTTTTTTTTCAGATATGCTAGTGTTTTTTTTTTCTAGAATTAAGGGTGATTGAATCACATTCATATAGAAAAGGAGTAATTGGGCATTAAAAACAAACAAACAAAACTACTCTTAATCACATTTCAACCTAAAAAAAAACTTCATGTGCCTGGCAGGGGTTGAGATAGATGCAAGCTGCTCTGCTGCTTCCCTGCAAAAGGCTGTTGGGGAAGGGATGGATAAGGAGGTGACACTGGTCATGTCCCACACATTCTGCTGAGAACAGGTGAGTTGAAATGGCAACTGAGCTAGCTATTCAGCCCACCAGCATGAAACAAACTGCCATCTCCCAGGTTCCAGAAAAATAAGAAATTAGGAAAATTACGCCTAAAAGTGTGCTTTTGAGAGGCAGTGTCTATTCCACACCACATGCCCAACACTTATGTCCACAATTTGACATCTACTTTTAAATCAGATTGCTTCTTTACAAATAATATTTTGTATTTTAGATGTTTTTTAAAGTATGGGCACTTAATGGTTTTACCACTGATGCAGAATTTACTCTATGGCTAATACAGGAGGCAAGCTTAGCAGGTGGGCTCTCTCATTTTTGCTTTAAAGTCTCACATTATCACCAAGGCATCAGGAAGTGATAGGTGATCGATCAGTATTTCTACTTCTATCTGGCATACTGAGAGACTGCAGACACAGTTTGAAAATGTAGAAGTTTTGTTATGGTAGTCTAAAACTCCATCTAAATTTTTGATTTGATAGTTTAATGGTTGTTTAACATAATGTTAAAATGGTTGTTTAACATAAGGACATAAGTAATCCAGCAGAAAACAGCTATAAAAACAATGAAAAATTTCCCCTCTGTAGTGATTTATTTTCTCTTCCTATTAAGTCATTCAGTAGACTTTTTGGTGAAAAAAGGCTGATTGTCACTCTATTTTTCAAGCATTAGGTGCTCAGGACCTCCTTTTATTTTTGTTGTTGTTATTATTATTATTACATAGCAATTTACCTGAAGGAACAAAAAGAACATTTTGTTTTTGCAATTTAGAAAGAAATTCTACATAATGTCATTCTGCTACTGACTCACTGACAACTTACATCACTGGGTTTTGCCTGGTGGGATATGTAAAAGTATACAGTACTCATACTAGCTTCATTCACAAAATCAGCAATCAGGTACAGTCTCCGGGGAGGAGATTAATGACTCAGATAGTCAAATACTGCCATCAGTGTGAAGTGTAATTGTAGAAAAGATGTTACGTGGCTACCATCTTTAAGTGTTGCTCTTAAAGAGTGACAATTTTGTTCTGTTTCGTCATTTATTTTATACAGTGTACACTTACAGTGAAAGTTCCTTCTTTACCATCTTTACTCTCTGTCAAATGCTGCCACAAAACTTAACCTTTTGTAATGAATAAGAGTGAATCATTTTTTCAAAACTGAATTCAAGTTCTCAGATTCCCAGCCTGGCTGAGGAGATATAGCTATCATGCCTCCGTTATACTTTCAGCCTCACAGAAAGTGAAATAAACAGCCCAGTAACTGTTACTGGGTTTTCAAATTAGGTTTGACAGTTCAGTAGTGTGTGTGAAAGTCTACAGGGCATTTTTGGCATTCACTTCAAATCAGCAAATCAATGAAGGGGATTCTGGACTATATGCCATAAAACATCTAAAGGAGCCCAAAGCTGACTTGAGTAATCATTAACATAACTAACTGTTGATCAGACAAGACCCAGCTAGTATATAACACCAAATCTGTTCACTTAGGTTGTCAATATTTGGCCTTATTTTTGTATCTTAATAGGACACTGGTCTAATTACTAGTAGATTTATTTCTACTGGTTAGTAAATGAAATTGTTTTCCCCTTAACAAAAGAGTCAGTACAAGCACAGCTGGCATTCCCATTATTTCACTTTCTAATTCCAAAAGCAACCAATGAAACCTTAATGAAGTGGAGGTCTTATCTCTGTCTAAAACTCTTTAACAAGATTATTAGTCTAAATAAATAAATAAATAAATAATCAATTATCAGTCTAGGGGCTTTCTTCCTGAAAGACATGAAGCATCCCTGCTCTGTAAACAGATTTTGAAGGACCTTGTAAATCCTGGAGGAAATATCCCTTTATCAGAGAATAAATAAGCATATATAAAGCAAGAAAATATCAGCTGGGAGGAAAACCTGTGCTTTATGTAGCTGTAGAAATGGGAGTGCCAATCTGTAAAACTGACATTTTCATCATGTATTTCTTCAGCAATATATGTAGTGACAATAAAAATCCCAAGATGTAAAAGCTTGAGCTATTTTGTAGAATCTGATGAAAGTCTGGTGTCAGGCTGGGCAAGCCAGAAAGGTAGATGAAGACTGCTATGCATTGGAAGTTTGCAAGACACAATATTCTCATGCTGCATTTTCTATGTTGTGAGGAATAGTTCTAAATAATTTTCATAACATATTTTCTGTTGCTTTTGGTGCTATAATATAAAACAGACACAACAGTAAGTCTTAAACTTACCTATAATTAATTTGCTACAGGATTGAATTTGTTTGTTTATTTTATTTATTTATTGTTTTCAGTGAAAACCAGCATCATAAGATGATTGCTTCCAGCTATTAAGCTTATAAAATATTACTTGTAGAAAAACTCTTTTCCTTGAACAAGAGTTAAAATTTAAAGCAAGATTGTGTATGTAAAATCTATAACTATGAAAGTATAAGAGAAGGTGCTACACTTAAAAAAAAAAATTTAAAAACTGCAAAAATGAATTCTTATTTTTTTTAAATGCACACATCTATTACTGAAAGTTCCTTAATTGAAGTTTCCTTTGAAGATCTTATTCATTTGCTTGCTTTTTTTTCTGAAAGGTGCACATTTGTCTGTGTAAACTTTGAAAATTAATACAGCCATACATAAGGAAAAATCAATGCTACATGTCAGCATGTATATATTATGCCTGGGCTCACTGCAGAATGAAAGATATCCTATATGAGTTTGTGCATTATTTGAAATCTGAAGTCTTTCAAATACTCTGTAATTCAGAATGCATTGCTATATGAAATATGAAATATTTATGCTACATTTAAATATCTTTTAGCTTTATTATTACGTGGGGGGGGGGCGCGGGCCCCCGAGGAGTGGGGAATTAGCCAAAGTAGCCAGTAAGTGTGACCTTTGTAAAAGCTAGGCCATATTGATTTCTTATTTCTATTTGAGCATGTGAGTACATGTGCAGAACTCACTATTTTCTAGTCAAAACTGAATAGACAACATGTTCTATACAAAGTTAACAAGTCAATTTTTTTGTTTGTTTTTGTTAGACTCACATAATCTTAAATCTAGTTTTTAGGTGTCAGAGATAGCATATAACTATTTCTACAAAGGCTAGGCTTTGGCTACAAATACGAATTATGTGTGCAATAAATCTGTATTATCTTATGAAGGATCGTGTGTGGGAAGGTTGCAATCTTTTCCTATTTAAATCCTATGTTTAGTTTTGGTAGCATTTGTTTTAGCGTATCCTGAAAATTGTAAGATTCAGTGCTTTCATTTTACTACTTCATGTATTTTTAATCTTCATTCCTTTTTATTCCTTCTTTCTGCTTTCCTGAAAGTCATTCCATTTAAATACGTGATGTTGCAACAGTGGTCTGAGATCCTTGTGGATCTTCTACCTCAGAACTAAAATGAAAATGGACAAACAAAAACAGAACTATTTACTATTGTGTCACAAAATGATAAAGGTTGGAAGGGATCTCTGGAGATCATCTTGTCCCTTGCTCAAGCAGGGACACCTCAAGTAGGCTACCCAAGACCATGTCCAGACAGCTTTTGGAGATCTTGAAGAAGACCCCACAGTCTTTCTGGGCAATCTGTTTTAGTGTTCTGTCACCGGCACAGTAAAGTGCTTCCTGATGTTTAAACAGAACCTCTTGTGTTCCAGTTTGTGCCTGCTGCCTCTTGTCCTGGAGCTAAGCATCACTGAAAAGCATCTGGGTTGTCTTCTTTTCACCTTCCCTTCAGGCGAGGTATACATATTGATAAGATTCCCCATGAGCCTCTCTTCTCCAGGCTGAACAGTTCACGGAATCACAGAATCATCTAGGTTGGAAGAGACCTCCAAGATCACCGAGTCCAGCCTCTGACCTAACACTAACAAGTCCTCCACTAAACCGTATCACTAAGCTCTACATCTAAACGTCTGTTAAAGACCTCCAGAGATAGTGACTCAACCATTTCCCTCAACAGCCTATTCCTTCCAATGCCTAACAACCCTTTTGGTAAAGAAGTTCTTCCTAATATCCAACCTAAACCTCCCCTGGCACAACTTTAGCCCATTCCCCCTCATCCTGTCACTGGTCAAGTGGGAGAATAGACCAACCCCCACCTCTCTATAGCCTCCTTTAAGGTACCTGTGGAGTGCGATAAGGTCACCCCTGAGCCTCCTCTTCTCCAGGCTGAACAATCCCAGCTCCCTCAGCCGCTCCTCATAAGACTTGTTCTCCAGACCCCTCACCAGCTTCATTGCCCTTCTCTTGACTCTCTTGAGTATCTCGATGTAGCGAGGGGCCCAAAACTGAACACAGTACTCAAGGTGAGGCCTCACCAGAGCCGAGTACAGGGGGACAATCACTTCCCTAGCCCTGCTGGCCACACTGTTTCTTATGCAAACCAGGATGCTGTGGGCCTTGTTGGCCACCTGAGCACACTGCTGGCTCATACTCACCCGACTATCAACCAATACTCCCAGGTCTTTCTCTCAGCCTCTCCTTCATAGGAGAGGTACTCCAATCCCTTGATCATCTTGGTAGCCCTCCACTGGACTCCTTCCAGAATGTTCGGGTCTCTTTCGTGCTGCGGGGGCTAGAACTGGACACAAAACTCCAGGTGCAGCCTCACCGATGCTGAGGGGAAGGGTTACCTCCCTTGAGCTGATGGTGATAATTTGCTTAATGCAGCCAAGAATACTATTAGCTTTCTTAGTGACAAGGACATATTGCTGATTCATGTTCAACTTGGCATCTACCAGGACCCCCCAGTCCTTTTCTACAGAGCTTTCCAGCTGGGTGGCCCCTTTCATATACTGGTGCCTGAGATTGTTACTCCCAAGGTGCAGGACTCTGCACTTCTTGTTCTTATCAGCCTTGTCTCAGTTCTTGCCACCTTCTTGACTTGATTCTTGTCATCTCACCTCTCCAGCCTGTCAAGGTCTCTCTGGATGGCTGCATGGCCTTCTGGTGAGTCAGCCATTTCTCCATTTCGTGTTGTCTGTGAATTTACTGAGGGTGCATTCTACCCCATTGTCCAGATTCTTAATGAAGATGTTAAACAAGACTGAACCTATTAGAGGCCCATGGGGCACTCTGCTCACTACTAGCCACCAACTAGACTTTGAACCACTGACCACTACCCTCTGGGTCCAGCTGTAGAGTTTTCCATCCAGCTCACTGTCTGCTCGTTCAGCCTGAGATCTATTCAACAGCTTCCATACTTCAACAGCTATCCTATCTGTATCATTACTAAATCTCATTAAAAGTCACACAACAGCCCAGTTCAATAAAATGCTGAATTATTAAGCTAAAACCACAAATAAAATCGGAGATTTTACCACTAGTGCAATTGTTCGTCTTATCAGTTTGCCCTCTAGTGGTCAAAGATGCGCCCTAGGCATGGGCTCTGCATGTGCAGATGCTGCAGTGTGCCTGAGCTCCATAATTCCTGAGCAAAGGTCCTTCTGCAGAGACATGAAGAAAAAACATCAGTATCTCATGAGACATAGTATATTGCCACTGTTATAATGATATATGGATAAAATAATGAAAAATTGAGAAAGTAAGAACAACCCCAAACTTTTCTGAAGTTTCAGAAAGGTTTATTTTCACTGAAAATCAAAACTGTTTCTCATAGTATTTCAAAATATGACACTGGTCTTGGGAGCTAACCTGTTCCTCCCCTCTTGTAAAGGTCATCTCTTTGTGTTTAATAAACTGAAACATGGTCTTCCCTTCACTGGCTTTTAATAAATTCCTTATCCTTACGTGAAGATGTTATGTGCTGGGCCTGCTGACCTACCTCTCACCTTCTGACATAGCAAGTGGATTTAGCAATATCACTAAAGAATATTTTAAATCTGAAGTAATGCTCAGGCTGCCATCTGATCCAAACCCCACAGGATACCATGCAATTCTTAGTTCCTCATGGGTGAGCAAAACCTTCCTTCTTTCACTGTGAACAGCTCATTTAACACATTAGAAGGTATCTCCTTGCCTTGCAGGCAAAAGAGAACCAATTGAGGCATTACTACAGCTCAAGAGTTTCTTACCTGTATTGGAGAGGCCATTGGGTTATTCATCTTGATCAGAAAAAGAGATGGTTCCTGGATACCATAGACAGGGGAAAAAAAAAAAAAAAAAAAAAAAAAGACACTGAGAAAACCTTTATCTTCTCCCTCTAAAAGTAAGAGAAGACACAGCTCTTCCAGCTATTGCCATGGGTTGGAGTTCAAGAACAGTGAATGTAGTCCCTGGCTGTGGCACAGACTTCCCCTGTGATCTTCTTCAGTTACTTCTGTCCAGACTGTTTAGATTCCTAAATTTTCACCCATGATTAAAAGAATCTTTGAGAATTTGTCTTGCAGAATTTCAGGATCTCTATTTCCTAATATAGATGTGAAAGACAAAGATTCTCTGCTCTCTGAATAGGAATTAATTTTAAAAGGAAACAAAAAAAAAAAATCATGAATTTGAATCAACTGGATCCTGCACAGGTGTAAAAATGTTTTAGGCTTTTCTTAACTCTCAATTTTTTAAATTGGGCACATTGTTAATCATAATGTAAAATCTACCTTAACTTTATGTTCTTAACTAAGACTGGCTTTGCAAAGCCTAAGCATCTTGATTTTATTAAAGCAATCCTAAAAGCTTTGACTATTTTTAATTTATTTTATGTATTTATTTATTTATTTTTAAACCTGATGTAGAGAGTCTGGCTGGGATGGAGCTATTTTCCTTCTGAGCAGACGTGTTTTAGATTTATGATCAAAATACTGATGATAACACAACAATGTTTTAGCTGTTTCTGAACAGTGCTTACAAAGCATCACGACCTTCTCTCCCTCACCAGGGAATAGGCTGAGGGTGAGCAAGAGTCTAGGAGGGGATATCCTATTCCATATGACATCAACCTCAGAAATAAAACTGGGGGGGAGTCTTTCCAAAGCAGGCATTAGTTGGAGACTAGCTGTGAATTGCTCTACTGGTAAGAGGTGCTGAGTGACTGCTTTTGCATCACCTGTTTTGTTTTTGTTTTGTTTACCCCTTCCCTTTATTACCCCTTAAACTTTATTACAATCCATGAGTTTTTCTCACTTAAATCCTGATTATCTCCCCTATTCCTACTGTAGGAAGAGTGAGTAAGTGGCTTGTGTTGCTTAACTGTTGGCTGGGGTCAATTCATCACACCTGGCATTTATTTAGTACTACTCAGGTGCTTGCCTCACAGATCAGCTTCTGATTCTCATAAGGATTTTTGATTTCACAATGTAGAGTATAATCTTTTTGGATATCAACCAAATATGACAGATAGGATCATTTTTAACTACATTTTTTTAGTAGCACGATATAAATATTTTACAGTTTTACCACAGTTTTACAATTGTACCACTGATTCTAAACTGGTAAAATACTGTTTCTGTCAAGGGCAATTTTAAAAATTATTATTGGAATATGAGCATTAATATTACATTATTGTTAGCAATGTTTTCCAGGAATATATATTATATGTTTATGTATTTAAAATAAGTAATGAAATTTGTACATAAAAACCAGATCTCTCTAATTTTTGTAACAAGTGTATAAAACTGACTTTGTTAGAATGTGTGTCCAAAGGAATTATGTTTTAAGTATTGTTAGGAATGAGTAAATATTGTTAAATATTACTTAGAAGTACATTCCTATTAACATTCAGATCTGATGCTTAGAAATATGTTCTTATTAACATTCAGACCTGATTAACTTGTCAATAAGACTGTATGGAAACAAAAAGAAAGTTGCAAAAGATATTGCTCTGCATATGACTTCTAAGTGACTTGTTGGCTGTTTTTATACGTCCAAGATGGATGAGAATTAGAATCAATACAATAGCCTTATAATATAGGTGGAAATCTGTATATACATGTACTGGGCTCACGTGGCAAGGTTTTAGTAATTTTGAGGAGGGAGGGTTGGGCAGCAGATATGGCTTTTGAGAGGAGAGCCCAGTAGTTGCCCCATGTCAGACAAGAGCTCCAAAAGGGACCCATTGGCAGCCAGAGCTGAGCCAATGAGCAATGATGGTTGTGCTTCTGTTGAAGCATATTTAAGAAAGGGGGGAAATGCTTTACAAACAATAACTGGGAGAGAGCAGGAAGCAAATGTTGAGAGAAATGATGACGCTGAACACACCACGGTCAGTGAAGAAGGAGGTGCTCCAGGTGCTGGAGCAGAAGTTCCCCTGAAGCCTGTGCAGAGGACCATGGTGGAGCAGGCTGTCTCCCTGCTGCCTATGGTTTACCTCCATGCTTCAGCCCATGAAGAGCCCACACAGGAGTTGACTCCTGGCCAGAACTCCAGCCAATGGAGAATAGCCCACACAGGTCTGTTGGGATCTGCTGACAATGGGGGACCCATGCCAGAGTGGTATGGACCCATATCAGAACAGCTCTTGAAGAGCTGCTGCCTGTGGGAAGCCCATGCTATAATATTTTGTGAAGGACCACATCTTGTGGGAAGGAGCTTATACTGGAACAGGGGAAGAGTGTGAGGAAGGAGCAACAGAGACTAAGCATTATAGGCTGGTCACAACCCCCACTCCCTGTTCTCTTGCACCGCTCGGTGGGAGGACATAGAAGAGGGTGGATGGAGAGAAGGTGTTTTTAGTTTTCTTTTAGTTTCTCACTCCTGTAGTCTGTTAGTAATAGGCAATAAATTATAATAACGTCCCTATGCTGAGTCTGTTTTGCTGATGATGGTAATAGGTGAGAGATCTCCCTGTCCTTATCTCAGCCCTTGAGATCTTTTTCCATCATATTTTTACCCCCTTTTCCTTTAAGGAAGGGGAGCAAGAGAGCGGTGTGGTGGAGTCGTGTTAGCCATCAGAGCAAAACCAATGCAATAGGTCCCGCTGCTGTCAGTATGTATTGATCTGAAAACTTGAATTAAGGTTTTAATATGGAACAGCAGACAAAATACAGTCTACTTTTACTGATAATGCCTTTCCTATTGTCTGAAAAACTTGTTTCATCTTAAGCACTATGGCTTGGGAAAGGTGTTCACTACAGTTTTTCACATCATTCTGAAATAAATTACCTTCCACCAAGAAAGGAGTTTACATATGTAAACTCCTCAAAACAAAATATATGAAGGGGGAAAAAAAATCACCTGGTGTAAGCATCAGAGACATTCTTATATACTTTTCAGTCAAAATCCTATATTCTTAAAAATATATTTGTTTGGACTTATATAAATATATTTTTGGACTTAAGAGTCTATTTTTGTCTATCTTATCAGAAATAATATCCTTTCATTTTTAAAAAATAATTGTAAATCATGACATTCCTTTGAAGCGTCTACCAGGTTGTACAGTGAACTCTAATTTCTGATTGAAATATTTCACGTTGATTTACTTACAATTTCTCTGTTTACATTCCTTTCAATGTTGTTTCTGCCTATCTTCATATATACTGTTCTTTCTAGTTTAGACTATTAAAGATCATGTAGTCACACCTGTATGAGCGGCTTCCTTAATGAAATATGATGCCTTGACAAACTTAAGGTCAGAAAGAAGTTACTAAAGTAGAATTAAAAGATAGATTTCACACACTGCTTGCAAGGTAAAAGATTCGTCTTCCAGACTCTTCATTTCTCTAAAGACTTTTGCCTTTAATCCTTTATAAAGATTATTTGATCAGAATTATATTAAACACTGTAAGCATTTGTTCTAACAACATGCTTGTAATCATCATTGGAAAATGTATGAAGGCTACTGTCAAGCTGGCTAAATGATGTGAAAAATCCTTCTTCGATCCAATGAGGTCTGAGTTAAATCACAGTGTAATTTTATGTTGGATGTTGAAGAAAGCATTTAAAAATTAACTAGAAGCCTTATGAGAGAAAAGCAGATAACTGGCTTGAAAAGATTGAAGAAAAATAAATTTGAAATTTACCATAATACAGAAAATGTTTTAAAGCTTAAAACTTGCAGGTTAATGATGCTGAGATATTATAAAAGAAGTGCATTTTAAAGGGGTGTCAGCAAGAACATTCACAGCATAATTTTAAAAAGATTTAAAATCATCATTGTTTTGATGAAGATAGCATTCAAGAAGATAAAATGTTTAATAAGCAATAAAACTAAAAATTTCAAAAGGATCAGTTTTCAATTAAAATAAATAATTAAATAAAAGTTTAAATTTGTAAAAAAACATAGGTCTAACACATTGCCATGACAGACTAAGAGAGATATAAATAATCTCTATTCCAAAATACCTCAAACTGCAGAGGTTGGATGCAACACAGCAAAGAGCAATTAAGAAAAAACATTCTTGTTCACGTCATCCTCTTCATGGTATTTTCCCTGACATGCAAATCTTTATATTCTCATATTTCTTCTAAATGTATGTAGAATAATACAGAAATGTTTGAATCAGTACAGTGAATAGGTACACAATTAGATGAGAGGGCTCATATGTTAGGAACTTGGATATGGAATACATCAGTGAAGTAACATTTCTAAGTCACTCACGATATAAAGGAGTAAGTCTAATAAGTGACGGGCCCTTCACCCCAATTTAACACAGGGCCTTAGATTTTAAGAAGTAATAAGAATTGTATATTTTTTCTGGTTGTGACTAGTTAAAATTGTATAAAGACCTTTCTGAGATATATGGTAATTTTGAAAATAAAACCTTCAGTTTTAGAAAAATATATATGTATATACATATATAAGGGAATTAATTAATCTGTCAACTGGAAATATAAAAGTCATATCAGAAAACTTAAATCAATAGTACAGGATGCCAAAATAAATTTTATGATACACCTGAAAGCAGATAAACATACAAAAAAAAAAAAAAAAAAAAGGAAAATAAATTCTGCAGTTTGCATACATTTCAGATTAACATCCTGGTAAACTGTGTATTCTATACTTCTGATCCTTCTTTTTTTTTTTTTAATATAAAATTAAAGCAATAAATGGATTTTTTAGTGTCAATATACATTTATACATTTAAGACAAGTCTCTAAAGACATAAACAAAAGCAATGACCAGTATAAGATTTTAGTATCAAACCTTAACGTAGTTTTTTCCAAGGTAAAGTTCTGCATGGAGACGGGGGAAATAAGAACAGAGAAAGGACATAAAGATTCACACCATTAGTCTGAGGAAAATGAGAATATGTATCCCTGGTACAATAACACTCCTAGTAAACTGGAGAAACTGGAAATGTTAAAAGAATCATCCTTTTAACAATGCCAAGATCAGCATCAGCATATGTCATTTGCCGTACTATTGTCTGTCTTTATTGGGAATTTTATCAGTGTTGTATTGATGAGCTGGCACTCAGTGAGATGTCTACCAGCCTGTCCCCTTCCTCTTCACTCCATTTGGGACTTACTCAGCCCCAGAAAGAACTGTCTAAATGTGCCATTAAGCCAAAAGTAATGGTTGTTGATTAAAATCTGTTTTGTGTGAGGGAGTAGGGTAAAGGAAGTGTTTTCTTGTGAGTTCATTTTCACTAAAATCAGTTCTTATTTATGATCCTTTGGATCATAGCATCATAGAATATTCTGAGTTGGAAAGGACCCATAAGGATCATCAAGTCCAACTCCTGGCACCACACAGGTCCACCCAAAATTTTAGACCATGTGACTAAGTGCACAGTCCAAGTGCTTCTTAAACTCCGATAGGCTTGGTGCAGTGACCACTTCCCTGGGGAGCCTGTTCCAGTGTGTGACCACCCTCTCAGTGAAGAACCTCTTCCTGATGTCTAGCCTAAACCTCCCCTGCCTCAGCTTGACACCATTCCCGCAGGTCCCATCACTGGTAATTAAGGAGAATAGGTCAGCGCCTGCCCCTCCAACCCCCCTCATGAGGAAGCTGTAGACTGCTATGAGGTCTCCCCTCAGCCTCCTCTTTTCCAGGCTGAACAGGCCAAGTGACCTCAGATGCTTCTCATACGTCTTCCCCTCTAGTCCCTTCACCATCTTCGTAGCCCTACATCTTGACGTCTGAGTCTGTCTTCCACATCAGTCAGCTATTACTGTAATGCTTCTGAAAGCAGTTCCTCCCGTATATGAAAGACATTTTAATGATATGGTAATGGTGCACAGGACACTGGAATAACAACATTGACCTGAAAATATGAGCCAAAAATATGAACCAAAAGTTTTAAGAGTTTCATTATTTCCCAATACAGCAATCTGAAAGTTCATGTGGAGAAAAACATGTCAGTGTAGAGACTCTGAATTTTATTTCAAATTTTAATTTTAATTTAGAAATCGCACTGCTGAGCTAATGGCTTGCGGTAGTCATCTAATAAATTATGTCATGTTTCTGAAATACTAACATCACATGAATGATATTGTAAAAGATAAAAAGATACTAAAGATATTGTAAAGCTGATCTTTATCCAGCCTTTATGCAAATTTGTAATCAGAATAAGAATTTTACTGCTTAGAAATTAAATACATTGTTTAAAAATTAAAACAAAGTCTTTCTTCTGATTATTAGAAAAAAAAAAAAAGCTGTGAAAACAGAAAGAAAACTGATTAGCAGTCATTTCTTTTTGAATTCTAAAGATGTTATTACAAGTGGTGTCACCTTCAGCAAGGTGTTTTTGACCAGTAATTGCCTGAGAAACATCAGTTGTGATGTGAATTATATTTTAGAAGTTTTAGTTTCTTCACTGTAAATGGTATTTCTCATAACAAATAGTTATTGAAAAACAAGTTAAAGAGAGCTGCAAAAAGACTTTTGAATCTGGTATGAAATAAGAACTAAAATGTTATATACAGATGTGGTGGTTTTACTGTGCTAAGCAGCTGAACACCACAACCGCTCCCTCACTCCCCCTCCTCAGATGAGGAGGGGAAGAAGTAAAGGAAAGAACAACTCACAGGTTGACATAAGGATAATTTAATTAAAGAAAAAGAATATTATTATGGAAATATTATTAATTAAACAATTTAAATAAAGTGAAAAAAGGGAAAGGGGAAAAGGGAGGGGGAAAGGGAAAAACAAAACAAAACAAATAAAGGCTATGTGGAAGTGCAGAGGAAAGAAATTGCTCTCTACGTCCCAAAATGAGCGATGTTTGACCACATCCTTGAAGCAGGGCCTCAACGCACGTAGCCGGTGTTTGGGAGGAGGACAGACGTTTTCGCAAGGAGAGCCCACCCCTCCCCTCTTCTTCCTTTTTCCACCTTTTATTGCTGAATGTGACATCATATGGTATGTAATATCCCTTTGGTTGGTTGAGGTCAGCTGCCCTGGTGATGTTTCTTTCTCACATTTTTGCCCACCCCGTAGGAGGGTTAGAGAGAGTCCTGATGCTGTGCCAGCACTTCTCAGCAGCAGAAACAACACTGGTGTGATACCACTGCTGTTCTAGCTACAAGTGCAGAGCGCAGCACTTTTTTGGCTTCTGCAGGGAAAGTTAACATCCC
This sequence comes from Stictonetta naevosa, assembly GCA_011074415.1. Classification (NCBI taxonomy): domain Eukaryota; kingdom Metazoa; phylum Chordata; class Aves; order Anseriformes; family Anatidae; genus Stictonetta; species Stictonetta naevosa. The sequence goes on along the minus strand of CM021697.1, from coordinate 166,586,010 downwards.
AGCCAGACCCAGTACAACAGAGCTGGAAAAAGTTAAGCTAGTACTCAAGATTTAATCATGGTCCTGTGATGAAGTTTGGATTTTCAAAAATTTTTTAAACCAATAATATAAAAAATAACATAATTTCAACTGTATTCTGAGACTGTAATTAACAGTAATGCATTCTTGTCAGGTTTATCTGAATATGAACCAGCATCAGAACATGATATTTTTCAAGTTAATATTTGACATGGAAATGAAATAAAACAGGATTAAATAATATCTGTTCAGAACTCAGAGGGTTTAAATTTCCCGGGTCTTCTCTAAGTGGTTTCCCCTGAGTCAGACCTAGTAGCATTTCTTAGGAATTAGTTCCCTGAATGGACACAACTAATGGCATTTGAGATTCCCTAGATTACCCTAAGTAGCCTCCTGCTGACAGTTCAGAAGGGAATAGGTTTTATTTTGTACTTGCCAACCACTTATAGATGCTTTGGATATCTTAGAGCTTCTCAGATGTCACTGAGTGTTTGCATCTGGAGTGTTTGCATCTGGGGAGCTAAACTGACCCTTACTACTTTTCTGTCCATGATCAGTTTTGAAAGAGTGAGCACAACACATTTGAGTAATTGCAGCAACAGCAATCTAGAAGGCTTTTACTTGTGGTGAGGTGTTTTTCGTTTGTTTGTTTTTTTCCCTTTCAATTTAGCAATTTAGACTTTATTCAGTACTGTTATGTTCAAAATCTTGTTTATAGAAAAAGAGGAAACACATCTTATGTACAGCCAATAATTTATTGTTAGTATAGTGGTTATTTTAACAATCTAACTCTTGAATCATTATTAGTGCAGGTCAAATTATTACAAGAAAAAGGAAAAAAAATAATAATTCTATAGAGAAAAAGTCTCAGTAATAGCAGTAGTACAAACAGAACTGTTACACACATTTAGCTTTTACTCTTTTCCTGGTATTATCCATTGTCCTGCTCCTCTGAGTCCTAGGGTCAGTGGTTGTAATCTTGTGGTGGTGGAGCCCCCTTGGGGTGGGGGGGCAGACGGGGTGATGATGCTACAAGTGGGTCATTATCACCTGGAGTCCATATAGTGCACGGTGTATAGGTATGCAACGTTTATGTTGAGAGTTTCTTCTTCCTCCCTCTAGGATCCACTAAGAATCATTTTTACATGTTTGCTAAAATGATTTTACATTTTTTTTTCCCCCATTGGTCTATGGCTGCATTTTACATTTGAATTTAAAATATATGACAGCATTATAGGTAAGTTAGATGCTTGTTCTTTGTCCTGTTACTCCTAAAACTGTAATTTGCCTAGCTACAGGTCTGCATTTCTGTAACTGACTTGGGTGATTTATTTACAGCCATGGGGTCTCCAGTGACCAACTGTATCCTATCCCTTATCATCCTACTTCTGTGCTGCATCCTGTATCTCCAGCTCTCCAGGTTTCTGCTATCATACCAAGTTTCTATTTCTCTGTTCTGCATCATTATCTTAAAACCATAAATATCTCTTTCTGCACAGGAAAAACTACTTGTCACTACTCTCTGTTTAAAGCTATGATTACACCATATAATGACAAACAAAGCAAATTAGCCATAACTACTTGATCAGAAGAAAAATTGCTGTGACAGCTGAACTAAGTAAAAACAAAGGTGCAGGCAGGTCAAGAAAAGTTCAGATGAACCAATCTTGACAAAACTCTGTCTTGAGACCTTGCAAGCTTGATGCAAAGCCTGTGGCCTTTACTAGCAGTGGGAATACTTTATTACAGGATACGAAGAGAAGAAAATATTATTTCTTAAATTGAATCAGTTTTAGAATCATGAAGTTTCATCTAGTAAAAATAAAATTCAGGTTTTAATTTATTTATTTTTTAAAAAACATAGCAGTGAATTTCAGATTTATGACTGCCTGAAATCATTCAACAAGGAGAAGCCAATATTCGGTGTGTGAATCCTAACACTCGATGTGAATTCGGATTTTGGAAAGTGAGCAAACAACCAAGACTGCTGCTATCCTGCACTGACTCTACTACCAATTCAGGAAAGACTTCGGGGTGGCTATTATAGATGTATTAGATGTGATGGTTTGTTGTTGTTTTTTGTTTTTGTGTGTGTTTTCTTGTTGTTGATATTATTTTTTTGGATTGGGTTTTGTTTGTTGTTTGTTATGGTTTTAATTTTTGTTTGTTTGTTTGTTTGTTTTCCTGAACTGTATGTAGGGAGCTAGTATCTGGCTTTTGAAACCAGCCTGTATAGCCTACTTGAATCTTAGCATGGTAAAAGTTTATGTTTAGTTCAATAAACATGTCATGACAAGAGGTCAGAATATGTCTCAATGTAACTGTTTGCTTATTTGATAGAAACAGCTTTCATATACACATATACATATATATATATATATATATGCATTTTTCTTCCTAACTCATATACTCAGGGACATTTAATAGTAAATCTCATTCTGTTTTGCCATTGTGTTTTTGAGGCCTTAAGCAACAAACAGAAAAACAGTACTGTGTTAAGGCTGCTGAATTTGTAATGTAGGGCACTGGACAGCTCAAGAGCAATTTCTTTATTGAATTTCTCCTAAATGGTCTCAGGGAAAATGGCTTAGTAGATGTGGGATACATCTATCAAAGCTTGCTGCTATGAAAAGGCAGCAGGCATGATTTTGTGTTACTCTTGTCTACCTTTTTAATCCTCTTGTCACAAGTAAGTAAAAATATAAGTGTTTATTGAGCATTCCATTAAGGAAAGGAATTCAGGCAAACTGTATAAATAAACATGTTAGAAGACAGGCAACATATAACTCCACACTTCTCTGACTATACCCACAATGCCAAGCATGAAGTAGACTTCAGGAGTGGTTTACAATAGATAACTTCTATCTCTGTTGAAGTTGATAAACAAAGGCAGGCTTAAGGGATTAATCCCTGGCCCTGGAGTTCTCTGGGAGAAACTTTGTTTAGGCCAACATTGACTTACTAAGTCAGATTTGTCTTGGACAGATGTGATTGGAGGAAGCTGAACCAGTGTTTTGGACCAACATTTACGCAGTGAGAACAATAGTGTTGCATGGACTGCAAGTTTGTGTGCCAGGGACTGTTCCTTGGCCCTAAGCTTAAGGAGCATACTACCATCCAGATCAAGGTAGCCACAAACAGTTACCTGTTGAGAACAGTCCTTAACCCATGTGAATGACCATGTCATGGTCATGTTGTAAAGTGGTATACAGCACACATTAAATCAGGGAATATATATTGTTAATGCTTTAACACCATGGGTTTAATAATGGTGTGCCTGTATTAGTGCAATAGCCCTTTTAGTTTCCTGGAATAAGAATAGCCTTGGGGATTTGGTGCTCAAAGCTTCTCCTTGCCACTTTTCAGTTTAGTAACATAGATGTACTCTGAGACCCATGCACTTTTTGTCTGCATTGTTGTCTGTTGACTTGTTCACAGCTTGGCTTAAAGTGTTCACATTATGCTTAGAAAAAGACTAGCTGATGGAGTGCTGCATGTGACAGTCAATTTTTACTGATCTAGCAGGCTGCAAGACTGAGCACCTGAATACACATTAAGACTGAGTAAGCTGAGAATCTGCCTTCTAAAAGGGATCACACCTCAGCCCTATGCCTTACAGAACACAGATGTACAGATAAACAGTACAGAAAGTAATCAAGCTTTAGTCTCACACTTGACTGACAGTACAACAAGCTTTCTGTGTTTAATCTTTGCTTAACAAAGAAATGTTTTCAACAGTGCAGCTATAACTGTAACATGAAGCCATAATTAGAATATTCATTTACTCCAGATGGATGACTGATGATCCAGTTGTGGGCTCTCCTCTTTCATGAAGGTTTGTCCGCATCATAAAAGGCACCATGTGGCTTTTCAGACATCTGGTACCAGCTGATCGTATTCGGGACAAGGGCAGGAGGTCTTCTGTTTGGCCAGATTGCAGCACAGTACTAAAACTGCAATGAAGAATCTTGCATTTTACTTGACTCTATTGAGTATTTTCAGCCTCTTCCTTTCAGGAGCATTCAAGTATTAAATGAAAACCAGAGCCCATTTATGAATACATTGTTCCAGTTCTATATACACTGTACAATTAAAGAGCTATTACACCAGTAACTGATTACCCAAAACGACTGCAGCCAACCGTAAGGGAACACACAAAACTGTATTCACCATTTGTTTAGTAATTTAAAAAATAATAAAAAATAATAAAAAGTCCAACCAAGTCTAAGGGTGAGGAGAAGGTCAAATTTCAGTGGATTTTATTGATTAGATTTTGTTTACTGCATGGGGCATACTCTTATGAAATGTACTATACAGGAAAAGAATTAAACCAAGCTAGAATGGCTCTGGGGCCTCCCAGGGCTTTTAAAGCAATGTTTTAAAATTATGTCTAGAAAGGGTAGCATGGGATTCAGCATACACCTGTAGGCTGTGGCAGATTTAGCCCTAATAGCTCTAAAATATTGTAAGCAAGCCAATGCAGATAATGAATCTGCCTTCTAAACATGTGTTAGTAACAGATTTTCCAATGTATGGGTAATGTAAATATATGTATGGTTAATAAAAATAATACAATTATAAAAAGAATAAAATCATTATTAACTATATCAAATGCCATTTAGTATCATCTATCTGTTCAAGAGCAGAGTATTTTCTCATTGCATTGGCTGCGCTTGGAGAATTAGGGCTAAACTTCCTTAGTATTAAAAAAATTAAGCACCACTCCTTCACTGCTTGCAAGTACCTTTTCACAAACCTATAACAAATTGTGGTTGCTTAATATACAGGGGCTCTGAAAGCAGTCTGAGATGTTCTGGTTTAGTATCCAGTCCTAAATAAATTTAAAATTTTATTATTGATATTCTACCCATATGAACACTAAGTACAGCTAAAGATATTGCTTCTAGTATAAACTTATAATAGAGTAGAAAAGTAGTTTACAAAAATCACAGGACTGAATTTCAAAGGAGGAATGTTTTCACTAAGAACTAAACCGTATTTCTCTGAAAACTTGAGTCACTCTCAGAATTGTAAGTAACTTTGGGACATAATCCTCTCAGATTCAAGGAGGCTTAAACAGTTCTAACCATTAGTGCTGAGAATTTAGTTGAAAAAGTTTATTTCTGGTTTCTTTTTAAATTATTTATTTATTTTGAAATTCACCCACAGTTATAGAAAATGACACTTTTTGAATGTGCAAGTAAATCAGGGACCATTCTAACCCTGGACTAAGCCAGTAAAAGTTTTGCCATTGCTTTCAGTAGGATCAGGGATATCGCATTTAATGTGCAATAGGAATTACAGGACAGTCTTAACTTCAATACAGGCTCAAGACTGTGCTGGTTCACTGCATCCTTTAAGTCCCCTACATGACTCTCAATAAAATGTACGTTCATCTTTGTTGACCAGCAATTCCATGTAGGACACTAAGAGCAGAAATGGGTCTCTATTTAAAAAAAAAAAAAAAAAAAAAAAAAAAACCTCCCCAGATCACCACAAAGGTAACCATAGACAAAGAAACAAATGTCATTGGTGGGCTGTCTATATAGAAGGAATAAAGTGGGAGAGAGTAAGTAGGCTGTCAGATAAACTCCTTTGTTTTACTTCTGTAACCTGCAGTGTGTCTGAAACGCAAGTGATAGTTTTATTAGAAAATTTGAAGATTATAATATATGATAGCATTTTCGTATTTTTAGGAAAAATGTAATGTAAATGAAAGAGACTTTTAGAAGAAACTACAAGAGAAGGAAGGAAGGAGGGAAGGATTATTTACTATAAAACTTATAATTTTAAACATCTCTTTTCTACAATTGTAGTAGGCTAAGAAATTTCAAGCAAATTAAAAAGAAAAAGAGTTCCATATTTAATTACTGCTATGGCATTCCAAAACTATTCTATTTAAATAATCAAATTAAATTTTATACCTATATAAAAATAAATGCTTCTTTTAAAGTGCTAACATTGGAAAGTTTACCAAAAAAAAGTATCACTGCATATTTTAGGAATGTTACACATTAATAATATCCAAAATATTGGATATTTCCAATATTCAATATATGTTTCCTTTTTGAAAATAATTCACATCACCTCAGATAAATTGAAATGGAAAAAGAATATTACATTAGCAGTTCAAAACAACAATAAAACAATAAACTATGGCAGAATTTTACGATAATATTTTTCTGGCTTTTAACATACCCTTTTCGCAAAATCTCAACACAAGTGTAACTCTAAAGGTTAAACAAGAACTAAAAAAGAGACTATTTGGCAGAAATGAATAAATATTTTTAAGAGATAAGAGAAAAGCATATTTCATTTTGAGCAGTTTTTAATAAATAGCATTTCTACTATGGCAATCAATATTCTTTTTACTGTACTGTATTTGGAATGTGGTTATACATTTATTTGTTTCAGAATACTCATTATATTGATTTACAGATGTCAATGTTCTTGTCAAAGAGATGAAGGTACTGCTGTATTGTACATTGTAGAGAAAAAGTTATAGGAAATGATCCTTGACCTCCAAATGTTTTTATTTTAAACTGTCTTGAGAAACAAGACTGGGAAAACAAGATGGGAATGGAGTAAAGAGATGAAGTGATTTGCTTGTGTTCATACCATCACAATAACTTTGACAATGTACTACATATTGCATGGCAAAGTACCTATATCACCTTCTAGTCCAGGACTGAACCATTAAATAGTTGCTACCCTACTATCCCACACAAGTTGTGCATATAATATGCAGGTACAATTGTAAATAAAAGAAATACATATAGATGGACTGTGGCATTAAGACCACACAGACAGCAGGGTTCTTTTAGGATTAGTAACTGCTACTTCTTTATTGATGACATAACTTCATTATATATCTGTTGCCTCTCATATATTGAGGACATACCATTCCCCCACAGCAGTACTTTCCCACTCACTATTCATTGGTCAACGACTTTGCCCCGCAACCCCCATGCCCCAACGGCCGGAGAACAAGCAACCCGAGATGGCAAGGCGTCTCCTGAATCAAACTTCTTTGTTCCCTCTAAATTCTTTACATCCCTGATGGCCTCATCGTTGAGTCTGATGTTATCACCAGCCATGGGGCTTGTCGACCCCCATGGCCACACTCCCACAATGGACAAACAACATGTGATTGTAGTTAAAATTATTCATCTTTCATATAGTATTAGGGACAGAATAAGCACACAGCAAATAAATACTTTGAAATATGCTATGCACATCTATATGTGCCTCACAAACTCAAGAATAACTATTTAAGGACTGCTTTACAGATCTTAATTATCTTAGTGGGGCAGTCTTTCATTTCTTTCCACCTGTTAAGCCAGATGCCACAGACTCTGTGAACCCAGATGTACACAACTCAGAAGCTCTAAAGATTCTGGTAATGTGCTAAAACAGGGACTTACGTGTACTAAAAAAGTCAAGTCTCCAATATGAGGATAGTTGCATTACTTCATAAATATACAGAATATATGGATATGTGTTGTGTATTGATGGTGTAATTGTGTTTGGTTGGTTTTGTCGTTGTTGTTGTTTTCTGGTATAACTAAAGACAAATTAATGAGCATCTTTTTTTTTTTTTTTTTTTTTTTTTTAAGTCAAGATCATTATCTGTTTTATTTTGATGATAAACTGGTTGGGCAGTTAGCTTTACAGCACTCTCAAAGCAGCACCAAGCAGTTCTGCCTTAAGAGTTTTGCCAATATATATGTGTACATATAACAATCTTATATATGTATGCACATATGTATATATATATTAAAATACCTGTATGTACATCTAGGTATTTATAAACTCTGCATAAATATCTAATGTATAGCTATATGCATATATATCTCTATGTATAACACATTGCAAATCTTTCAATATTCTAAATGTACCATAAACATATTTCAGAATATTTGAGATTGCTCTGTGTTTCATATAAGATTTGTTGTTGGTCTTAATCTACCACATACTGAAGGAGTATCCATAATTTGCACACTCCAAACCACCCTTGTTAGTAGTCTCAGCAAAAGAATACTTGTTTGAAAAGAAATATAACCTGAATTCGGCCTGTGTAACCTTAAACCACTGAGACGTCAGCCTGGGGCACTTAGCTGTCATGTATCCCTTTACACCTCTAAATTCCCACAGTAACAGACCATCTGCACCCATAATCAGATGGCCAGACTTCAGAGCAATACACCTTGTTTATAAAGGGCAATTCTAATTTACAACCAACTCTATTTTGGGAAGTACTCTGGGAGCAAACCTCTAATGCTTTCATATCAGCCATCTGTCTCCACTCCTGCCAAGTTACCTCTAGGTTATGCTCTTTCCCCTCTTCAGCAGATTATCCTGTCTCTTGCACACTCACACAGGGAGATGTTCAAATTAAAGTGCATTTGAGCAGGTGAGTCATAAAAGAATAGTCATACAGCGTATGTTTACATACGCATACTCAACGCATATATGGTTTCAATGAGATGAGGCAGTTTTAGACACTTCCTGATGCAGTATTTGCTTCTTCTTTTGGTCTTGATGTTTCCTTGGAAGCCAGGGAGACATAGACCCTTTGTATAGCCTTAAAGCATCAGCACTGCCCCCCTAGGACTGTACTGAGGGACTTCCTAGGGTGTGAACATCCTTGCATGGCTGTGGGCTCTGAGCACCTCTGCACAAAACAATTACATCACTCATAAACAGCTCTCCAAAAATTAGCTCTCTTACCTTGCAAACTACAACTGTTTACTCCCTAAAGAATGGTCTACCAGATAAATTTGATGCCAGTTTTACTAGTCTGTAAACTGGCTTACCCTGAAAATTACTCAGTTTACAGAAAGCTAGCTGGTATACAGAAGTGTAATCATTAACTATATCCAACTCTTTGGACCACATTTGTGCTTTCTTAAAGGCACTCACCTGCAAAGTACCCAAGCCATGGCAGGCTGCTATCTATCCCTGCTGCCTTTATGTGCGCTGATGTGTTGCCGAGGTGCAGCAAATTTAGAACAGATAACACAGACTAAATTGCTTCCCCTGAGAAGCTGAATTGGGATGAAGATTTCAGCAAATCTCCAAACAACATGCCATTTCACTACTCTAAGCAAATATCCCATCCATCACTGAGAACAACCACATGCACCAAAACATTTGCAGCACTAAAAAGGATGTTAGCACTCATGTTTCTGGGAAGGAAAACAGGAAGGCAAGAATAAAATATGGAGGTTTAGGGGAAAGATAGCTAGATCAAGTGCTCTCTGTTACTTGCAAGGAGGCATGAAGAAGCTTTTGCTGCCTTCCATCAGCAGACTGATAGACCGTGACCAGTGTAAAACTAGCTACAATACAATCCACACACCTATGCTGAAAATCTGCCAGTATCCAGAGTAGCACAGTTAGCAAATTTCATGTTTGATGAATTCACATTTGTATCAGTTGCATAATATAACAACTAAAGGGGAAAAAATCTGTTGGAAAATACCTTTAAGAACAGATACTGTGAGTGGATTTAGCAGTTTGAATACTGTTGAGAGAACACCATAAAAATAGAAGTCATAAAATAGCCTAAATAGACACTAAATCTCTACAGAGAAATTTCCTCAAATGGCACCTGGGCAACAGAAAATTTTGTTTTGAATAAAATATTACAAGTCTTTTTTGAGGAAATACTTAAATATTTACAACTATGTTATTATTCTGTAAGTACTCAAAATATTCAGATGCACTTGGGTTTTACTTCACACAATCTCTACATCATCCAGTTCCTGCTTCACTTTCAAACACTATCTTTCGAAGTATTTTGTCAGGATATGCAGAAAAAGAGTACCAGCTGAATCGCCCTTTCAGTGTCAGAAAATTCTACGTCCTTTTCTTGAGAAACCTGCCTAGTCCTGGTATAACTAAGACCTGGTGACTGCATAACCTTTGTATCAACATTGTTACTTTGATTATGGGTGCAGATTTCTAATGGTGTTATTATAGAAATATAATTCATAATGAAGATAAATATGATATCAATCTAGTTAACTTAAAGTCAAGGAAACAGAAAGTTTTTCACTGTAGAAACAACTGAACAGATGGATGCAGCTACTAGATTCCCTTCCAGTAACTAAAGAGGGCCTACAGGAAAGCTGTGGAGGGACTCTTTGTCACAGGGTATAGTGACAGGACAAGGAAGAATAGTTTTAAACTTTTAAAAGGGTAGATTTAGATTAGACATTAGGAAGAAATTCTTTAATATAAGGGTGGTGAGGCACAGGAACAGTTTTCCCAGAGAAGCTGTGGATGCCCTATCCCTGGAAGTGTTGAAGGCCAGGTTGGATGGGGCTTTGAGCAAATGGTCCAGTGGAAGGTGTCCCTGCCCCTGCAAGGGGGTTGGAATTGGATAACTTTTGAGGTCACTTACAATCCAAGCTATTCTGTGATTCTATGATTTCCTTTTTCCCTCTTAGATTTCATAGAGTCATAGAATCATCTAAATTATAAAAGACTTTCAAGATCACCAAGTGCAACTGTCAATCTGACCTCATGAGTCCCATCACTAAACTATGTCCCCTACTGCCATGCCGATATATCTCTTAAATACCTCCAGGGATGGGGACTCCACCTGGGCACCTCACACCTTCTAATCATTCCTGGGTTAGTATTACTCTGATCTTCTTCTTTCTAAATGAACTGGGTTAGCAAATGCTTGTGATATCCTGGACCCACCTCAATTGTCAAGAGAAATCACCACACAGCATAACTTGCTATTGATTGTCGTCTCTTAGCCAGATATGCTTTTGTACTTGTAAGGCATTGCCTAAACAAATATTTTTACTAAAGGAGCCAAGTGAAGACACAGCTTCTACTTAAAATTGTTAAACCAACCTGAGGATCCTTTCTTTCTTTCTTTCTTTCTTCCTTTCTTTCTTTCTTTCTTTCTTTCTTTCTTTCTTTCTTTCTTTCTTT
>CM021697.1:166533407-166570039 GCA_011074415.1 Stictonetta naevosa | reverse complement strand
TTTCTTTTCTTTTCTTTTCTCTTTTCTTTTCTTTTTTCTTTTCTTTTCTTTTCTTTTCTTTTCTTTTCTTTTCTTTTCTTTTCTTTTCTTTTCTTTTCTCTTTTCTTTTCTTTTCTTTTCTTTTCTTTTCTTTTCTTTTCTTTTCTTTTTTCTTTTCTTGTCTTTTCTTTTCTTCTTTTCTTTCATCTTTTCTTTCTTTTCTTTCTTTTCTTTTTCACTTTTCTCTACTTATTTCATTGCATAAATACCTTATCACACAGGAGATCATCAAGCAATATGCATTGCACAATTTTAGTGCCATTTATAAGTTAGTAATCTCAATGAAAAAGTAGACAAAGTGCCAGCTATTATTGTCTTCTATAATATATAATGACTGTACAAGCATTTCTCCCTGAATCATAAACTCTTGTTCTCATATTCTGTATTGAAAAAGCTAGAGTCTTTCACCTTATGACAAGCAATATGCTACAGCATATGTATAAAGAACACACATCTTTTATCATTTGATTTATTAATTGGAAAATATTATACTTTTTTTTTTTTTTTTCCTTCAATTGCAGACTGGCCAAAACCTTACTTTCTGAAGCAAAGATTTATCACCCAAAAGTCTTTAGTTCTAGCTTCAGATATTGAATTCTGGGATATAATTTGCCTCATTTTATTTGAACATCTAGAAATAAAGTTATCATGTTTCCCCTTCTAACAACAGAACTAAAAGCATTTATTTATGATGTTTTAAGACAATGCTGAGTTACATGATTCTTTTGAGGCTATAAAAGCACACAGAAAAAAAAAGAAAACCACCACCAACAACAAAAAAACTATCTCCAACAACAACAAATCAACAAAAACAATAAAATGAAACAACAAAACAAATAAGCAAACAAAAACTACACTTCATTCTGGAAGCTGGCCAGAGCAGGATTTGAAACACACAGCTCATCACTATTTTCCCTCCTTATTTCCAAGAGCAACAGAAATCACCCATGTGTTAGGTCAAGGTAATAAAAAATAATTCAGATACATACTACAGGCATCAAACTCGAATATTATAGTCATCTGTCACTGAATATGCAAGCAGCTGGCTACTAGCCATAGAGTGTATAGATTGAATTACTCACTGACTTAAGCCAACAATGTCAGAGACTGAATGCTTAAATCTGCCAGCAATTACAGTTCTGTTTGTTCCTTGTACTATAGTCTTCATTATTTTGAGCAGCTTTCTTCCTTTCTCTGGAGAAGTCCAAACATTATTTCTATGCAGTTCTTGTAAAAATGCATGTCAGTTTAGTATTATAGATTGAGCCCCTCCTGAATATATTTAGATCACAGTTTTCAGAGGTTCACAGCTTAGCTGAATTCCACAGATCTTTCTTAGAGATGGCAAAAGGGGAATTGTAGATAGCAGGGCAAGCATGCTGCCAAATTTAAAATTGTTTCTCCAAGGCATGGGCAATCTACAGCTTTCTACCAAATCATTTAATCATTAACACAAAGAAAGCAATGCATTTCTTTCTCTAGTTTTATACTAGAATTTATCCTTTACTGTTTATCAAAACACAAATCCAGAAAACTGAAAATAATATGAGAGAGACAAGTGGAAAATACATCAGGAAAAAACGTTTAAGATATTTGGCTAAATTTTTTAGAAAGCCCCAAAGATAAAAATGTACAAAACCTGAAATATTGTGAGTCTGAACATTCCTGTCATCTCTCTACTCTCTACTTCTTCTCAAAATCTGAATTTTAGTGGGAGTATTTTTTTTCATTTTCTTTCTCTTAGTTATGAGAATGGTTCTCTAGTGAAAAGGTGAGGAAGAAATGCAAAATACTTAATTTTTGCATCATCACAGGTAAAGAAGGAAGAATATAATGACATGGCTTTCAACTCATCACACCCAAGTTAATGTACAAATGTGTCTAGTCCTGTTAGAGTTTCTGTACAATCAAAATGAAAATAATAATAATAATAAAAGAAATAAATGTTCAGGTAAATCTGAATTCATGGTAAATTCATGGTTATGCTTCATTTGAAGTTTCTTCAGATACTTCATATAATAGTAACTAAACATTGTAAAGAAAATGTGATCAAAGAATAACTGTTGCATTTGGAATGATTAATTTAAAAACAAAGACAGCAAGGAAGGAAGGAAGGAAGGAAGGAAGGGGGAGGGGAGAGAGAGAACAGACAGTATTTGGGGTTTGTAAAATATATTATTTCTCCCATAATTTTGTGATTTATTTCCTATGAACTGTGTTCATGTAGAATACATTTTTTGCTATTATTTTAATAAATCAGGAGTATCAGTTCATATAAACTCTGATTTACCAAAACTCACAAACTTTTCAGGCTTTAACCTAAAGACTATGTTCCTAACAGCAAAATAAATAGAACACAGATTTAAACCCTGACCATTTTCTTAATTGGTAGCTCTCACCTCTGGCACCTCTTGGCTTGTGTGAACTAGCACTCTTCCAGGTGATGTTTAGTTCTCAGCAGGCAGGATGGGCAAAGCAGCAGGAAGGACAGCTCAGCAGCAGGATGGACAAAGTGAGTGGGCTGTACAGTGCCAGTAATCCTTAACACTAGCCTATTCTATTTAATAATATAGATGCATCTAGTGAAAATGGATGCTCATAGTAACTCTGTCTTCAGCATCTTGATATAAATCCAGGAGCAAACTCTCTCTCATTTCTAGCCCTACCAGAATCACTTTGGAGGCCATAATTTTTACTAATGGGTATTTAGAGTTGCAATATGCAGTTTTCTTGGGACTTATGGAATCAAAAGCCAAGAAGCAGCCATAAACATAGCATTTGCCATATTCCACTCAAACTTTTTTCCATACGGAAGTCTCAGTCAGTCAGTGTTTATGAGTGTCTGGTGTGAACTACCCACCTAATTATACACGAGTGAGTTATCATACATCTAGGGTCTCCATATGAACCATTTAAATGGAGTGGTTGTGGCCTTCAGCCATGCCTAGGTTCTTGCTTTTAATGCTGTGGTTTGACTCAAAGGCAAGTCTCAGAACTCAGAGATGACTGAACAATCTCTTAAGAGAATCAGTTAGATATACCCAAAGTTTTCAGGCATAAACAAATATATTTAAACTGAATCATTAAAGTTTACCAAAATTCTCAAGGTCTGTATCAACAACATCAAATAAAAAAAAAAATGGGGTTATAGTCTTCATGAAAGGTTATGATCAATGGAAATAATAATAAACTTGAAATATAGTAGCATATTTTCATCCTCTTGTTTCTGCCTAATTTTATCTTATTATTTATTTATTTATTTGTATTTTCCCCCTCGTCTTTTTGCTGCCGGCTGACTCTATGGATACCACACGTTATTTTCATTTCTGTATGTTGTAACCCACATGAGAGTTCACAAAACATGTGCACATTCCTTGTAATCTGGAAATCTTAGTAAATGGTAGAAATACATTATGTTTGCACACCACTAGTAGAACTGTTAGGGAATAAGAAACAATGACCCATACAAAAAATTAGAACTAAACAGGGATATAAAGTATACTGATCATAATATAAGAAACCTTCCAGAAGAAAATAGTACAGTATTCACCTTTTTCAAGTTTCAAGGTAGCTGCCTAGACAGTTGAAACTATTACTTTCATTATTCAAGAGATACTGTTCAATACTAGGAATTTATTTTTTTCCATTTGCTCCCTCACATAGGTAGCAGAGATAATAGACATTGCCATAGCATGATATCTGATCCCTTCCTCCAGTACATACAGATGTTTTAATCACCTGATTCTTTGTTCTATGCTCAGTTATACATGGAAACATGTGCAACACATGAGAAAAAAAAAAAATAAATAAATCAAAACTTAAAACATTTTCTTCTCTGTTACTTTCTTCTGTTAAAAACCAATTTTGGATATGATTGATAAGATTTTCATATAAGCCTGTAACCAGTGATTCTTTCTGTGATTCTGGGCTTTTAAAGGTAGCTATCTAGAAGGAATCACTAGCTATGGGGATGTAGGTGAGAATTAGATGAGATTAATTTCAGTCTGAGAAGTTTAATGGTGGATTTCACATACAAAAAAAAAAAATAAATGAATATTGCTAATTTTCAGAAAGAAGTCCCTAATGAATTTAGTGGTTAATATTTGATAATGTTGAAGGAACTTTAAAAATATTTGTAAATGTTGAAAGAACATTAAAAACAATAAAATATAACAATGTTTTAACACAACAATAAATTTCTGTCCCTGCAGTTAGGAAAAAAAAATAATAATAATATATATTTTTTTATTTTTTTATTTTTTTTAAAAAAAAGTATTTGGCATTGGACTGAGTTAGGCACTAAAGAAATAGTCTGCACTGCTGTTCTGCACTAGATATCCCAAATCTCTGTCCATTACTGATATATGCCTATAGCCGTTTAAGTACATTAAGTTAGTCTTCAATGGTAACTTCAAGAACTTATTAAGATCTGTGTGTTTAATCATCATTTTAGTTTATAAGATTTTGTGAAGCCTTGAGATAAAAATGCTCAGCCTGTCAGCACACTGATAAATACTTTACTTATTTACTGCCTTTTTGAAATCACTTCAGGATGGAGTAAACATCATTATATTCTTTGACAAGCAAGGTAGAATTCAGCCAGACTGTTTGAACACTAACCAAAAAGTAAGAATTCCCTATCTCCCCAAACAAACATAGGATTCAATCTAGAAGATGACAGCATTGCTGTTCCCATTTGCGTGGCTGGAGCTGTTACTTACATGCAAATAATAATTTTGCCCAGTTAATCCTGGTCCAAAAGCAAGCTGGATAGAAAGTATAAAGTTTGGTGCTTTTACTCATTCCTGTTTGTGGGAACATATTACCTGGGTCCCACCAATATGTTGTTCTGTTGAATAATGGAAAATTGTGAAGCAAGCTTGGCCTGTTAGATCCACGCTACCTAATTGTCAGCTCACAACTAGGTATTGGGTTTACATGGCAAAGCTGTGGGGGGGCTGCAGGGGTGGCCTCTGTGAGAGTCCAGAAGCTGCCCCATGTTACATAAGAGCCTGCTCCAGCTGGCTCCAAAAGAGACCCTTTGCTGGCCAGAGCTGAACCAGTGGGCGACACTGGTTGTGCATCTGTGTGAGCAGATTTAAGGAAGGTGAAAAAAAGAAAAACAAAAAACTGCTGTGCAACAGCAGCTGGGAGAGTGAGGAGGGAGAACCAGCCCTGCAGACCCCAAGGTCAGTGCAGAAGTAGGGCAGGAGGTGCTCCAGGCATGCAGCACAAGTTCCCCTGTGCTCTGTGGAGAGGCCCCTGGTGGAGCAGGCTGTCCCCCTGCAGCCCATGGGTCCCACATGGAGCAGATCTCCATGCTGCAGCCCGTGGAGGAGCCCCCGGTGGAGCAGGTGGATGTGGCCTGGAGGAGGCTGCGGCCCATGGAGAGCCCCTGCAGGACCAGGCCCCGGGCCGGACCTGCAGCCCATGGAGAGGAGCCCACACAGTAGCAGGGGGCCTGGGGGGAGCTACCACCCGTGGGGGACCCATGCTGGAGCAGTTTGCTCCTACAGATGGACCCTGTGGTACAGACCCATGTTGGAGCAGTTCTTGAAGAGCTGCTGCCTGTGGGAAGACCACACAAGATCAGTTTGGGAAGGACGGCATCCCGTGGGAGGGACCCCACATGGAGTAGGGGCAGAGAGTGACTATGAAAGAATAGAAGAGATGAATCATTATGGACTGACTGCAGCCCCCATTCCCCATTCCCCTGTGCTGCCTGGGAGGAGGATGTAGAAAGGGGTGCATGAGGGGGAAGGTGATTTTAGTTTGCTTTTAGTTTCTCAGTGTTCTTTTCTGCTAGTGATAGGCAATACATTTCATTAATCTTCCTATGCTGAGTCTGTTTTGCCCATGAGGATAATTGTTGAGTGATCTCCCTGTCCTTATCTCAGCCCTTGAGCCCTTTCCATTGTATTTTCTCCTCCTTTCCCTTTGAGAAGGGGAAGTGAGATAATGGTTGTTGTGAGCTCATTCAGCTGCCCAGCAGGGTAAAAACACTACAACTGCATAAGCCTGTTTGGGACTACTCCAATTTACATTTATTACAACACTATCTAGGCACTGTTCAGGAAATAATTTACTTCTTGGATCTCTCAAAAAAAGGCAGTGGGATGGGTACTTTAGCATATTTTATGCCCCACAAACTCTGCAATGATCAGATTCTTCTTCAGAAGGCAGGCTTTGCAACCTCAGCCCTCCCACATGTTTTCATGTACATCCCAAGGCAGGTAGCACACACTTCTAAATGTATTCTATAGAAAGCACCACTGTTGGAGAGTGCAATATAGCCCAAACTTTATTTCAGGTATATGGAACCAGCCAAAAAACATTCAACTAGGATATAGAGGAAATCCATAAGGCTCAAAACCCCTTGGACAAGATAGTACATAGCTTGCATAAGGTCAATTAATTTTAGGAAGGGCTTGATCAATATGCCAGGGATCGATCCAGGGTATTTCCTTTTATTTAATAGCATGTACACAGTCAAAGGTTCCTAAACCTCAACAACAGATCATATCTCAAGAAGATAAAAAGGAGAAGCAGGCAGTGTTTAACCCCACTGTTAATATAAGCACAACCTTTGGAGAAAGAGGCATGGAGTGATGGGACAAGAAGGCATCACAGAAGTAACAAAATGGGGTTTAAGTGGGGTAGCCTCCAGCACTTGCATGTATGCAAGGAAGTACTTAAAAGGTACTGTTATAGAGAAATTCCCCAAAGCCATTTTTTGGATGTCGAAGTGCTTAGGTGCCTCTCTACAGTGCCTGTATATTGTCATGACAAAGACTTAGCATTATAGTGTATAATTGGGAACGTAGTCTATTTTTCATTTTTCTGCAATATTATGTTGTCTATATTCTGCTAGTTAGTTAGTTAGTTTGATGGTTTTCTTTTGTCTGTTTTGTTTGTATGTATATTTTTGTGTATTTTTGTTTGCTTGTTTTGGTCTACCTGTCAAATGTTTAGCAGACATGTTCAAGCACATCCATAAACTCCTTTAAAGACTTATTAAGTAAAGCTGCCTGTATGTTCTCTTGAGAAAGGTAATTCTCAGGCATTCCCACAGTACACACCATACTGATATATCTTGTATTTTCACTAAATTAAAGAATGAACAGTTTTCAATGAGTCTATATTTTAAATGGTTAGAAATTAACAATTTTGTGTGCCTTGAGAAGAATTTTATTTTACAGACTTAGTGTCACATCTCTAATTCACATAGCAAGGTGGAAGATTCTTGGTAGGCACTCCAAACTATTGCTAGAGCTAAAGACAAAAAATCTGAAGTTACACATAAATATATTTTTTGTACTGTACATTTCCTAGATACATATGTTACACCTTGCATCCACTAATATTAATCTTGATGTCATATTTTGCATGGCATGTTGCTTAGGAAGATAAAATTTTAGCAGTGTGGGACAACAGAGTGCTATCATGCTATCATGTGAATAAAATGTGATGTGCTTCTGTTACTGTTGTATGTAGTCTCTGGGTTAGTACATGTATGAACTGAGCAATACATTAGGCAATACTTGACCAAGACTCTTTAACAAGACACAGCAGTGTGTGATCTCTGTTTTAAAGTCTGCGGAACTAAACCAGATTTACAGGATTACCATATGTTATAAAATTATATATGCCTAAATCAAACAAATTTTTGAGGTACCAGATGTAGTATGGAGAAAAAATGTGAGCAGCATATTTTTTTTTTTATCACTTGTTTCTCTGTACATCTGCAATTAGCTTTAAAGTGGGGAAGGTAGAGGTAAGAAAGGAAGGAAAGGAAGATAAGGAGACAACACTCTACCTTCTTATATATAAATATGTATATATTGCCTTCAGATGAGAATACACTTAGCATCAGGTATAAGAATACCTTTTTATTACTGATGATCAAAAGTGTCAAATAGTTAATGACTATCTTTGAACTTGGCAACTCAGAGGCCCATACTGCATTTGACAGAGAAAGACTCTTATTCCCATGTAAGCAAGAATCAGTTCCATCTTTTGTGGCTTCCAATGATATGCCACACAGTTTTAATGACTATTAAATTTTCCACATCAGCTCACTGGGTCATGAAACATTTGACAGGAGGTAGCTCTCAACTTTGGCTTCTCTTTTCTCTTTCCAACCATCTTGCAACACAACATTTATGAAGCCTCTTCATGAATACTTTTTTTCCCATGTAAAATGAATTAATAGTTTGTGTCAATTCTTTTTCTTATTGTTTCTAAAAACATCTGTGCTGATAGATCTTGTTTTTTCTTTTTCTCTCGTAACATAGGAAATGTAAAAAAATAAAAATTCTATATTAATAAAAGGAATCCAGGAAGAGATATAAAAGGTTAAAGTTTCATAACTATTGTTTTTCGTGGCATAGAATGAAATTTATCAAAGATGATTATTCTTCACTATCCTAAAATACTTGTGGTATTGCCAAACATTTAAAAGCACTCTCAAATTTTTATTTTCAATGTTGTTGTTCTTTTCATTTTTACAGAGAAACTGTTCTCAGTTTAAAAATATATATATATTAAAAGTGTTTAGGTAAACAGATTTTATTCCTTTTAATAAATACTGTTTCTTTATGCAAGATTTCCAGCTGCAATTTGAGGAAAATTAATGTAAACAGTGGATTCAGCTGTTAAACAAGTTAGATTAGGAAATACAGTTAAAAATTGCCCTTTTATATAGATAAAAAAGGAAAAAATCAAGGGAAGGGGGGAAATAATTAATTCCTGTTGATCAGACAGGTACATATATTTTCATCATCTGGTTTTAAAGTCACAAAAAATGTATTATAATATCAGAAAAATCTCATCAAGGAAGATAGTGGTACTTTTCACTCATTCAGGTATTTTTTGACTTCAGACTTATCATAAAACTGTTATTTATAGTGTACAAAAAAATATATGATTGCTAATATTTAAGCTGTTGATTTTTTCAGGTTTGTCCCTCTGAAAATCTAAGCACAAATTGAATGTGAGTAACTAATCTGTGTACAGAAAAATGCAGCAACAACAACAACAAAATGTGAGCTATCTTTATTGCTGGAGTCAAAATTATTTTGAAAACTAGGCAAAGATTCTCACACTTGCCATTCTGCATGACAGAAGCAAGATGAATGACAGTTCATCTGACATCACCTTGAAGAAGTCAGACATTATCCTTTAATATGCTCTTTATCCTTAAATTGCCTAATCTGCATATTAATTAATTAAATATTGATAGTCCATATCCTCCACAATAAACTTACAATATGACATTCCATTAGCTTAACGTAGTTTTATTAGCATTTATACCAAAGTGGCATTAAATCATGACAATATCCAACAAGCAGGTTTAAAAAATTGTGAAATCTAAGCAGCTATCCTTATAACATACCCTATTCAGTCCAAGTATTAAAAATTTTTTGCCTCTATTAAGTCAAAGCACGTTCCAGTCCTAGCAAATACATGCATCATATTTTTGTCCCACTGTTTAACTATCAAACAACCCAAACACTTTCTATGCCAGGAATAATATCACTTGTGATTGTCAACATTTTTTAAAGTTTTTCTCCAAGTTACTAATCAAAATTATTTCCTAACTATTTCTATTAATTTACCAATACACACAAAAGGATAGATATGGTATTTCATATACAAATTATTCCTGGAGATCTCCTAATTCCTTTGAGTGCTTCTAATTTGGAACAGCATGGTTTTAGTTGGTGGAATGCAATGAGAGTATAAACCTGTGTTATGGCTGAAGATGCAGAAATAAAGTTATTAGCATATAGAAGCAATACATTTTACATCAAGGGCAAATCAGTTTTCAGATGGCTGTTTTACCCTGTTAAAACATTCTCCCCAGGATCCAGATTACTCAATATTCTTGACACTTAATCAAGGTTGGCCAGCATACTGAGAGCAAGCCCAAGTGAAATATGAATCCCCGCAATATTTTAGCTCAATGCTATCTTTTGATACCTTCAGCTTTCCAATCTCACAGGTTTTCCAGGTTACAGATTGCATTTGATCACTTTCAGAATATTTCCATATCTTATTCTTTTTTTCAAATAGTTTCACAGTAAATTAAATATCATATAGCATTAAGTCCAACCAGAATATCAAAGAAACTAGCATAACCTAACAAGAAATAGTAATTTTAAAAAACAAGGTGAAAGAAGATCTCCTAGATCAGGTGGAAATAAATCTCTCTGATTTTTTTTTTTTTTAATAAAAAATAATAATAATTTAAAATTCTATAGCAAAAGGTAAAAGACAATCTGACTGTTATTGTATACAAAACTTCATATTACAACAGGAACTAGAAATCAAATCAAGCTAAGAATTTATTGAGGAGCTTTCTAGCTTTCTTGCATTTTACCTAGAATTAATGCTGCATTATTCATATGTCTCATATGAGACATTATTCATGCTCATGCTTTTTTCATCAAAATGTGGGTAAGAGCTACCCACGATCATAGGCAATACTGCAGAGACTTTGGAGAGGGTGTTATAACTATGTTTACACAGTGCAGGATGATGACAACACTGTTTCCTACATCATTACAGTATTAATACTGCTTTATTTACTTTGAGATTAAATAGATCAGTCTATTCTGCTTTTAACTATGGTTCGGGAGACACTGCCTTTCAGATCTCTGCATTAGAACTGTGAAATATTTCACAGTCCTTTCCACAATTTTCAACAACAGTTAAATTAAAAAAAAAAAAAAAAAAAAATTGAAATCAATGCATTTAGCTACTTTTTTTTTTTTTTTTTTTTTCTACTCAGTATCTCTAACAAGCAAACAGTCATTTCATGCCCCTTGTCTGTCCTCCTCTTGCTGGGATTCCACTCAAGTTTATAGCCCTTCTAATTTTAATATTTCTCACAGATATTAGGTACACATTGGCTTTATTTAGATCACTCCCAGACCTGAGCATCTCTTCCCATTCCTGGTTTCCTTTTTCTACACCAGAACAATTCTTGAGGGGAGGAGGAAATTGTGCACCAATACTGCTTTCAGACTTCCACTGCTTCAATATTCTGGGTCAACACCTTTGATGATGCTAGCAATGGTCTACCAAGCAATCAAAACAATTAAAGAAGGTAAATTTTCATTATGTGAACAATAATTTGAAGTGAAATTGGAAAATTTCACCTATCAACATAATTTTGTGTCAAAAAAGAGTATATCTTCATGCTGTATGATCATGTTCCCATAAATTTTGATTTGAGTGTAAAATCTTATCTGACTTGACTTTGAATTATTTCTGAAAATTGATATTATATATTTTTCTTATTTCTCTACCTTATTTCTCTATCTTGCTGACATGCTTAGATAGTATTGCAAAGAAAAACAAAAGCATAAAATTAAAAAAAAAAATAAAGAAAACAATACAAACTATTCCAAAAAACACAGTACTTAGTGGACAAAATATGGTTTCTGTAAAAATTAGGTAATGAAAAATTAAAAGACCATACCATACACCTGTATTCAAATCTTTCCTTCCAGAAATGCTAATACTTTGCTATTAGGAACCATTATTGTGGCTGCAGACAGCAGTCAATATCTTCAGACTTTGTAGTGTGTTAACTCTACTACATGTCATGCTGAAAACATTTGAATATGGCTATGTGAAACTCATGGTTTAATTTTAGAAGATAAAGGTGAAAAAAAGTAACTTCTCTGCTCATAAACAGTATTCCAGCTGTTACTCCACTGGTGTTTCAAGCATTTTCAAGTAAATTTATGTTTAGATTTTGAATGACAGCAAAAAGCTTCACAGATGGCACAGGTCTCTTACTTTCGTCACCTTGCTTAAGATAAGACCTTAGTTCTAGACATAAAACAACTTAATTACTCTAGAAATAAGATGTGTATTTGCATGTGATTTAAAACATGTCAGTAATCATTGGAAAACAGAAGTGCAGAGCACCATGTTTCTCAAAAAAACATCCATATCTCTGTTGAAATAGTAAAAAAGTTATCTTTTACATCTTTCGTCAATTAATGGAATCTTTAACGCAGAGTTAGAATTTGGAATTTTTAATAGTTCAGTTGGAAGGGATCTTCAAAGATCATCTAGTCCAACTTCCTGGCCTCTTCAAGGCCAATCAAAAGTTAAAGCAAATTACTGAGGATATTGTCCAAATGCCTCTTGAACAGAGGCAACAGGTTTGAAACATCAACCACTAGGAAACCTGTTCCAGTGTTTGACCACCCTCACAGTAAAGAAACATTTCCTCATATCTAGTCTGAACATCCTCTGGTACAGCTTTGTGCTATTCCTATGTGCCCTGTACCCAGTTACCAGGGAGAAGGGACCTGCATCTCCCTTTCCAATTCCTCTCCTCAGGAAGTTGCAACGGGGACACCTCATACCTTTCTCTTCTCTGGACTACATAAACCAAGTGTCCTCAACCTGTCTTCATAAGGCATGCCTTCCAGCCCTTTTACCAGCTTTGTTGCCCTCCTCTGGATGCTTCCAAAAACCTTAACATTGTTTTTATATTTTTGAGCCCAGAACTGCACACAATATGCAAGCTGAGGATGCACCAGCACTAAGTATAATTGGAAGAAACACCTCTTTTGATCAGCTGGCTATACTGTGTTTAATGCATCCCAAAATACAGTTTACCTTTTGGCTGCCAGTGCACACTGCTAACGCAGATTGAGCCTACTGTTGACCAGCACCCCCCAGATCTCTTTCTGCTGAGCTGCACTCCAGCCACTCATCTCCCAGTCTGTACCTGTGTCTGGAATTACTCCATCCTAGATGCAGAATACAGCATTTTCCTTTGTTGAACTTCATGGCACTGCTAATCAGCTAGTGCTCTAGTCTATCTAGATCCCTCTGCCAGGCCTCTTGTCCCTTTGGAGAGTCAACAGCTCCTCCCAGTTTACTTTCAACAGGAAACTTGCTGAGAATGCACTCCACTCCTGCATCCAGATTATCAATAAAAATGTTAAACAGAATTTGCCCTAGAATTGAGCCCTGTGGAACACTGCTGGTGACTGTCTGCCAGCCAGATATATCCCCATTCACTACAACACTTTGAGCTCTACCATCAAGCCAGTTCATCACCCAGCATAGAATAAACCTATTTATCTCACAGCTGGACAATCTGTCCAGAAAGATGGCAAGAGCGACAGTATCAAAAGCCTTACTGAAGTCCAGAAAAAAATATGTCTGCCACCTTCCCTTCATCCACAACACAGGAGACCTTATCATAGAAGTGGATCAAATTACTATGGCTGAACTTTCCCTTGATGAACCCATGTTGACTATGCTTAATAACAGGCATAGTCGTTAATTAATTGAGTACTTTGGATCCCTGGACAAATTGTATGTGCAATAAAAGATGAGTGTCCACCATAAAAATGAATAAATAAATAATGACAAGATTAAAAAATAATTAAACATAAAAATAAAATATTTTTAAATAAACATATATTATATAACATGACAATAACATATAACATAATAACATATATAACATAAAAAATATTTTTAAATAAACATAAAAAAAATAATTTACAAATATTAAGAAAAAAAAAATAGAGCAAAGACATCACCTTACTAAGAGAGTCTAGAGATAAATGGGAGACATTCTTGCAATCCAACCTTCCTCCCAAACTTCCTTCAGGACTTAAATGTTACGTTCTGGGTGACCTTCTCTTAATTTAGGACTTGTACCCAGCTAATGAAATCATTTCAGCTGTGAAAGCATAGGTATCCCTTGACATTTGAGGATCCCAAGGGTATTCAAGAGGGCTACAGCGTACAGCGCTGGTAGAAAGGAACCCTAGGAGGCCTGGGTTGGTAAGAGGTGAGGAGAATATTCTATGACATCTACAAGGACAGTAGACATCTAATGTGGACAAATGAATTTACCCTTAAATGGTGAAGCAGAGAATCAGCTCTAGATTGTAAACACCTACCTTTACAAGACTAAACATATGTGTTTTACATAAGCTTAAGGTCTAATCCATGACGTTGACCTAATGAGAGTTTAGGGGCATCTAGATAGCTCCTCAGCTTACTCTAAAATTGATTATTATGTTTGATCTTGGAATCATAGGATCATCTAGACTGGGAAAGACCTTAAGTTCATCAAGTCCAGCCATCACCTAACACTACCAAGACCACCACTGAACAAGTCCCCTTACATACCTCTAAGGATGGCAACTCTACCACTTTTCTGGGCAATCTGTTTCAATACTTAACCACTCTTACCATGAATAAATGCTTCCTGACATCTAATCTAAACCTTCCCTGGTGCAACTTGAGTCCATAAGCAACTTGAGTAATGCAGACACCTGCTCCTAATGGCTGCCTTTTGTAGATGATTTCCATTTTAAAATGCAAGGATAGGGTTCAGTTATCTAAGTATAAGTGTTTCCTGACATTTTTGAGGTGTGGAAAATCTTGCTTTACTTATAGCTATCTCCCTAGAGTTGTGCAAGTTTCCTCTACATTCTGGGTTGTACAACCCAGCCATCTGCAGATGCAATGAATTCTCTTTGGCAACTCAAATGCCATTTGGTACTCATGGTAAGGAAGCTGAATCCTATCACATATGACTGACACTATGTGAGATTAATCTCTCTTCTTAGATTTATCCATTCCACATGCAACATTATTATTAGGAAAAAAAAAAAAAAGAAAGAAAAAAAGATAACTGTGTGGTGATTTTACGATTTTACTCGGGTGGGCGGCCGAGCTCCACCACAACTGTTCTCTCACTTCCCCTCCTCAAAGAGGAATGGGGAGAAAATACAATGAAAAGGGGCTCAAGGGTTGAGATAAGGATGAGTAGATCACGCAGTAATTATCGTGCTGGGCAAAACAGATTCAGTGTAGGGAGATAGTAAGATTTATTACCTATTACTAACAAGCTAGAGAAGGGAGAAACAAAGGAAAGAAACCAAAAGCACGTTCCCCCCCATCCACCCTCTTCCACCTCCTCCCACCAAGCGGTGCAGGGGAATGGGGGAATGGGGGTTATGGTCAGAAGCAGCGCTTCTCCGCTGCTCCTGGTCGGTTCCTCTTGTCCCCTGTGCTGTGGGGTCCCTCCCACAGAATGCAGTCCTTGCTGAACTGATCCAGCGTGGGCTTCCCACAGGCAGCAACTCTTCAAGAACTGCTCCAGATATGGGTCATACCACGGGGTTCATCTCTCAGCAGCAAACTGCTCCAACCTGGGTCCCTATTCAACAGGCCGCAGCCTCTGTCAGTGCAGGTCCACCTGCTCCACCATGGTCTCCTCCACGGGCTGCAGCATGGAACCCTGCTCCACCGTGGTACTCCATGGGCTTCAGGGGGACAGCCTGCTTCACCATGGGCCTGACCACACGCCGCAGGGGACTTCTGCTCTGGTGCCTGGAGCACCTCTCCCCCTCCTTCTTCACTGACCTTGGCACCTGCTACGCTGTTTCTCACTCCTCTCACTCTCCCAAGCTGCTGTGTGGCGCAGCGTTTTTTTCCTTGTCTTAAAAATGCTCTCACAGAGGCGCAAAACAACATCACTTATTGGCTCAGCTCTGGTCAGCAGTGGGGCCCTTACCAAACAAGGGGCAGCTTCTAGATCCTTCTCACAGAAGCCACCCCTATGGCCCCTTACTACCAAAACCTTGCCACATAAGCCCACTACACTGTATACAAGGCAAAGACTAAAACAATTTTTTCAAAATATGAAATCGAGTAAAAGGAGGCTATTCCATTTCTTCAGTCAGATATTGCACAACAAAAGGCAAAATAGGACTACTTCACAGGACCTATAGTATTTTCAACATCCATTAGCTAATCTTACTAGACATAACCAACTTTGGGAATGTTGTTAACTAACTGTTGACACAATGAAGTCTATTACAGCACAAATACAGATGCCTACGCATTTTGAATGACTCTTAAGTTAACAGCTTGGCATCAATGCAGATTTAGGCACCTGCATGGCAGTCAGATTGTGCAGTTATCCCTTGTTCTCAATGACATCATATGCCTATAAATTAACATGCCTGGCCCTGAAATCAACTGGTACAGAATGGTCACATCTACAACATGAAACTCTTTTATCCTCCTTGTGGAGAAGACTACTTGCAAACTTCCTCTTGGACGTAGTTCCTTTCAACCTCCTAAACCTCAAACTATACCTGGCATTTGTGTGGAAGAATGATGTTTAACATGAGGGAAAAACATGACAGGGACTGTTCTAACAGTTTAACATTATAAAAAATCCTATTTTAGCTCCAACGAGCATTTCCAAGCAGGTCTTTAATTTATTGGTTTGATGTCACCTTGTAGTCTAAATAAAATAAATAGTATTAAAATATATTACATTACTACTTAATGTAAGAGACCAATTTTTCATCAAAGTGGATTGGAAGAGGGAAAAAAAAATAAAAATAATAATAAAAAAACCTTTTTGATGCAAATGCCACCTTCATTGACTCTGAGCTGAAAAAAAAATAGTTTTTATAGTATTGCTACAGAGAACATCTCAACGAGGAAACATAATGAACTGTCTGAACTTAGAAAACTCTCTCATTTCCCCAAAAGTTACTTGAGTAACTACTTGTGCTCAATAGGTTTTCATAGTTATTTGCTAAATTCACACATAATAAAAAATAAACAGAGAGCAGAGGATGGGAATCTTAGTATAATCAATGGCTTAAGATAACCGTATATTGATATGTTTTGGAGGTTTGTTTTGTTTTGTTTTGTTTTGTTTTGTTTTTTTGAGAGATTGGTCCTCTTATTGATGACTTTTTTTTTTTTTTTTCCCAGCATACTGACATGTAAAGTCAAGTCTACCAATTACTTGCACAATAGTTACAGCTAGAATTACTTATATTATTTCATTCACTGAAATCTTTCCCTCTTCTTTTTTGTGAGTTGGGCCAAATGGTAACAGATTTATGGTCTAGTTGCTCACTAGAGCAACTGAGAAATATTTAACTATTGGCATGTTTCTGGACAGTTACATAGCAACAGCATAAAAGCCTGACTTTTCTGACTTGGAGACAAGTGACTAAAAAGGTCACAGAATCACAGAATGATTGAGGTTGGAAGGGACATCTGGAGGTCATCTGGTCCAACCCCTTCCTCAAGCAGGGAAACCTACAGCGTGCCCAGCAGCATGTTCAGATGGATTTTTAACATCTTTTAAGGGAGACTCCACAGCCTCTCTGAGCAACTTGTTCCAGTTCTCAGTCAAACAGTGGGTGGTTCATATGTTAACTGCAGACCCAGCACCAACCCAAAGACCTTAAATACCAGAATATTCTAGTTAAGGAATTACAGATTCTAGGTCAACTCCTCCTGTCATTTACTGTAACAAACCTGGAATCACGCTGTTGCTGACAACAGAATCATATAATCCCAGAGGAACTGTGAGAACAGTATGTTCTTCAGTAGATCTTTTGAGTCAAACAACTGAATGAAAGATTTGAATTTAAGAAATGTGCAAGTTAGGTTATAGTAACCTAATAGTGGGTTATATAGCGGCTGAGGGAGCTGGGATTGTTCAGCCTGGAGAAAAGGAGGCTCAGGGGTGACCTTATCGCTCTCTACAGGTACCTCAAAGGAGGCTGTAGCGAGGTGGGGGTTAGTCTATTCTCCCACGTGCCTGGTGACAGGACGAGGGGGAATGGGCTTAAGTTGCGCCAGGGGAGTTTTAGGTTGGATCTTAGGAAGAACTTCTTTACCAAAAGGGTTGTTAGACATTGGAACGGGCTGCCCAGGGAAGTGGTGGAGTCACCATCCCTGGAGGTCTTTAAAAGACGTTTAGATGTAGAGCTTAGGGATATGGTTTAGTGGGGACTGTTAGTGTTAGGTCAGAGGTTGGACTCGATGATCTTGAGGTCTCTTCCAACCTAGAAATTCTGTGATTCTGTGTGATTAATGTTCCTACCTCCCTCTGTGACTGAAAAAAAATGATGTAAATAAATTCCTTTTGTCTTTCAAGGTTATCACATTAAGAAATTAAGCAAAATGTACATTTCAGTTACAGAATATTTTAAATGAAATTTTTGTAGCTGACTCCAATATAATACATATGTTGTCTCAAGATACTGTTATGGTATTGGGAATTCACTTTGCTGCCATGTAACTTTTTTTTTTTTTTTTTTTAATCTACAAAATAGGAAACTTGATCACCTTTATTAAGGATTCTAACACTGAAAAGCATGAAAAACTTCATATAAGCAATCAATATGCTTAGGTCAAGAGTGTACTATGTGATCAATGAAAAAAAATCCAAGAAAAGAGGATCTACATTATGATTTTTGTAATGTATATTTAGACATCAGTGTTTTCTACAAGTCTTCAAAAATTACCATGTTTATTTTTGTTCTGCAATCACTTCAATTAATCAACTTAATTAGAAAATGTTAACATTCTAAATAATTTGCTATAAATAAACAAGTTTTGCTCCGCAGTTAGAAATTTTATTTTCTTTTACAAGAACTCTAAGAATTATCATTATTTAAGCTAATGCTTAAAGATATATAATGGCAAGTTTGGGGTTGTGAAGAATGCGGCTTTGTTTTAGATTCTATACCATCCTTCTCTGTTTCAGGCTGTTTTCTATCACCTCTTTTTCAGATGACTGCAGACTTACAAATGTGATGCCCAACTATAGGATGGGTCATAAGGAGGATCTGGGGAACTAGAGGCCTGTCATCCTGACCTTGGTGCCAGGAAAGGTGATGGAACAGGTAATCTTGAGTGCAATCACACAACATGTGCAGGACAACTGGGGAATCAGGCCCAGCCAGCATGGGTTCATGAAAGGCAAGTCCTGCCTGACCAACCTCATCACCTTCTATGACCAGGTGACCCACCTGGTGGATGAGGGAAAAGCTGTTGACATAGTCTACCTAGACTTCAGCAAAGCCTTTCACATGGTCTCCCACCGTATTCTCCTTGAGAAGCTGGCAGCCCATAACTTGGACAGGTATACTGAGTTAAAAACTGGTTGGATGTCCAGGCCCAGTGTGGTGGTGAATGGAGTTAAATCTAGCTTGTGACCCGTCACAAGTGCTGTTCCCCAGGGGTTGATGTTGGGGACTATCCTTGTTAATATCTTTATTGATGATTTCAATGAAGGAATTGAGTTTTCAGACAGCACCAAGCTGGGGGAAAGTGTCGATATGCCGGAGGGTAGGAAGGCCCTACAGAGGGACCTGGACAGGTTGGATCAATGGGCACGGGCCAATGGGATGAGGTTCAACATGGCTAAGTGCCGGGTCCTGCATTTTGGCCACCACAATCCCATGCCATGCTACAGGCTTGGGGCAGAGTGGCTCGAAAGCTGTGCAGAGAAAAAAGATCAGGGGGTGCTGTTTGACACTTGCCTGAACATGAGCCAGTATTGACCCCAGGTGGCCAAGAAGGCCAAAGGCATCCTGGCTTGTATCAGGAATAGTGTAGCCAGCAGGGCCATGGAGGTGATCGTCCCCCTGTACTCAGCTCTGTTGAGGCTGCACCTCGAGTACTGTGTTCAGTTTTGGGTCCCTCCATACAAGAATGACATTGAGGCCCTGGAGTGCATCCAGAGAAGGGCTACGAAGCTGGAGAAGGGCCTGGAACACAAGTTCTATGAGGAGCGGCTGAGGGAACTGGGGTTATTTAGTCTGGAGAAAAGGAGGCTCAGGGGAGACCTTATTGCTCTCTACAACTACCTCAAAGGAGGGGAGCTGGGGGTCAGCCTCTTCTCACACGTAACTAGTAGGGACTAGAGGGAATGGGCTCAAATTGTGCCAGGGAAGGTGTAGATTAGAAATTAGGAGACATTTCTTCTCAGAAAGAGCAGTCAGGCATTGAAATGGGTTGCCCAGGGTAGTGCTGGCATCACTGTCCCCGGGGGTGTTCAAGGAAAGGTTGGACTTGGTGCTTAAGGAAATGGTTTAGTATGTGACATTGGTAGAAGAGTGATGGTTGGACCAGATGATCTTGAAGGTCTTTTCCAACCTTAATGATTCTATGATTCTAATGATGAACCAATTCAGATCTAGTTGTATACAGTGATTTTTAAAGTATGATGTAGTACTCAGCTGTTCTTACTAGATAAGCAGTTAGGGAGTATTTTCTAACTGGACTGTGAAGTGCCTATATCCATATTATGAAAATTCTATTTAGTTTACATTATATTTCATTAAAAAATACATTTTTAAAAAAGTAAAAATAAAAATAATTAAAAATTGCACAGGTCTAGAGAGTTCTGCTGGCAATAGAGTAGTTAAAAAATCCTCCATAATTCTTTGGCTATATTAAAAAAAAATAATAATCATAGGTTATTATTAACTCAATTAGACTATTATCTTCTAGACTTCCATTTTGGTAGTAAGGTAAGAATAACAATCCCAGTGACTCCATCCTTCCCCACCATACACTTTTCTTATCTTATTCTCCAAAGACTGCTTCACTAATTCTGGGAGGCAGGAATAAGATGGGCAAAGGTCCCAGATCCTGAAATAACTAAACCTGTCTCACCTTTTTCTAGATGCCATGAGGTAGAATATAATACATTTAGAGTGCTTAATGGAATATGCAATCAAGATATTTAAAATCATTCATACAACTAACTGTCCCTAATCAAGTAAAGCTGCAGAAATCATTTTCATGACTCACTTCCATGTGGAAAAAAAATACATATATAATAATATTTCAACTGATTGACCTTGTCCCAGAGTGTCACAAAGAACAGAACTTCATTGCTAGACCATGGTAAAGAGCATTCCCATAAACAATCAAGAAAGCAAAAGAAAACAATGAAAATAGAATGAGGTAAAGGATTGGCAGATTATAATAATACTCAAGAAATTTAAACATTAAGTGTGCATAAATGAATAACAAGGATCAAGTATCACAGACTATTTTCAATAAGAATAATAGTACATACAAATTAGGAGGGAAAAAAGATGAATCTGTTAAGAGATGATGACAATTATATGTCAAAAGAAAGGAACAAAACATAATCCAATCACTTTTCACCTACTCGAACAAAATCAGCAGTATTTACATATTTAATTCAGAGATCCTTTTTGGAAGAACAGAATGAAAAAAACAGGTATACCTGCATAATTTCTATGGTTTTACATGTGGTAATAATAATATTAATATTTGCTTTTCTTTGGAGAGAAAATGACTCAGCATTTGAATATTAATGAAAAAAAAATCAAAATAAATGGCAAACCTGAAAACAACAACACATACAGAAAAAAAAAAAAAAAAAAAGCATAAGGAATATTTTGAGTATAAAGGAAAAATCTGGAAGCTACAGGATATATTACTTCTGTTAATAACCACAGTTTTGTCTGAAATCACACTTTCTAACCCTATAGTGTAACTTCTGAGACAACATTGTATACCTAAGAGTAACTTGTGTTTAGGTAATTAGGGGTAGTCCTCTGATTCCAGTAGATCTTTATTTCAGTGGGGCTTCTCAAAACAGTTTATTCTTCAATACTTGCAAAACTAGCTGATATGATTTGAACATTGAGGAAGATCAGTTTTATTAAAAAAAAAAAAAAAAAAAAAAAAAAAGAGGTAGAGTGTCATAGACCAGCTTGCACCATTTTTTCAGGAACATTTACCAAGAAGAAATAATGGGGTTACTAACAAAAATGCAATTTAAATTCAGAGACAAAAAATTACTTATATATGGATAATGACACTTTTGGAAATATGCTGGATACATGTTTAAATTTTGTACAGAAACAAATTTCATCATATTTGTATAAATATTTATAGTTAATTGTTTAAAGTAGTCTAATTCGCCACACAAAAACATAGCCACCATTTTTCTAGGGAATCCAAAGAGAAACTAAAGCTTGAATAAAGGCTTACTGTTTAAAAAAATAGATTGAATTATTGTAGAATCATAGAATAGATTGGATTGGACAGGACCTTAAAGATCAACTAGTTCCAACCCCCCTGCCATTAGCAGGGACTCATCCGACTGGACCAACTTGCTCAAAGCCTCATCCAACCTAGTCTTAAGCATTTTCAGGGATGGGACAGCCACAATTTCTCTAGGCAGCCACAATTTCCATCCTTACCACCCTCTGAGTGAAGAAGTTCTTCCAAATATCCAATCTAAAACTCCCCTCTTTTAGTTTAAAACCGCTCTAGTCCTATTACTACAATCCCTGACAAATAATTCCTCTTCTTCTTTCCTGTAGAATCATAGAATCAGTAACAGAATCACAGAACAGGTTGGGTTGGAATGGACCTTAGACATCATCTAGTTCCAAACCTCCTGCCACAATCAGGGATGCCACCCACTAGATCAAGTTGCTCAGGGCCTCGTCCAGCCTGGTCTTGGAACACCTTCAGGGATGGGGCATCCACAGCCTCTCTCAGCAACCTGTCCCAGTGGCTCACCACCCTCTGAGTGAAGAATTTCTTCCTTATATCTAATCTAAATCTACCCTCCTTTAGTTTAAGGCCAACGCTCCTTGTGCTATCACTACACATGTATTAATGAAGTCTTCATTTAATTAATTCTTGTCTCAAACCATTCATTCCATTCAAAATTGCCTCCTAACATCTAACTTAAACTTCTCCTCCTTTTAGTTTAAAACCATTCTCTCTTGTCCTATCACTGCACTTCCTGACAAAGAGTCTCACTCCTGCTTTCCCATGGGCCTCCGTTAGGTACAGGAAGGCCACTATAAGTCTCCCTGGAGCCTTCTCTGCTTCAGGCTGAGCAATCCCAGCTCTCAGAGCCTTCATAGCAGAGTTGCTCCAGCCCCTTGATGACTTTGTGGCCCTTCTCTGGACACATTCTAATATTTCCATGTCCTTCTTGTGCTGAAAGATTTATCATTAAAATAACTTCATTTGTATAGTAAAATAAGGATAGTATCAGCTTAATATAGAATATATATATATAACCTATAATAGATGATAGCATATAAAATATGTAGTTAGATCATAGTTACAAAATAACATTAGAAATATATGTATACCTGTAAAAGTAAAGTGGAAGGCTTTATTAGCAATAAAATAAGTCATATTCAGCATGTGAGGATCTGGAATAAAATTTTATATTTTAAAAGTTTTATTTAAATATGTGAGTGAAATTATTTGTTTTCACAGTAAATTAGTTCATGTAGTGAAACTCAAGAGGTTCACAAAAATTTACCTCTGCATATCTCGTTTAGATGGTTGTTAGGGCACACAGAAATAGGCACTCATCTAATAAGTAGCAGCATAAGTTTCAATTTGAGTTCCATTATTTTAAGCTCCATATTTAGATTTTTAAGATTTTGGTATTTCTTATTTAATGTTGAGAATTTTACAGAATCACAGAATCACAGAATTGTCTAGGTTGGAAGAGACCTCCAAGATCACCGAGTCCAACCTCTGACCTAATGCTAACAAGTCCTCCACTAAACCATATCCCTAAGCTCTACATCTAAACATCTTTTAAAGACCTCCAGGGATGGTGACTCAACCACTTCCCTGGGAAGCCTATTCCAGTGACTAACAACCCTTTCAGTAAAGAAGCTTTTCCTAATATCCAACCTAAACCTCCCCTGGCACAATTTTAGCTCATTCCCCCTTGTCCTGTCACCAGGCACATGGGAGAACAGACCAACCCCCACCTCTCTGCAGTCTCCTTTAAGGTACCTGTAGAGTGCGATAAGGTCGCCCCTCAGCCTCCTCTTCTCCAGGCTAAATAGTCCCAGCTCCCTCAGCCACTCCTCATAAGACTTGTTCTCCAGACCCCTCACCAGCCTCATTGCCCTTCTCTGGACTCGCTCGAGCACCTCCATGTCCTTCTTGTAGTGAGGGGCCCAAAACTGAACACAGTACTTGACGTGCGGCCTCACCAGAGCTGAGTACAGGGGGACAATCACTTCCCTAGCCCTGCTGGCCACACTGCTTTTTATACAAGCCAGGATGCTGCTGGCCTTCTTGGCCACCTGAGCACACTGCTGGCTCATACTCACCTGACTATCAACCAATACTCTCAGGTCCTTCTCTGCCAGGCAACTTTCCAGCCATTCATTTCCCAGCCTGTAGCTCTGCTTGGGGTTGTTGTGCCCCAGGTTCAATACCGGGCACTTGGCCTTGTTGAACTTCATACAATTGGCCTCAGCCCATCGGTCCAACTTATCCAGATCCTACTTCATAGCATTCCTACCCTCAAGCAGATCGACACACGCACTTAACTTGGTGTCATCTGCAAACTTACTGAGGGTGCTCTCAATCCCCTCATCCAGATCGTCGATAAAGATATTAAAGAGGACTGGCCTCAGTACTGAGCCCTGAGGGACTCCACTAGTGACCGGCCTCCAACTGGATTTGACTCCATTCACCACAACTCTCTGGGCCCGGCCATCCAGCCAGCTCTTAACCCAACGAAGCATACGCCAGTCCAAGCCATGAGCAGCCAGTTTCCTGAGGAGAATGCTGTGGGGAACGGTGTCAAAAGCCTTACTGAAGTCAAGGTAGACCACATCTACAGCCTTTCCCTCATCCACTAAGCATGTCACTTTGTCATAGAAGGAGATCAGGTTCATCGAGCAGGACCTGCCCTTCATAAACTCATGCTGACTGGGCATGATTGCCTGGTTGCCCTGCAAGTGCCATATGATGATGCTCAAGATAATCTGCTCCATGAGCTTCCCTGGCACTGAGGTCAAACTAACAGGCCTATAGCTCCCCGGGTCTACCCTCCGTCCCTTCTTGTAGATGGGCGTCACGTTTGCTAGCTGCCAGTCGACTGGGACCTCCCCTGATAGCCAGGACTGCCGATAAATGATGGAAAGCGGCTTGGCCAGCTCTTCCGCCAGTTCTCTCAATACCCTTGGGTGGATCCCATCCAGCCCCATTGACTTGTGTAGATCCAAATGCTGTAGCAGGTCGCCAACCATGTCCTCATGGATTGTGAGGGCCACATCCTGCTCCCCATGCCCTTCCACCAGCTCTGGGTACTGGGTATCCAGAGAACAACTGGTCTTGCCGCTAAAGATGGAGGCAAAGAAGTCATTAAGCACCTGTGGTGGTTTTACCATGCTAGTCAGCTGAACACCACAACCGCTCTCTCACTCCCCCTCCTCTGATGAGGAGGGGAAGAAGTAAAGGAAAGAACAACTCACGGGCTGAGATAAGGATAATTTAATTAAAGAGAAAAAAAAATATCAAGGAAATATTATTAATTAAACATTTCAACTAAAGGGAAAAAAAGGAAAGGGGAAGAGGGAGGGGGAAAGGCAGTAACAAAACAAAACAAGTAAAGGCTATGTGGAAGTGCAGAGGAAAGAAATTACTCTCTACTTCCCACAAATGAGCGATGTTTGACCACGTCCTCGAAGCAGGGCCTCAACGCACGTAGCCAGTGTTTGGGAGGAGGACAGACATTTTTGCAACGAGAGCCCACCCCTCCCCTCTTCTTCCTTTTTCCACCTTTTATTGCAGTGTGACATCATATGGTATGGAATATCCCTTTGGTTGGTTGAGGTCAGCTGCCCTGGTGATGTTTCTTTCTCACTTTTTTGCCCACCCCCTAGGAGGGTTAGAGAAAGTCCTGCTAGCACTGCTCAGCAGCAGACACAACACCAGTGTGCTACCACTGCTGCTCTAGCTACAAGTGCAGAGCGCAGCCCTGTATGGGCTGCTGCAGGGAAAGTTAACATCCCAGCTAGACCCAGTACAGAACCTTAGCCTTTTCCTCATCTCTTGTAACTAAATTTCCCCCCGCATCCTAAAGGGATGGAGATTCTCCTTAGTCTTCCTTTTTGTGTTGATATATTTATAAAAACATTTTTTGTTATCTTTAATGGCAGTAGCCAGACAGAGCTCCAGATGAGTTTGGCCTTTCTAATTTTGTCCCTGCACAGCCTCGCAACATCCTTATAGTCCTCCCGAGTGGCCTGCCCACTTTTCCAAAGATTATAAACCTTCTTTTTTCTCCTAAACTCAAGCCGCAACTCTCTGTTCAGCCAGGCTGGTCTTCTTCCGCACCAGCTCATCTTTGGGCACGTGGGGACAGACCACTCCTGTGCCATTAAGATTTCTTTCTTGAAGAGTGCCCAGCCTTCCTGGGCTCCTCTGCCCTTCAGAACCACCTCCCAAGGGACTCTGCCAGCCAGTGTCCTGAACAGTTAGAACTTTAGAACTTTATTAGAACAGTTAGAATTTTAGAACTTTATTGGAACAATATACCAGTAACAGTGCATTAAATTATAAGAGAGATTTTCTTATTAAATAAGGAAACATGAAATGCCTATTTTAGGAAGTTTCACATATTTTTAAATATGAAATGAGAAATCCATCAAATAAAAGGTGAAAATAGAAACATAGGCTTTCTCCCAGAACAAGAAAAAGAAACAGATACTTGTCTTTCTCATTATTTTTCATTGCTGTGATGGTTACGGGATTAGCTAATATCTTGAGGGGTAGT
Source organism: Stictonetta naevosa (assembly GCA_011074415.1). Taxonomy (NCBI): domain Eukaryota; kingdom Metazoa; phylum Chordata; class Aves; order Anseriformes; family Anatidae; genus Stictonetta; species Stictonetta naevosa. The sequence goes on along the minus strand of CM021697.1, from coordinate 166,543,578 downwards.
ACAATGCAGAAGGAATCCTTAAACAGACATTTGTTGAATCAATCAAAGCCTAATCACTCATCAATAATGAGCTTGTCATCTAGAATTAAATATTTTCTTCTTCCTTTTAAATGGAAGTAATCCACTTCATTGTAGACACGTCTCTCTTCTCTTCCTCTCTTATAGCATTATCACATTATTTGGCATCATTAATATTAGCATGTGTTCTTTCCTCAAGACACCTGCAACCTTTCTTTAGGGATAAACAAGTTAGAGAAACAGAATGGCTTCAGACACCTCAAGCCATCTGCACAGAAATATGTCCTGTTGACTTTTGAATATCTCCATGGATGGATGCTTTACAACTTCTCTGAGCAACCTGTTCCAGTATTTGGTCATCCTCACAGTAAAGAATTGTGAGACTTTCAGATGGAACCTCCAGTGATCCCATTTATGCCCATTATCTCTTGTCCTAGCACTGGGAACCACTGAAAAAAAGCCTGGCTCCATCCTCTTTGCACCTTCCCTGAAGGTATTTATAGACATTAGTATAATCCCCCTGAACCTACTCTATCCATCCTCTTTGCACCTTCCCTGAAGGTATTTATAGACATTAGTATAATCCCCCTGAATCTACTCTGTGAGAACTGTCTCAACTCTTTTTTTTGAGATGCTCTAATCCTTTAATTTTCATTGGACTCTCTCCAGCATGTCCATGACTCTCTTGAACTGGGGAGCCCAGAACTGGACACAGTACTCCAAGTGTGGCCTCACCAATGCTGAGGAAAGGGGAACAACCATCGCCCTCGACCTGCTGGCAGTACTTTGCTTAATGCAGCCCTGTATACCATTAGTTTTGTTTGCAGCAAGAGCACATAGCTGGTTTATTCTCAACTTGGTGCCCACCCAGAACTTAGGTCTTTTTTCTTGTCAGGCTGACGTCTGGCTTGGTGGACATCATACAATATTGGTGCCTGGGGTGCAATGTTTGGTTTTGTCAGAAGCTGCTTGTTCATCCTTGATGACCTTCTTGTATTTTTGCCCATACTCCTATTCATAGGTATGGACCATCCTTGAGGTTGGAGGAGGTGACTCTTGAATTCTAACAAACGTTCTTGGACACCTCTTCCTTGCAGGGCCTTATTCCATCGGATTCTTCCAATCAGATTTTTGAAGACACCAAAGTCTGTTCTCTTGAAGTCCAGGGTTGTGAACTTGCTTGTAACTTTCTTCTTTATCCTCAGCGTCCTGAACTCCTCTGTCTCATGGTCACTGCAGGCAAGGCTACCTTCCACCATGGTAGCCCCAACAAATTGTTTTTTGCTTATGAGTATGAAGCACAGCAGAGCACCTATTCTAATAGGCTCTTCCATCACTTGGGTGAGAAAATTGTTATTAGTATTTTCCAGCAACTTCCTGGGCTGCTTACATACTGTTCTGTTGCCTTTCCAGCAGATACTGGGTTGGTTAAACTACCTCAAGTGGATCTGGACCTGTCAACATTGAGGCTACTTCTAGCTGTCTGTAGAGGGCCTCATCCAGTTGTTCTTCCTGATCAGTTTTCCCATAGCAGACAACAACTACGTGTTCCACATATTAGTTTGTTCTGTTCTACTGAAATATCTGGAACCTCATTAACAGATTAAATCTGACCTGCATCTCTCCACAGGAACAGTTCCAAGAAACTAAACTGGGAGAGCTGTGGAAACAGCCCATTTGTGGGTAAAAGAATGCACCAAGACAGAGAAGAAAAAGGTGATCTAAGACCTGTTGAACAGTATTGGAAGCAAAATAGAAAGCTAAAAAAGTATACTTTTCTCTTCGTAGTGGAATGTTAGTTTCCAGATTATTTAGTTGTTTGGCTGGATTTATCGGGGAAACATGAAATTATAAGGAGACATGGTACCTGTAAACAATTTTCAGAGGCAAAAAGAGAACTGCTTTCAATTCTCACTTTCTATTCATTTTCAAGTTTTTAAAATATAAAAACTATAGGTGAATTCTCTAAGTCCTAATTTGAATGACTGACCACATGGACACTTTTGATATTAATATGTACTTTCAAATTAACTTGGTTTCTTGTCTGTTACTTTGGAGTAAATGTTAAGTAACCCTACTATAAGTCAATGGAAATGCATAAGGAGTCTATACTGTCATCTTGCAATTAAAGTCATTAAAAGATATTATTCGACATATGGTTGTGGGTACTTGAAATTATCCTGACTACCCTTCTGCTTTACTGGAATGTACTGAAAGATACATATATATATATTAAATAGAGTTCTTGTAATAGTGTTTAGTTTTGGTTTTGGTTTTTGTTTGTTTGTTTGTTTTTCTCTTTTTCATTTTTACAAATCTTTTTATAGTGAAAAAAGACCTTCCATCCATATAGCACCTTTACCCATTTACAGGCTGCTTTTGTCAGAGTCAGAGCTCTAGAGTAAGTGTTTTGTTTGTTTTGTTTTTCTCTTTATTATCTAACTTAGAAAGAGGTTTCAGTTTAGGAAAAGATTTTCTATAGAAAGATGCTTTGCCAGACGGTACATCAGGAGATATGACTGTAATGTAAGTTACTTTAAGTCTTATTATTGCAATAAATTTCTGCTTAGCTTCCCAAGTGGGTGCTTTGTTCCTGAATATTCCTCCCTGTTCCCTTTTATTCATAGAACAACAGAAGCGAATGAGTAAGTCAACAGAAGATCCTAAACTGACAGGCTTAGTCATTGATGTTAACCTTTATGAACCCTATAGACTCCTGTTTAAATAACAGCTCCTTAAGGAGACATGAGCTAAAGTTATGATCACTTTTAGAAGGGACTATTTACTACAGATATTGGAACAGAAGAGCATTTTTCTTCAGTGTCTGGGAATGTTTCATGTAATACTATCAACTTAGGCTGGCAGAAAAATAAACACATTCCTTAATTTTATTATCAAGTATGTCAACCTGGGTTGTTGGTGATAGTTATTTTAAATATGTATATAAATAGAGAATTCATTACTGCAATTTTTAAATTTTTTTATTGATGACCATTTATGCATGTAGAATATTCGGACTGGTGTTCTTATGTGTAGATAGCATGGATCCAGATTTCGGTCCATCACAAATACAGTCTATACTCCATTCATTTTTGTTTATATACCTGCACAATACCTGTGTATTTTTTTTCTTATCAAATACCAAGGACCTTTCTTTTTTAAATGAAGGTACTGTACAGATGGTATAAAACATATTCATAGCCATATAGATGTTCAGAGAATCACATTTATAGTCTAAATTTAAGTTTAAATGTCTCAAGAATTACTTAAACCTTAAAGTCAAAAAAAAGAAATTTAATGTGAGTATCCACCTCTAAAGTGGTAAACTATTGCTACTTCTCCATAGTTCATTGGATTTTTTTCTCAGTGTGTGACAACTTTCTTCGCACAAGAGCATTGCACATTTGCCATTAATTTAGGTTTTAATAGGACTGTTAAAGATAGTTCATACAAAATTATTCATGAGTTTGAAACATAAACCTCCGAAACTATATATTAAGTTCAAAATCTCTGCCCTGGAGGATCCATAAAACCGGTGTTCTTCCTTCTGCACAAATTAACTGAACTCCCAGTTATATGTCCTAGTCAGTTATTACAGATTTTTTGTTCAACATCTTCATTTGAGTCAGTGACAATTTTCATCCTAGGTCCTCCTTTAAATCATAGAATCATAGAATCAATTAGGTTGAAAAAGACCTCTAAGATCATCTAGTCCAGCCTTTAACCTTGCACTGCCAAATCCACCATTAAACCATGTCACTAAGCACTATATCTGCATGTTTTTTGAAGACCTCCAGGGATGGTGTCTCAAGTACTTCCTGGGCAGCCTGTGCCAATGCCTCACAAGCCTTTCAGTGAAGAAACTTTTCTTAATATCCAACCTAAACCTCCCCTGGCACAACTTAAGACCATTTCCTCTTGTCTTATCACTTAGTGCTTGGGAGAAAAGTCTGATCCCCACCTCACTATAGACTCCTTTAAGGTAATTGTAAAGTATCCCCCGAGCTTCCTTTTCTCCAAGTTAAACAACCCCAGCTCCCTCAGCTGCTTGTCATAAGGCTTGTTCTCTAGACCCTTCAGCAGCTTCATTGCCCTTCTTTGGACATTCTCCAGCACTTCAGTGTCCTTCTTGTAGTGAGGGTCCCAAATTGAACACAGTATCAAAGGTGTGGTCACACCAGAGCCAAATACAGAGGGACTGTCACTTCCCCAGTCCTACAGGACAAACTGCTTCTGATACCAGCCAGGATGCTGTTGGTCTTCTTGGCCACCTGAACACGCTGCTGACTCATATTCAGACAGCTATTGACCAGGGTCCTTTCCACCAGGCAGTTTTCCAGGCATTCTTTCTCCAACCTGTAATGCTGCATGGGGTTGTTGTGCCCCAAGTGCAGGACCCAGAACCCAGGCCTTATTGAAGCTCATATAGTTGCCCTCAGCCCAGCAACAGGTCCAGCCTATACAGAGCCTTATGCAGAGCCCTCAAGCAGATCAACACTCACTCCTAACTTGGTGTCATCAGCAAACTTACTGAGGATGCACTCTATCCCCTTGTCCAGAACATTGATAATGATATTGAAGAGAAGTTATATATATATATTCTTGTTTACTTACATATATATTCCTATATAGTTTTCTTCATCACACTTCATTTCTGATTTAGGGAGGGGGCAATGCTCTAGGACAAAGTTTATTGTCTTTCTGTGAGTGAAAAAAAAAAAAAGAAAAAAAAAAAAGAAAAAAAAAAAACTAAAATAACTGCTACCAGTATAACCATTCACTAGAGGAAATTTCATTCAAAAAGATATAGGAGTTCTACCTGTTGACAATAAAGACCAAAGATGATATTAGGTAGAGAAAACATGCAAAATTTGGCTTAAGATAAAATGAAGATATACAGAAAGAATTACATTCCAGGGGTATATGATCATTTCTATTTCTCCCATTGAATGATCTGCTCAGTTTTCTCAGTCATGAAGGTATTTTCTCCTACCTTTCTCTCATAATAGATAATACAAAAAAATGTCAGGCAAACTTAAAATTATGATTCTTTAAAAGAATCTTTAAAATCTTATGCTGTAATGAATCTGTATTTGATGTATGCTCCCACTAAAGTTACTCAGGAATAACATCCTTTCCCCTCACCCCCTTTTGTTCTCTGCCTCTTGTTTTCCTATGTTTTGTGACTATATTTAGAGAAGCTAACATCCACTTATTCTTTTAATTACAGCTAGTAGACGGTCTGCTATCATTTTATAAGGTGCTTTGTGCTATAGGAAACTTTCATTTAAAACGTTACATATGATGCAAAGAAAGGTTTTAAGAATTATTTTCTATGATTACATAAATAAATAAATAAATCCACAGCTTTCGTAGCATTCTTTACAGTCCGTTATAAGCGCAATATTCAAATCCTTAAGGGGTGATATGCAACTTGTTGATATTCTTTGACTATCTTCTTTTCTCTGTTCTCCTCATTGCCCCATCAAAATTTATGAAGAAATTAAAGGAGAAAGTCAATAATTAAATAGAACAGGTTTCAAAGGCAGATTTCTGCAAATTCTATCTGTATTTCTCTTGCAGGAATTTGTAAAAAATTAAAATTTTAACTAACACTTTTATGAGCACAGTTAACTTTTAAAATGACATATAACAGGACTATTTTGTTTCTTTTCCTAATTTCATTCTGGTTTTCTCCATTCTTACTTTAAATGTAAATATGTTAAAATTATATTGGTTATATGTTTCAATGTCATTGAAGTTTTTGTTTGGTTGGTTGGTTGGTTGTTTTGTTTTGTTTTGTTTTCACCTAGGTCCCTGAATACCAGAATATTCTTTACATGCAAATATAGACATTTCATGAGAAAATTATTCTACACTGATCTTCTTAAAACCATAGAAATTAAAACAGGAAGAGATCCACTGAGATAGATGTGAATTCCCACTACTGGCAAACTCCAGATGAGCTTAAAAAATGAATTTGCTTCTGCCGTCCAGACTACATGTTCTATTTAAACATATTTCACAAAGAACGTGGAAAGTGGACAAAGATTACTTTGTTCTCAAGCCCTTGCAACAGAGACATTTGCAGATTATTCTTAAAGAACTGATAAGAAAAATGAAGGCCGGAAACTGCAGGTCAATATCTTAAACATGAGACAGTTTGCTCTGTTCTCCTGTACAGTCAGAAAGAATTGAACTTCCAAAAGATTAAAAGTCCTTCCTAAATTCTTTCTGGTACAGCATATGACTGTGCCTAAAGAATTTAGCATAATCTACTCTTTCAGCTCACCTTAGTCATTACTCAGACAGGCTGTACAGATTTACCTCTTAATCTTCACTCTTAAATCAGTCCCTTCACTGGTTATTTTTTAAAAACCATCCAATTCATCAATATCTTTCTGCTAATGTGGTAGCCAGAAATTAATACAATAACTTTAATTAGCTTTTAAATAGCTTTAAGGGGCTTTATTGTTGTTGTTCTTCTTGTTGTTATTTATTCTGACTGCAAGCACTTTATATTGCAAATATATGTCCATGGGGCTAAAATTTTAATAATGGAATTTAATTTGGCATTCACAATCAATTGCAAGATGAACCACTTGTAGATAAAGATGTCATATTATTTTTTTAGTGCTGAATTACCTTTACCTAATTACCTGTCAATTATGTAATTAAGTACCCCGATATATGCATTAATTTTATCACAGGCAACCTCACAAGATTTTATTATTATTATTATTATTTGTTTCTTTGTTTTTGGTTTGGTTTGGTTTGGTTGTTTGTTTGCTTTCAACTCATACTTGTGAGTGCAAACACAAAGACCTGGGCAAAACCATAGAAAAATGTAGACTGTGCATCTATTCTGCAGCAAACTGCAGACAGTCTCCAAGTGTGCCTAGGAATGCATTGTTTGTCCTACACATCCTCTATAAAGCCCTTGAGAATCATTTTAAGACATTTTTTGTATATTCAAGAAAATCATATTATCATGAATTACTAGTATATTGCAAAAGCATATTCTGTCCTTCTGAAAACTGTTTTTGAAAACTTGATGTGTGGCACCCAAAAGGTTGACTGAACGCTAGTTGGAAAGGATATTTATAAAATGGTGCTACTGTTACAGCCTTTTATTTCCAAGATTTAAGCAGAAGATTCAGCTGATTAGCTTTCTCCTCTCAGGAATCGTTGTGGTACTTGTATTCTAACAGTTTGGGAAAGTGTCACAGCACACAGATGGTAAATGGGTAAATACTATATATGAGGGAGAGTCCTACAGGTCAATACGATATACAGCAATTCTCAGCAAACAGTTAGCATGAAAAGTATTGCTATATAAGCACAGCAAACACAGCAACGAAGCTCAACACCACCTAAACGGCTGGATGCTGCAATAAGTCTTGAAAATGCTTCTATAAGCATATAAGCTGACAAATCATGAAGAAAGTCTTGTTGTGAGGCAGTGAAGGTATATACTGAATGAGTCTGCAGAACAGAGATATAAAATAACACTACTTTGTCAGAACAGCAGATATAGGTAGTGTTGGCATTACTAAGCACTAAACAGAGGCCTCAAGACAGAGAATCTTAAAACCATGTTACTACAAAATTAGTGTTAGTTGGACAGTTTCTCATAGATCATAGTGTGGTTATAGATTTTTTTTTATTAGTAGTAGCAGACAAAACATTTGTGGGACTTTTCAAAATAATTAGTCATAACAGGCAAAAAAGAAGAAAAAAGTTTATATTTACAGGATGAACATACCCTAATAAACCTTAAAAAAATGTTGATTACTGCTTATTTTGTACAGCAGACCACTCAGAATGCTTGTGCTGCCAAAAGATGTTCTTCTTTGAGGAATTCTAGTTTATTTTGTATGTTCCTTGGAGACTTGCTGAGTAAAGGATATAGAAGACATTATGTGTCTTGTGATCCTGTAAAGAGAAATCTTTCTTGAAGGATGTGTAGATAGCACAGCAAGCTAAAAGCATGGTATGAAGGTTTCATTTGGTTCTTTTTGCAAACAGTGGTAAATAAAAAACACAACGCTGATGAAGTTAAACACTGATGAAAAGAAAACTAAAACTATTTAATGAGAATCCAGCCGAAAGTGTTGAAATTTTACAGAATGTTTACTGTATGTCAGTATGTAGAAAATATGAACAAATTTAACTGTACTAAACTCAGTGACAGAAGAGCAAGAGTTTATGGAGTATGTGGTACAAAAAGGTTATGGCATTCCAGTCAGTTGACATAAGCTGCAAATAAAACTGAAGTGAGAGCTTTCACAACTGGCATTTTTCTCAGGGTTTAATGCAAAACTAAATCTTGGAGATGAATAAATGAATAAATAAATAAATAAATCAAACATAACTTACCAAGATGTCCATTTCTTCTGAATTTAAACTGATCCCATTCCCAATAATCTAGATAAATGAATATACATACAGTTCCTAGAATTAAAGATGGGGGTTTCAGTGAGCTTTTTCATTGGAAAAACACAGCTGGAAGATTAGATGATCCGATATTAGTAAATCTGAAATGTAATTAGCATTTACTTGTAATCAAGTGCATATGTCAGCAGTAATGGTTCCAACTTTGATTACTGTACATGAAGAGTTGTGATTACATGTGGCTATTTACCATTATTTTCTGATGTGATGCATGAGGAATGTCCATAAAAGAATGTTATCCGTAAGCGTATTCCTTCCTGCCCTATAAACTTGCATAAAAATACGTAGACAAAGCACACAAAGCAAGAATGACTCCATTGACAAAGAAATAGCAATTAAGATATTTCAGTATGATGAAATTACCTCACAATCAACTAAGAACTTCTTCCCACACTAGCTACTGATAAGGCAGTTCTTTTTCAGGGTGCAAATATTTGTAAAACAAAAAGATTGTCAAAGTTGTCACAAGCAAGCTTGATGGGGTCAAAATCTGAAGATGTTTATTCTTTTTATTTAATGAATACTTCAAATTTTACTCTTAATTATTCAAAAGTCAAGACAGACACAATTTAATTTGAAGCATGTGAATACTACCTTGGATGTGAGCACATGAAGTTAATCACATGCTCTGTTGGATTAAATCGTGAATATATATTGACTTCAATGGATTTCAGGGAAAGGAAAGTCCAAGCCAGATAGTATAGTCTTATACTGAGTCTTAGTTTTTTGTTGAAATACATATTGCAGATAAACAGTAATGAAACAAGAAAACGGTGACACATTCAAAAATACGTACATCTCAGTTTTGCAAACAGCAAGAATATCTGTAATAACATTAAGAATCATTAAGAAATCATTAAAATGGGGTTAACCAAAGACTTCTGAATGAAGTCTCTGCATGTCAGTGATTTTCTTGTTCTAGACCCACTGTTATTTAAATAAGAGTTTCCTATCCTTTTACCTTTGCTTGTGGAATTTAACATCAATCCTCAATAAACCAAATCCATAAGTTAATAGTTATACCCCCTTTTAAGTATGACTTAAAGTTAGATGGTATTTAGAAGCTCATCATTTTCTGCTGTCTTGTTCTTAAAAATACATACATCTTTCTGACCCTGTGGTTTGGTTTATAGTGATCTCATCAAAACAATATCTTTGTCTTACCTGAATGCATCCAAGAGAAAATGATTTCTAAAAACAACCCTATTATTGGATAAAGTAATTTACATTTATATGAAAATAGAAGTATAGGATTTTTTTCCACATTTTATCTGCTCATTTTCTTGTCACTCTTTGAAATTTCTCAAGCAATTTATTTTTAAATTTTCTTGTAGTACAAGTCATCTCCTCTACTGTAGCTTAAAAAAATGTATAACTCAGGATTAGTATTTGCAGATTTAACAGTTGATAACGTGCTAATACAGTTGTGGAAGTTAAACTTTCAGTCTCAGAGACAAAATCCACAGTGTGGATTTAATCTGATACCAGAAAATGATACTTATGTCTCATCTATTTTCCTGTAAATTATGTCAAACATAGAAGAGACCAAACAACAAAAAAGTAAATTTAGTTTCTTAATGTGGTCTGGCGAGTGTTACTCCCTATCTATAATGTCTCCAATGATGTAAAGGGAAGGAAGGAAGGAAGGAAGGAAGGAAGGAAGGAAGGAAGGAAGGAAGGAAGGAAGGAAGGAAGGAAG
>CM021697.1:166422131-166519898 GCA_011074415.1 Stictonetta naevosa | reverse complement strand
CATTGTCTCTCTAGATGGCTAGTCTTTTTGTATCTAGGAGTTGTAATTACCACAACTGAGCCCTGAGGTCTCTACTTCCATAACATCAGCAGGAGAAGGTCAGCAAAAGACTTCTATGGCACTAATCCTACACTTAAAGTTATGCATGTACTTAAGTGCTTTGCTGATTTAGATGTAGGTGAAGATCTGGGAGGGAACTTGCTACTTGAGCCGTGTACAGTAGTTGTTGAGTATCTGTAAATTCCACCTCGTTGATCGGCATTTTTCAAGTAGTCGTATTATCTCACCACTGACTAATTGATATTCACCCTCCAGTGATGGAGAAAAAAGCTTCAGATGCAGTTTTGTTGTTGTTGCTGTCATCAATTTTCACCAATTCTTCTAATTATTCACATTACATTCTAATGTAATAGCTATATTAAAATAATTGTTGGTCAGTCCTCACATTGGACTGATAAACCATTTTAACTGTTTCCTCCAGCAACTGTATTTCCTGAAGTTTAGTAAATTGGGTATATATTTAACACAGCCAACACTCAAACACTTCACTAATAGAGTTGCATGCTTTACTGATCTTAACAGTTGGATGGTATATTTCATTTGTGTTCATTTGCATAATTTGCTGATTAAACTACGTATTTAATCTGTTGACCTTTACTCTGTACTTATCCCATGTTTACGGAGATGTAATCAATGTGCAGACTTTATTGAATACAGCTGACATCTCTAAGTTTACTTACTCCTTGCAAATTCTATTTAAAGCTATCAGCACACTGTCTCATTGGTGTTTGCTGGTGGTCTTTCTCTTCATCCTGAGGGTGCACTGATTGGAAAATCAAAATAGTGCATGTAGATAATAAAGAAATAATACCCATTTATTACCTCACAGGATATGTCTACTCCTGGAATTCTCATAGATGAAGGAAGCACATTATGAAAGGGAGATGTGCTGGCTCTTTCCACTCCATTACAGCATAAAAACAAATACATACTACCCTGCACAAACAAGAAGATATTCATAAGTACATCACCCTTCTTCCCTCTTGATCCTGTCATAATATCCGTTTATGTGCAGAAATAGCTGGGGAAATAGTGTAATTTCTGCATTTGATCTAGAACAGCCCAGTTCAATTTTGGTGTCCAGGTCCTTCTTTGCAATGGTATATGCAGAGCATGTCATCTTAGTCATACCTTTCCCAGCTCTTCCGGAAACAGACAGCCATTGTTCCACCTGAGTAATGGTGGAATGTGAACAACAGACTGACAGGCAGACAAACATACAGCTGGTAATACTCAAGGAGCACAGATTTCAAGTACTAATTTGATTGTAGTCAGTTTAAATAAAATATCTAAGGAAGTTTATGTTAAATTAAGATGATCAGCCCTGGTCTGAGTTTAAACTAATGATGAAGGAAACTTTTGGACACCACAAACCATGAAAGGGGAGGTAGTGGTTAGCTAACCCTGTCCTTGGCCTAACCTAGCAATACAGAAGTGGGATAAACTTTCAGATATCGGAAAGAGAAAAAGAAGGAATTCCCCTTAGGGATGTAAAAGACCTACTATAATCCCAAATTGGGATGTAATGTTCTAAAATCAGCAAAAATAGACCCAACGAGAAAAAAAGTAAACAGTCACAGATTACTCGGGGGAGAAGGGGGGGGGGGGGGGGTTGGGAAAGGGGAGGGGGGGAATGTAAGTTAAAACCAATCACATGATCAGGGCTTTTGGAGTAGCTAATGAGCAGACCTGCAGACCTTCATCTAATCAAACCAGTCTAGAGCAGGAAAATAAACATGCTCTTCTTACCACACCATGCATGTCTGAATTGCTTTTAGATCTTGGAGCACTTCCATTAACATTGAGCAAGTGACGTCTTGGAGGGTCTTGGAGTAGACAGAGGCTGCATGAAGCACCCCTTACAATTTATTGGCTGAGAAAGAACCAAACACAAGACATCTACAAACTGAGTCCTGGCAGAAAGCCCAATGTCAGTTGCACACACATACACACACACACCCTTCATTTTGGTCTCCATCTGGGACCAAAATACAAGAGTGAGAAAGAATTTTTTGGCAAGAGCTATATATAAACCACTGTTTATGGATTAGTCAGTGGGCAACAATTGTTGTAAAATAACTATTTCATCCTCAGCACACTTTATTATCTACATTTGTTATCTTCTCATAACCAAAGTTTGAAGTTTTCAAAAGTCCCTATTCTCCACACAAGAAAAGCCTTTTTTTTTTTTTTTTTTTTTTTTTTCCTATTTGCCACTTATTAAGTTAGGAATCACTTCCTAATGCTGAAGACCAGGCTAATTCAGAGAGAAAACAGTATGTGGGAACGGTCTGGTGTCTAAGGAGGGAAGTATGAATCACACTATTTTTACATCTGAGAATAAGCTATATTCTACACATCTCAGAGCAGCTCCAGCTGCAGCTGTAACATCTCTGTAAGGATTTCATTGACTGCCTAAATACTAGGTCATAGAGCTGGGTCCAAGACAAGATTGTGGTGTCTTGTTCAGAACATCGTCTGACAGTCTCCTGGCCAATCCTATTCTGATGCAAGTTGTATAATGAGTTCTTATGTGGAAGTCATAAATTCTGTTTATCTGCCTGCAGCTGGAAAGCCACACCACTTCTATCACAACTACCATTAAGTACAAAGTGAAACTTTTTGTCAGTTGTGGTGGGCAACATGATATTGTTGATGACATTTATCACAGAATCACAGAATTGTCTAGGTTGGAAGAGACCTCCAAGATCATCGAGTCCAACCTCTGACCTAACACTAACAAGTCCTCCACTAAACCATATCCCTAAGCTCTACAGCTAAACATCTTTTAAAGACCTCCAGGGATGGTGACTCAACCACTTCCCTGGGAAGCCTATTCCAATGCCTAACAATCCTTGCAGTAAAGAAGTTCTTCCTAATATCCAACCTAAACATCCCCTGACACAATTTTAGCCCATTCCCCCTCATCCTGCCACCAGTCATGTGGGAGAATAGACCAACCCCCACCTCTCTGCAGTCTCCTTTAAGGTACCTGTAGAGTGCGATAAGGTCGCCCCTGAGCCTTCTCTTCTCCAGTTTGAACAATCCCAGCTCCCTCAGCCACTCCTCATAAGATTTGTTCTCCAGACCCGTCACCAGCTTCATTGCCCGTCTTGACTCGCTCGAGCACCTCCATGTCCTTCTTGTAGCAAGGGGCCCACTCCATTTTATTAGTCAATTTGAATCATAGCTTGTCACTGATACTGGTGAGAATTTGTTCTTCTGTTTAAGTAGAGGAAACTAAAAGCTTGTGCCTCTTTCAGAAAATGAGGTGGAAATTTTCAGAAGAAGGCCATGGAAAAGGTTTCAGTTTGTTCAATTGGAGAATCCGGTTTGGCTTTGCACATCTATATTTAATCTGAGAATAAAATAGTGTAGGAAATACTATAAACCAGGATGTAAAAATTGTAAGCCCATCTGAATAAGGCAAGGTGAGCCTGTGGTGATCTTTTTGAGGATTTAGTAAAAGTGAATGTGAAGAGTTTTGAAAGAAGAACATAGCGTGTATTGGAGAAAACCTCAAGGAATTCCTATCATTGCCAAAACAGCATAACCAGAGGGAAAAAAAAATGTTTCTGAAATAAATTCAGTCTCAGATTGGCAGCCCAAGGCTGGCCCAGTCAGTAGCCATGTGGATACCCAAAGGCTGCCAACACACAACACAATGAAGGAACTGGAATTAAAGCTGATGAAACAGAATCAGCAGGTGGCCCCTGAAATATCTGTAAAATGGAAACCCAGAGGCAGATAAAATTGGTAACAATGGAAAATGTGCTTGAACTGCTACAGAGGTGAGACAGTGAATAAGATCCCAGGCACCCCCACCAGCTTCAATGGCCATCTTTGACAGATTACACCCACCCTTAAAAGAAGGTTAATATCTAAGGAATACTTACTGAAACTCTGCTGAATTAGCATAAGGCAGTAGAAGACTGCCCTCCTCCAGGCAGATGGGACAAGGCCTATAAGTTTACAGTGCCTATTTCCACATAAACCTTTTTTTTTTTTTTTTTTTTTTTTAACCGTTTGCATAGAGATGCTATACTTAGCAATTTCAGTATAAGTCTGGTATTACACCACTAATAGCTATGAAACTTGCAGAAGTATGGGGGAATAAGCTTTAGGAAAATATCTGTTAATTATATACTTTAATGTGATAAAAAGGGGGAAAAAAATAGTGGTCAACAACACATTACCGAATCTTTCAGCCCTTAGGTACTTCTGTACTGTGACAAAAATGAAAGAGAGTAGTTAATGGAAGTAACAAAAATTAAGGAAATAAACACAAAGTCTGCTTTACCTATAAGCATATAGCAAATAGGTTTCAGGAAAAGAAATCAGGAAAGAAAAACAAACAAACAAACAAACAAAAAGCTTCTGGAAGCATAAAGAAAGAGAATGAATCTAAAATTTACCATACACAAGCAAATTTCATCTCCAAAATCATATAATACCCAGCATTTGTGTGGATTAGCAAAGCTTCTGGAGCCAAAATGCCCCATGTTGGTAAAAAAAAAAAAAAAAAAAAAAAAAAAAATCTAAACTTCAGATTGTCCAGTCAAATGCACGACAGAAATCACAGTAAATTATAAGTGTATGTTTAAGGTCAAGGGAGCCAGATATTTCTTATCAAAAGAGAAATAATCCCAGGTGAACCAATAAAAGTCATTGCTGTGAAAGAAATAGAAACTCCAGTACTGACAGCAACATAGTAAGAAGGTATAAGAAGCCCCTTCAGAGTAAGAAAACTGATTGCCAACTAGGAGGTGTGGTTATAGTGAAAATTGTATGAATTTCATAAGCTACAGTGGCAGAAATACTCAGTTAAAATTTTAGCACTAAGGTAAGGAGGAAACGTTTTATTTTTTCTTTGTTTTGGGGTTTGTTAGTTGTATTAAGAAAATGAAATTAAAGAAAAGGTTGATGAATTTCATCCATTTAGGGAGATCATGAGATAAGTGACTGCACCTGATGCATTCCACTTTGCTATATTGTTCTTAATAATCAACCTGATAACCTTTTCCAAAAGTATCTTAAAGGAACTCTTCTTTGAAAGCAGGAATCTGTAGAGGGATATCTGTATGACAGTAACTGGATTGCTAGTGCAGATCCATGAGTTGTATGTGCTAAATACTGAGCTGAGCTAAAGCACATTCTGCTTTAACTGCCTTCTGCAGGATCTCTAGGGTTATAGCAAATTTATGATTAATTTAAGAAACATTTTCACTGGCCTGACAGGAAAAATGAAATAAAGGGCTATTGTAGGTTGTGATGTATTTCAGAAATGGAGAAGGAATGTAAAGCTTTGTTTCTTGTTATTAAGAAACCGTTCACTGGAGCTGAAATAGGTATACTTGGTCCGTTCTTAAGTATGATCAAAGCAAGGATCATGTCTGTGATAATACACTTTGATACTCAACATCCAAAATAAGTTGCAATGTGAAGTCTATGAGATAAAATAGCAGAAGTGTCACTAACACTACAGAAGGGTGGACTTCTTAAGGGAAATAATGTCAGAGCAAGGGACAAATTGCAGTTTTGTTGTTGAATGACTTGTGGAAAATGGGGAAGACTAAAGTATTTACAATCTGCTTCACTGTTTTCACCTAGAAGCAATTGTTCACAGACACAAAATACGTGATTGAGATATTGTCACCATTTTTATTCTGTTTGTACTTGGGTATCATAGGACCCTGGGGTACACTTTCTTGTACCTTCTGCATGTTAAAAGAGCAAAGCACATTTTGATCTAGCAATGTTTTTTTGGGAAAGCATAACTGACAAATGAACTGTATAAGAATGTGTGGGTGACTGCTCCCTGGGCTGGGCAAACATCCTGTAAGCTAGATAATTAACAAAGATCATAAACTCTTGTAAACTACCCAAAGATGAATTTAATCTAATTCCCTCTTTTATCTTTATATATCTCTCTGAAATATTTATTGTCTGTATGTGATCTGTAAGCATTTTTTAATCTCTGTTACATTGTTATTTTCTGATGTTAAAAGGGAGCTGTGAATACATATTCAATTTCTAAGGCATGTCAGTTCTTTAGATTGAAACCTTAGATCACTGTTGTAGTGCACAACATCCCAATACAGTAGAATTCCTAAGCATGAAAAGCAATTTTCTCCATCAGTGGAATACTTAAGACATACCTTTAATAAACCTTGGATATTTTAAACAGCTCTTGTAATTTCTGTGCTTACGAAAGAATTGAAAGTCTTCTGATAGCTGGAATTATCTACAAAAGATTTAGCAGAGAGCAGAACACTAGAAAGACTGCCAGAATCTAGATGACTCCTAACACATTTGTGACAAAATAATACTCTGTTATCATTGTATTTTCATTGTGGCTAAGAAAATATGCTTAACCCAAGAAGACTCTGGGTGTACTTATGAAAAAAAATCCAAGTTTATTTTTAGGGGTTGGTTAGTTGGGTTTGTTTTCTTTTTTTTTGAGTTCATTTCTTCAAACTGATTATCAAAATATTGTAATCACTTTAATGTAGAACACAGTGTGATTTACAATTTTACTGAAAATCAAGAATCCAACTGGATCATCAAAATATGCAGCTGGATCCATAAAATATCTAATTGGAGCATCAAACTATGTACTACAGCACATAGGCTATAGTACATTTTGAGGCACTAAAATTTGCAGCTGAATCAATAAATATTGTTTATCAAGAGGATATATATTAAAAAAAAATAAAAAAAAAGAAAGAAGAAGAAAATATGCAACTATACAACTGAATCAGAGGTTAAATGTGAGCCATAAAAAATGTCAGACATTACATAAACACTGTAAGTACTATGGTGTAAGTAGAGCAACAAAATACATGAAAGCAAAACTAACAACACCTGCAAAATAGTCTTCCATAAATGCTATGCCAAGCCAAGAATCATCTCCCAGGAATTTTACTTTGAATAGCATTTCTTTGCTGAATATCTATGAAGTGTGTCTCCAATGATGTATTTATAGCTATTGCTGACAAAAATCATAAAAAGGAGATAAAGAAATGATGACTTTTTTTTTAGTGGAACCTTTGGTGATGCCATGCATTATGATTGTTTTTCATGGCATAGCTCACCTTGTCTTGGCAGCTCATGAGGACAGTCATTATTCAGTTAAATAATGGCTAGAAGTGACAACTGTTTTTGAGTTATTTTCCAACTAGACACTGTTGACTGTCATCACTACATCATCTCTATTTGTAATTTCACAAACCAGGATCTGAGGCTAGATCTGAAATTGATATGAGTCATATGCAAGTTAGTCCAGCTCCACTGCACTCATAATTTACACTAGCAGAAGATTTATGTCAACTGAGGGTCTGGTCTTCCCAGTGTAAGTCTGAGACTTTCCTGTGAAGCTTCTTGCTTCTGTTTGTATCAGATAAGGGACAGATATGCCAGAGTGCTCCAACTGCTGTGCAATGATGCAAAATAGTTATAAACCCAGCTTCACCTGCCAGGGTTATGGCTATTTTGGCATGCCAGAAGGGTGCAAAGCAAAGAGAGTGTATCTGTGAATATAGACTCAAGCATCCTACAGCTAAGTCATTCTGATTTACAAGTGATTACCCATTCATGACTTCAAGTTTGCTATGTACATATAGTATCATTTCCTTCTGTCTCCCACAAATCCTTTTTCTTTCTTTTTTTTTTTTTTTTTTCTGGACATGTGCAATGACTACAGAGATATCTGTAGATTATAGATGAAGAGAAATTGTACAGGCTTTACAGAAGATATTTGTGTAGGAATAACTCTATTAAAGGGATAACTCCATTAAAGTCAATGGATTAGTCAATGGATTACAGCAATGAAACTGTAATACAGTTACAGAACAGGTACGTAAACATCAGCAGGGAAATAAAAATATCTATCCACAAAACAGGAACTGCACAGAAAAAAAAAAAAAAAAAAAAAAAAAAAGGAAAGGTACTGGATCTTTTAGAAGATTTACTGCAAATTGGCTGCTTCTATATGGTGGATCAGAATGTATCTTTAAAAATGTTTGTGTTCCCTCTTAGATCTAGGTGACTAAAAAACGTAAGCTTTATAAAATAAGCTTTCGATTAATTGCGTTGGCAGTTTTCTGTCAGCATGCTCTTTTCTCTAAAAAATATATATATATATTAATAATAACATTTGTCTGGGCATTCTTGTAATTCACAAGATATACTGTGCATGATTTTTTTTTCTTGAAATATAATTAAGAGACTAAAATAATTTAGAAATATTTGTTTATTGTCAAGAGACAGTAAAGTGTTACTTTTAACACATTTTCAGAATGAAAATTGTTGAAAATAAAAATAAATGATTTTTTTTTTTAATATATATATAGTAACGTATGTAAGAAATGGGTTTATTTATTTCTGTTTTAGAAGTCTACTTAGGATGAAATAAATCATGTCTTAAAAGATTTTAGACTTGCTTCTGACAGGGGAACTAGAATGACTAACCATATTCATTATAAAGATCCAAGTTTAGTTGAGATTTGTGCCACAGCCCTAAAAAGACTAAGGTGCTTTCTGCCCTGTGATGTTTTTCTGGGATAACCATTAAAAGTATTTTTCTGACCAAGTTTCTATCTCTGAAAATTTTGTTCCCTTTTCCTTTGATCACATATTTTTGTCCACACAGGTGGTTCATTGACACCAGGATTTCTGTAGGAAAAAGATCTGAAGTTCTTACCTGATTGGTGCCTCTGACTACATCTAGGTAGTGATATCTCTTTTTAGAGATTTTTGTCTATCACTCCAAGACCTCCTGCAGAAATCATCCTAGTCCACCTCGCAATGACATTCCTGGCTTTGTCCTCAACACCCTTCTCCAAAGCTCTATTTGGATAGAGCTTTCACTTAGCTGCGTGTCTTAGAGGTACCATCCAGGGGGCTGGCACTGCGTTGACATCTTGCTGACAAGCAAATATACTACTTGAGGATTCATATCTCAAACTCATTACATTTTTTAAGTGTTTGGATCTAGCTGGAAACCATGTCAGTTATTAGAGCACATTTTAATCTTGTAAACACAAGACTAAATACTCATACTGGAGTAATTTCTCATTTCTATATTTCTCATACTGGAAAAGTCATTAACTATTAACATTTTGTATTTTTTACGTTTTATAGTTGATGTTTAAGGACAATAGAGTTCCTAATAAAAAAAATCCTAGTACATTGCCTGTTTAAATCAGGAATAAGTTCTGTTTCACCAGCATCTATTCTTTTCCTGTCTTGACTGGCATGACAGCACTTCTTAGTGGTCAAAAACTCCATGCGCATCACCAGACTTTCTTGGCTATCCAACTAGCACATTTCTTTAACATATGCATCCCATTACTATTCCAGTTCTTTCTTTGCCTCATTTATTAAGCATCTCCAATTACCTATTTTTCCATTACAACGTTCATCCCACCTTGTCATGACATTGATATTATAACATATGTCTCATATTGCCTCTTCTGTTTTCCCACTCTTAAGTTTTGCCTTTTGCTAGTAATTCATAAATTCATGACAGTCCTCTTTCTATTAACTCCTGGATATATATATATGAATATATATATATACATATATATATATATATTTCACTATTCTTTCAAAATGCTTTCTTAGCCACTCCATTTCTATCCCCAACTATCATGGATTCATGGGTGTAATTCTAGCCAGATGGTCTTCAGAACATCCAAAGAAATGTTATATTCTGTGATATACATATATCTTAATGCCATGCCATTTTGCTGCAATATGGACTAAATAATGTGTTTGGAAACTGGAAATAATATGACGCTTTCAAAACAAACAAACAAAAAAACCTCTTTCATGATGACCACTTAAATATCAAAAGGGTATAAAAATTCCAAAGACATGAGTGTATCAGATGATACAAAATTAAATCATCAAAGCTCACACTGTGTATTATTTTGTTAATAAAGTTCCTGAGGTGCCCCAAATATTTATCTACAGGCATGACCAAAACTGCCTCAGTCTAGGCATAGCTGAGACAGCAGCATACATGCATTGGATGTTCCTGTCTACTTGATAAAGGACTACAAGTATGCCAGAAGCCCAATAACTAATTACTTCATGAAAAATACAACCACTTAAGTAGGAACATTTGAGTGGTTGTTCCGAGATGTCTTTTTTAGATTGAGAGCAGTCTCTACTTGCAAAGTAGGATGAGCAAAAAGATGTAGTAGGCATTACTCAGACAAAAAGATTTTCTACTGCAAAGGATTTTCCCCATTATCAGAAGATACTGACCTTGGCAGTGTTAGGACAACTATGATCTCCTGTGCCAACTTTTATTTAATGAGAAGAGGTCAGTGTACCTACATTTAGGAGGAAGTTCTTCACTCAGAGGGTGGTGAGGCACTGAAACTGGTTGGCCAGAGAAATTGTGGGTGCCCCATCCCTGGAGTTGTTCAAGACTGCAATGTACAAGGCCCTGGGCAACCTGATCTGGTGGATGACATCCCTGCCTAAGGTGGGGGGGTGGGGGGTGGGGGGTGGAACTAGGTGATCTTTAAAGTCCCTTCCAACCCAAGCTGTTCTGTGATTTTATGATATAGGTGTAGGCTAAGAATTCTGAACTGAGGACTTCAGTTATAACCTTGTATTCAAAATTTCATATCTTGAAAGAAATTGCCTAGTTTGTAAGAAATATTCAGTATTTTTGGATAGAATTTGTGAGCCACCTAGTTCTTTACAGACATGTAAAATTAAGAAAAATGAAAGCTTTAATTCACTAGCAAGTAAGGCATATAAAGCTGAGCCACTGCAACAACTTTAATATTTGGGGAGGAGAGAGAAAAGAATCTACCCTTCAGTCTTGATTTGAAGATTTGCAGATTAAGAGAAACAGAAAGGTATTTTGTTTTACATCAGAAAAAAGCCTTCTTTGTTATAATTAATTAATTAATAACAATAACATTTTTATTAGTAAGTGAGTAAATGAAATTAATGGATAATGATAAAGAACCTAGTTGATACATATTTCTAAAATCTTTCACTAACACTTAATAAAAAGCAAAAAAAGAATAAAAAGTTTGCCAGTATCAGTAGGTCTACCTGTACAGCTACTGATGAACTTTCTAAGGGGACATTAGAAAATGTATCCATACCACTAGGAGTGACTAGATCTAGGCACTAGATCTGGCCCAGTCATTACTGAAGCTGGTGGCAATACAATGAAAAGTGCCAGTGATTGAGGTATTTAAAGCTGACATGTCACCTCTCTGTAGAACCACCAGATTCTTCTGCTATGTTCCTGACTCTCGTGTTGTTTCTGTACCTTAGCTCCATAATATTTACTGAGTTATCACATATCTTTTCTGCATCAACAGATTACTGCTGAGTGCATTCATTCGTTTCTGGGAGAAAACAATAAAATAAGATCACATCATACTATACATACCAGGAAACTGAGTGGTATAGTAGAAAAATATTCAAACAGTTGATGTTGCATAAAAAGAGTGTTTTACAGCAAAGAAATCACAACATGTAAGTGGCTGTCCAGATATGCAATAAAGTGATTTCCCACTTTTTGTTAGCCCAGTGCATGTTGTCTGTCAGCACTCAGCAAACAACACTAAGCAATAAAGCTTATCTGATAAAGAGGGTACAATATAAAGTGTAGTTGTTGTTGCTGTTATTCTTATTATTACTAATATTGTCATTCTTTGGTGAAAGACTGAATGGAGTTGGTACATGAAGAAGGTTGTCTGAATCGAAAGAATTGCCCCTATTTAGCAAGGGTGGAGTTTAAAGCAGAGTCTGGTGAAGGACAACATTAACTTAATGTATAAAAGATGAATGCAATATATGAAACACATAAAGGACAAAGGAAGGAGAATACTAAAAATTATTAGATGAATGAATGCTGTAGGAGGAAGAAAATATCTAAGGAGGTATTATTTAACCCATTAAGCAATCTGAATCTTTCCAAGTAAGAGTATCATTCTTATTAAATTGTTAGCTTAGTTTAATCTTTATGTTGTTCCATTAATTATATCAGTACCTAAGTGTTATGTCTGCAATCTCTAAACACAAATTCTTGCTTAAAGGTGGTTTACCTCAGCAATTTATTACTAAATCTCCCACTCAGAATGAGTAGCTGCTCTCTCAGCACATCATGTAGGATAATCCATTTTTTTCTCCAAAATCACAAATTGCTTTCATGGAAGACCATTACAAACTCCAGCCCCAGAGCAGACAACATGCAACCAACAAACAGCATGCACAAAAGAATCTTCAGAAAAAGGAACTAAAACCCCATCCAACTCTTTCATTAATCATATCATATCCTAGTATGTGTAAGCATAAATGTCTACTTAAGAGCTACATTCTTCAGATAATATCTTAGAATAAATATTCTTTGGGTAAAAACAAACATAAATAAATTTTAAAAGTAAGAAAATAAGATAGTATGACACCTTTCTTCAGAAAACAAATTTAGTCAAAATAGCAACTACATAACTCTTCTAAATAAGTTTTCCTGAGTAATATTCTCTTCCACTAATAAAAATGGTACTGCTATCTTATTGTGGAAGCATTTGGAAATTTCCTATTCAATCCCAAAAGTACCGAGGAAAGCTTAGACAGGGACAGAAGTCCATTACATCAGGAAAGATGGAAATTTGAATATTAAACATACACATTTTTCTCCTCAAAACAAAACAACACAAAATAACCAACCAAGCTAACAAACCAACCAACCAACCAACTACACACACACACATTATTTTAATTTCTATCCAAAACATCAAAGAAAATCACTTTTAAATAATTATAATTTAAAAGAAGAATATAAATAGGGAGCATTTTGAATTACTTTAACTTAAATTGACATGCTAAAATTAGTCCTGGAAAAGGATCCCAAGGAGAAATGGAGCACACAATTGATCATAAAGATAACCTTCAAAACCAATTTCTCATTTATGTTTTACTCTTTTTCCTTTCCTTCATTTTTAGCCCTTCTTTCAGTAAAGCTGAAACTCTGAATTCAATAGGCTTTAAATTTCTTGATGTCCTTATGTGAAATTGGCTGGATGGTTACACTTAAAAAGTTGGGGTCAATGGCTCAATGTCCAAGTGGAGACCAGTGACAAGTGGTGATCCTCAGGAGTCAGTATTGGGACCGGAGGTGTTTAACATCTTTGTCATTGACATGAACGTTGGGATTAAGAGCACCCTCAGCAAGGTTGCCAATGACACCAAGCTGTGTGGTGTGGTTAACACACTGGAGGGAAGGGATGCCATCTGGAGGGACCTTGACAGGCTCAAGAGGTGGGCCTGTGCAAATATCATGAAGTTTAACAAGGCCAAATGTAAAGTCCTGCACCTGGGCTGGGACAATCCCAAGCACAAATTCAGGCTGGGTGGAGAATAGATTGAGAGTAGCCCTTAAGTGAAGACTTGTGGGTGCTGGTGGATGAAAATCTCAGCATGAGCTCGCAATCTGTGTTTGCAGTACAGAAAGCCAACCATATCCTGGGCTGCATCAAACACAGCATGGCCAGCAGGGCAAGGGAGGTGATTGTCCCCTTCTACTCTGCTCTGAGGAGACCCCACCTGGAGTACTGCGTTCAGCTCTGGGGACCCCAACATGGGAAGGACATGGACCTATTAGAATGAGTTCAGAGGAGGGCCATGAAGATTATCAAAAGGCTGAAGCACCTCTACTGTGAAGACAGGCTAAGGGAGTTGGGGGTATTCATCCTGGAGAAGAGAAGGCTTTGGGAAGACCTTATAGCAGCCTTCCAGTACCTGAAGGGGGCCTACAAGAAAGTTGGTGGAGGGACACTTTATTACAAATTCCGGTGATAGGACATGGAGTGATGGTTTTAAACTCATAAAGGGTAGATTTAGATTAGATATTTAGAAAAAAAAAAAAAAGAAAAAAAAAAAAAGAAAAAAAAAATCTTTACTGTGAGGGTGGTGAGGCACTGGAACAGGTAGCCTAGAGAAGTTGTAGATGCCCCATTCCTGGAGGTGTTGAAGACCAGGTTGGATGGGGCTTTGAGCAACCTGGTCTAGTGGGAGGTGTCTCTGCCCATGTCAGGGGGACATTGGGTAATCTTTACAGTCCCTTCCAACCCAAAACATTCTGTGTTTTTATGATTCTAGGAATTCTCTAAACTAGAATGAGTTCTTAAATCAGTTCTTAGCCTTTAATCTAAATGTAAGAGAACACAGGCCTTGCTTTTACATGATTTAATGTATTTTTTCCTTCCTATTGTTAAACCTTTATTCTCTGTTTTTGATATCAAAATTATTTCCACGCAAGCTAATAGTTATGTCACAAATATTATATCCAGTAGTGAATAAATAAAATGACATCTGTTAGCTTTGGGGACCATCTCTTATGCCAGGGAATATGGATGTGATGTTAAATTTAAATTATATTAATTATAAGCACAATGGGATGGTATAATGGCCATTATAAGGGACTAGTAGCTTTCTGATTACTCTTGTGAAAAGCAGGAAGTGTGGCTGTAACCAAGGGAGTTGCAATAACAAACCTTACTGAAGAGGTTATATTTGAGAAGCATAGAAAAATAAAACAAACAACAACACCAAAAAAAAAAAAAAACAGCTTTTTCGTATTCAGGGGTACTGGATTATATACATATTTGTAGATGTTAATTTATGAAGGCACTTAAGAACACAATGAGCTAGAAATACACACAAAAATGTCAGGTAAGTTACTGTGATCTAAGACAGATTTCAAGATATTAAAACCTGGTAGCACAAGTCTTTCTTTTTCACGGTCTGGCACTGTCATTCATTAGTTGTTTTTGATACCACCATAATAACATAAGTAAACATATCATAGCTAAAAATAGTGGACAGATTTATGCAGAATATAAATGCAGTGATCAAGAGTGTCGGGGACAGAAAGTTAGAAGAAAATACTGTTGCAAAGTCACATTATGTATGATTGTACGTATTATAAAATATATATCATTATGTTATATATACTCACACATAATGTATGTCTGAGATTGAAGTATATCAGTCCTGCATATCTTGAAGAGATCCAATTCTGAAGTAGTTTTATTTATGAAGATGACTTTCTCCTCTTCTTTAATTAATAGAAGTTTATACAGATAGCAAAATGTCAAATGGCAAAAAAATTGTTGGTTAGTTACCTGAAATGTGGTTTAGTAGTCTCCCTCTTTCTTTCTGCTCTCTTGAAATTCATCATGTATGCTGGTTAAGCATTTTACTTGCTTTGACTTAAGCTTTCTAAGAAATGTAAGGTTCTGTATGGTTTTTGCACTTAATGTTTCCACGGTTTCTCTTTTTCCTACCTCATATAAGCTCTCATATATTTTTCCTTATATTTATTTGCAGGTAATTATGTCAGTTAATTCAATGTTTATTCTCTCCAGTGGCATTCTTCTTTATATACCCTTGCATAAGAAATACACATTTATAACTCTTCCCTCTTTGCAATCTCTTTCCATGTTTCCTTCTACAAAACCCACTAAACTCTGTTGCCTATTTCTTTCTGTTGAATCTTGTAATGGTAAAAATAGCAAGAAAAATGGTGCTTGGAAGAAAAGCAAGGTTAAAATAGCTAACAAAACATCATGTCTGTTGCTGTCTTGAATTCCATTCCATCCACACTTTCCTCATTCAGTCACTGTCAAATCCTTTTGCGGATTCCTCTGAGCAGAATAATACTTCTCACTCTTTTTAAAGACATCTTAAACATATTTAAAGTGCTCTGTAAACAATTATAAAAGGTACTGGGAATACAATGGTTTTATATGCATTGATTTAAAAAGTCAGAATTTGGAGTAAAGTAAGATTCAATCCATATCCCACCTTAATGAAAACTAGACTGGCGACATCATTTATCTTTTTTCATTGAGTTGAATGAGAAAGTTAGATAGCACAGTTTCCTTTATATATATATATATACTTTTCAAATATTATAATGAGATACATTCATAATAAAAAGCAATTGAAAGGAAAGAAACTTGAATGGTTCCTTTACTTATATATATATATATATATATATATATATTGTTTAAAGGAAACTAGATCCAACAAAATGTTTTTGCTTGAACAGGTGAGTAACATTTTTGAAAAGAAAAAGGACATTTTTGTACGAAGATTTTAACTTCTGTTAAAAGCTTTCCAATAAATATTTGAATCTAGATTTAGTCCTGACACAGAAACTTAACCTGTAAATACATGATTTATTCTTTGTGTTCCAGAACTTTTGGATCATCCCTGTTTTTTTGTTTGTTTGTTTGTTTTTTCTTTTTCTGTCCCTCTTAATATTAGAATTTCTGTATATCTTTCATTACTTTTTCACATAATCTCTTGGAGTTAATTGTATGTAAAAGTTAAACAGACACTATTTTAAAGTTATCTGGGATAACATCCAATTGTACTTTCTAAGGAAATTTTACAGAAACTTGAACAGAGCAATAGAAGACAAGATCCTCCTTTCATTCTTTGCATTTGCTTTTGAATCTTATTGAAAAAATAAGGAAGGGCTAGACTTAAATAATTCTGTGTTCTGAGTCTTCAGAACACTTCTAATAAAAATAATAATAATAATAATAAAAACTTTCATATTGCAACAACACCTTGTTTTTAGCAGTTCTAGCTGAACCCAAGTCTATCATGAAATATTGCCAATTATAGACAGCGACACCAGTCCACAAGGTTGTGGTATGAATTAAGATGTGCTTATAGTAATCTAATTGACTAAAGAAAAAAAAAAAATAACAGCTTACAGAGGGTCCTTACAATTAGTTAAATCATCTAGAAGCCAAAACAAACCAACCAAACAAAAATCTTTAGCCATCAGCATTATATGAATCATTCTGAGAAGCCTCTAGGCTAGGATAAAAGAACTTGACACAGGTAAAAAAGATAGAAGCAAGTATTATTCTTAACTATATAGGAATGAATTAGAAATAATTCTAAATATCAATTGCAGCTCTTAACTGAATATACATTACATTTTAAATGAGTCCTATATTTTTAATTCCTAAGCAGTATAAAAGGTGAGGACAAACAGTTTCACAGTTTTAAAGAAAATTATATGCTTTTCTGATTTTATTTTTGGTGGGACATTTTTTGTTTAACAACACATTAAAGATTAGGCTGCATTGTCACTGGCAAACATATTTTTTAATAGACAAAATGAAGCTCAAGAAGTGAGATAATAACATGCTAATATAAAAGCAGAAGACACCTCTCAGGATTCCTGCTGCATCACAGCACTATTGTTTCTTAGTCCCTTTACTTTTCAGTGCACAGTGTCGTGAAACTTGAAACTCCAACTCCTGCTGTCCCATCAGCATTTCCTTTTCTCCATATGACAACTTCAAAGACAACTGAGCTTCACTGAATATTCCACTGCAAAATTTCTTTTTTTTATTATGTTCCGTAGACTAACAACAGAAAGAAATTGGGGTTTTCCAAAATTAATTAATTCACTGCTCCTCTGCTGAAAATGAGACTGTCTGAAGCTTGAATATAACTTGGCATTAAGCAAGAAAAATCAAAGAATGGTGGTTTTTGAGAGCAAAGCTATATATTTTTATTTATTTTAATTTCAACCCTTCTGTACGCTTGACAATTGAAGCATGATTTCTCCTTTATCAAATATGAAAAGTAAATTTACGCTCTGTTTCAAACTTTTCCAAAGAGAAGGTATGACAATCAGTTCTCCCTCCCCAAGCCACTTCTGTCTATATTCAAACAAAAATTGAGGTTTCTTTCAGGTTGCTATTAGTTTGTATCATAGAAACACAGAATGTTTTGGATTGGAAGAGACCCTAAAAATCATCCAATGTCTCTAAACTTCATGATATTTGTGCAGGCCTCTGAGCCTGTCAAGGTCCCTCTAGATAGGGAACTCTAGATAGGGACCTCTAGATATACCTTCCTTCCAATGTGTTAACCACGCCACACAGCGTGATGTCATTGACAGCCTTGCTGAGCGTGCTCTTGATCCCGTTGTTCATGTCACCGACAAAGATGATAAACACCTCTGGTCCCAGTACTGACTCCCGAGGACCACCAGCCATCACTGGTCTCCACTTGGACATTGAACTATTGACGTCAACTTTTTAAGTGTAACCATCCAGCCAATTCCCTACACACCGAGTGGTCTGTCTGTCAAATCCACATCTCTCCATTTTAGAGATAAGGATATCATGGGGGACAATTTCAAATGCTTTGCACAAATCCTGCTAGATGATGCTAGTTGTTCTTCCCCTAACCACCAGAAGTCCACCATATTTGTCAGGCATGAACTGCCCTAATTTAAGCTATGTTGGCTGTCACCAATCACCTCCTTATTTTCCATGTTCCTTAGCATAGTTTCCAGGAAGATCTGCTCCATGATCTTGCCATGCACAGAGGTGAAACTGACAGGCCTGCAGTTCCTTGGTTTTTCCTTTCTTCCCTTTTTAAAAATGGGGGTTATGTTTCCCCTCTTCCAGTCAGTGGACTGCCATGACTTCTCAAATATGATTGATAGTGGCTTAGTAACTACATCCACCTGTTCCCTCAGGATCCACAGATGTATCTCATCAGGTTCCATGGGCTTGTGAACCTTTAGGTTCCTTAGCTGGTCTAGAACCTGATCTTCTCCTACAGCGGGCATCTCATAATTTTCCAGTCCCTGCCTTTGCCTTCTGGGACTTAATCAGTGTGGCTAGAGCTCTTGCCAGTGAAGAGTGAGGCAAAGAAGTAATTGAGTACCTCTGCTTTCCCCATATGCTGGGTAACCAGTTCTTAATTTTAAAAAAGTTGTAAAAATTCTTTTAGGCCTGGATTAGGCTTCCATTTTCTGCACAATACTACTCTTCTGTAAAAAAAAAAAAAAAAAAAAAAAAAATGTAGACAATTCCTTTTTGATGTAAGTTATATAATTAAAAAGGTTAGGAACATATTTAAGTGTAGCTATGCAAAAGCTGATTATGTATACAAATGTGCAAGAAAGAGAGAGAACACTAACAATTAACAACAACAACAAACTGTGCTTAATGACATGCTTTTGGAAGGACTTCTTTTACTAAGGAAAAGTACACCAACACTGAATGGTGCATTTTTTAACTCTGCATGTTAGCAGTTCTGGCAGAAAGTGTTACAGAAACCCTGCCTTTATTATCACAGTGCCAAGCCAACTGTCTCAAGGAAATTTCCATCAGAAGTTGCTGGGAGGTAATCAACTACAGAAACATTAAAGCCAGCTAAGTACCTTCCCAAGAAAATGATTACATCAAAAATTGTAATGCCGGAATGCACAATATGAATGGACTCTAGCATTCATCCTGAAAGAATTATCTGTTCAAAAGGTATGTAATGTATTTATTATGGTTTAATATTTCCCAAACAGTATTTTGACAGTACTAGAAGTTACACGACTATGTTTTTAAAAACAACAACAAAAGTAATATGGCTATATTCTATACTTTGTTCATTGTCGAGGTTTTATGACCATATCAAATTAAAGAAAAAAAAAAAAAAAAAAAAAAAGACATTTTCCCATAAGGTCTATGAATCAGGAATGGATTCAGCAGTCTTAATTTTTATGTCCAGCCACCACACTTGTGTTTTTTGTTTTGTTTTTTAAATCTGTAATACTGTCCATAATAAGCAAAACTTCCAAGATCTCCCATTCTTAGTATTCTCTGAGACAAGCGTACAAAAATAGTTTGAAAGGGAAAATGTTCAATCTATTTTTTTTCTCCCCTGGGGTTTCTCAACTGTTTGATTAGAGAATGACTGCATTCAAACATACTACCATTCTGTCAGCAGTACTCAAAGATTTGTACTTTCACTGCATGATAAATGAAGTTTACACAGTTTATGTTGTGTGAGGACAGAGTCTAGTGATTCAGTGACATGAATGTGATTTGTAAGTGTCTGATTTGGTTAATCATTAAACCCCATGTAGTCTTCAGGTTTTAGGAATTCTGCACAAACATGGAAATGAGACAGGTAAAATCCTTGGGTGGTCTAAATCAGTGTATAGTTCCAGGGAAGTAAAGAAAAACATACCAGCTTCTACCATCAAATGATCTGTCTGGTGAATATTTTTTCCACTTAAATGGTAAAGAACAGATTACTGTTTAAAATGAATCCACTGTTTAAAAAAGTTTAATTGTTGACACATTGGTCGTATACACTTTCCCTTGCAATGTTGCTTGGCATGCAATATATGCATAGATATATGTACAAAATAGATGATTACTTCATATTAACTTCAGTTTACAGGTATGTTAAATTTATATATATATACAAACATTTCATCTGTTCTAAAAGTTGATTAGTCTGTCTAGTGATAGTTACTGAAGGTCTGAATCAGGGTAAATAAGTAGAAGTTTGGTCTTCTCAGTTTCTTAACGGGATATTAAGAGATAACTCGTTCACTGTCTATAAAAATGACTTAAAAGCAAGATAATCCTGAAAGAAAAATGTTATTTCCTTTATCACATAAGAAACATCATGAGCCACTGACTGGACATTGACACTAGAAACCTGAGAACTCTAATGCAGTAAAAAGCTAAAATTTCATCCAACTTATATCAAAATGGGATGTTTTTAAATATTTTGACTCAAAGTAACAATGCCTTGATAGCTTGTTTTGTCTTACAAAAAAATACAGAATAGATGATCTAAATAGTCCCTCCTAGTGTTAAATGCACAAATATGAACTACATTTGGAAGATGGAGAAAAAAGAGACGGAATGTCCTCATGCTTAAGGACATAAGCTAAACTTAACTGCTGTAGTCATTAGAAATAGTGTTAAAGTAATAGTAGAATAACTATTATCCACTAGATGGTCTGCTGCACTTTTCCATAGTGTTTTTCACAGACATAGTCAAGGTACTTGGCTGGACTAACACCACCTTTCTCTGTAATTTTTTGGTATCAGCACCCATCTTATAGTCTCAAAGCTCCAAACTGCCCATGACCTGTCAAACACAGGCTCATTGTCCCTATGCCCTTAACTTTATGGGAATACGCATTTATTGACTGAAGGGATAAAAACATGTAGCTTGCTCAATTGGTATGTTTATCTTAATATGAGATCTACCCTCAGGCAAATATTCTAAGACTCCAAATACCATTTTCAGCTACATAAATATCTCTTACACAGAACACAATCCATGTTTTCAGACAGTCAATGTTATAAATAAGTGTAATAGGTCACCCTGACAGGAAACATACCCAAGAAACTGCTTTTCTCCTTGAATGAAAGACATAGAATCATACAATGGCTTCAGATGAGGAAGGGACCTTAGAGACCACCTAGTTCCAATACTCCTGCCATTGGCAGGGATACTATCCACTAGATCAGGCTGCCCAGGGCCTCATCTAACTTGGTCTTGAACACCTCCAGAGATGGGACATCCTCAGCTTCTCTGGGCTTCTTTGTTCCAGTGCCTCACCATCCTCTCTGAATGAAGAAATTCCTCCTAATCTAAATTTCCCCTCTTTTACTTTAAAAGCATTCCATGTCATTATCTGACTGAGCAGAAAGTTGCTCTCCAGCTTTAAAAACAAAAAACAAAACAAAACAAAACAAACAAACAAAAAACTTCAGTACTGAAAGGATGCGATGTGGTCCCCCCAGAGCCTTCTCTTCTTCAGGCTGAACAGCCCCAGCTCTCTCAGCCTTTCAGCCCCCTGCTTCAGCCCTCTGACATCTTTGTGGCCCTCCTCTGGACCCATTCTAACAGATCAACATCCTTCTTGTGCTGAGGGCCCCAGACCTGGATGCAGTACTCCAGGTGGAGTCTCACAAGAGCAGAGCAGAGGGGGGCAATCCCCTCTCTTGACCTGCTGGTCACTCCTCTGTTGATGCAGCCCAGGATGCAGTTGGCCTTCTGTGCTGCATGGCCTACTGGCGCATGTTGAGCTTTTCATCCACCAGAACCCCCAGATCCTTCTCTGCAGGGCTGCTCTCAGTGAGTTCTTCTCCCAGTCTGTTCTCATGTCTGGGATTGCCCCAGCCCAGGTGCAGCACCTTGCACTTTGACTTGTTGAATCTGATTCACATGGGCCCAATTCTCAAGCATGGCCATATCCCTTTGCATGGCACCCCTTCCTTTTGGTGTATCAAGTGCATCACTCAGCTTGGTGTCATCTGCAAACTTGCCAAGGATGCACTTGATCCCACTGTTTACGTCATTGATAACGATATTAAATAGTAGCAGGCTCAGGACAGATCCCAGTGGGACACCGCACATCACCGACCTCCACCTGGACATGGAGCCATTGATCGCCACTTTCTGGGTGCAGCCTTCAAGCCAATTCCTTATCCACTGAATGGTACACCCATCAAATCCATATCTCTCCAATTTGGAGATCAGGATGTCACGTGGGACTGTGCCAAAGTCCTTACAGAAGTCCAGGTGGATGACAACATTGGTCAGTCTTCCTTTGTCAACTGATGCAGCCACTTCATCATAGAAGGCCACCAGATTGGTCAGGCATGATTTGCCCTTGGTGAAACTATGCTGGCTGTCTTAGATCAGCTCTTTGTCTTGCATGTGCCTTGATATTGCTTCCAGGAGTATCTTTTCCATGATCTTCCCAAGCACAGAGGTGAGCCTCACGAGTCTATAGTTTCCCAGGTCCTCCTATTATCTGTAGGTTTGTGTCCAGTGCACCCCACCAATAAGCACACAGAGTCAGAATCCCATGAAAGCTTAGGGGTCCTAAACCAGTTATAAAAATAATCTAAGCAAGTATGTCATGAATACTCTTCCTTTTTATGCCATTCCTATTTCTGGACAAATTACTATTTCTTTTTTGTTTGTTTGTTTGTTTGTTTCTATATCAAGAAAAAAAAAAAAAAAAAAAAAAAAGGAAAGAAAAAAACAGCCTTATGGTATCCACAAGATATTTTCCTTTATATGTTTGTTTATATTTGGTTCTGGAATAATTTTCAAATATGTGTTTTAAAATGTCTTATCAACAAAAAGTCATCAACAAAACTTAACATTTAATCATTTCTCAGCAAACAAATGTGTCAAGTTTGATCACTGCAACTATTCTGTAGAAGTTGCTTTTGTACCTTGAGCTGCTAAAAAGAAGTGTTGATATGCAGAGTTTATAGTTTGTCCCTTGCTTAGAACACCATGATTACACAAAGAAGAAACTTCAGATGAATACAGATTCAAAGGAATAAATGAACATCTTAAATGATGGCAGTCCAGATGTCAGTATTACCTTAATGTAAACAAAATTGTACCAAATGGAATGAAAATTTGAATGAAATTAAAGTTATCCACAGAATTCCCATATTAGAGTTTACTATTCTCAGTCATCAAGCATATTCCCTTTCCCCAGAACTGCTGTGTTCTTGTCCTTCATGTGCTCCTGTACGCATTCACTTCTCATGTCACATTTTCTTCTATTCACTTTTATAGGTAATGTTATATTTTTGTCCCACTCTATCTGTACTATTGTTTTCTTGCTCTAATAATTTTAGAATTTATATTGAAAATCTTACCAAAAATAATGAAGAGTTAATCTCTGTTTTGCCACCTTGCAAAATCAAGATTTTTTTTTTTATTATTTATTTATTTTTTTCATTCATTGCAATTGTTTCCTTATTTCCTTACCCTCCTGGATATTTAAGAACTGATCTAGAAAACTTAATTTTATTACTCTTTCAGTAAAATCAGTGGGCCTTACACTAAAAGCAAAATAGCTTTAAAGTTTTAAAAAGTGTTATTGCCTTGATTAAAAACTGTAGAAGTAAGCACATATTTAAATAAATGTATTGCTGACTAAAGTCCATAGTTTCCAAATCAACTAATTTACTAGAGCCATAAATAATAAGAAAGAAAAAAACATATTGCTTAAAGAATTATGTGCTCTCCTACACGGTAGATCAGCAACTAGTAGTAACCTTAATGTGTTGCTCACTGTAATAGGAAGAGGCAGCATGTGCAGAATATTTTATTTAAATGTATTGAACTTTTGACATATGGTTTTTAAAAAATGATGGAAAAAAACTTAAATCATATTTTACAGTATCTTTGCATATTATTGACTGGCAATACTAAAACAAATGTTTTTACAAATGCTTGAAGTACTCATCTATCATACAAGGCTCAGGCAAGACTCATAAGACTCATTCATGTATCATTGATGAAGGGCTACAGAAAGGCAAACTTTCAAATGACCTTCTATCTATCTAAATTACTGCAATGAAATGAACATGTGAAAAATACCATATGATATTCAGTGACATACACTCCTAGTAAGTGATCCTTTCACATCGATTGCAGTATCAGATGCTTAAACTGTAACTGGGCAACTGTTCTAGGTTGTTCTATCCTTACATTTCTCATCCTGCAATGATGAGGCAGAAAATGGTTCAGCTGTATCTTGTTATAAGACTTCCACAAGGTAAAGAAGTTGGGTGTTCAGCATTTAGGGAGTCTTTAAAGAGCAGCAGTTGGTGTAATAATTATTGATTGCAAGGAAATAGGGTCTCCTCTGTGCCTCATACTATTCAACATTTTGTTGGGAGCCTGAAACCCATGATACTGCACCTTATGGTGTCTGTTGACTTAGACCTTGCACTGATTGATAACACAGATGACCACACTGAGAAACCTGATGCTCCAAAGAAAAGACTGTGCCAAGGGGTTATCCCAGAAGCTCTATGGTTGCATCTGGACAGTCACACATATACTGACTGTATATTAAGAAGGCAGTGACTAAATATTGGTCTGACTAAATTTTACTCTGATGAATAGAATAGACTAGACTAGACTAGACTAGACTAGACTAGACTAGACTAGAATAGAATAGAATAGAATAGATCAATTTGAAGGGACCTTCAAAGATCATTGTGTCCAGCTGTCTGATCTCTTCAGGCTTAACCAAAAGTTAAAGCATATTAACGAGGGCATAGTAAAAATGTCTCTTGAACATTGACAGGCATGGGGCACCAACCACCTCACTAGGAAGCCTGTTTAAGTGTTTGACCAGCCTCACAGTAAAGAAATTTTTCCTAAAGCCCAGTCTGAACGTCCCCTGGTGTAGCTTTATGCATTTGCCATGTATACTGTCATTGGTTACCAGGGAGAAGAGACAGGCACCCTTCTCTCCAGTTCCCTTCCTCAGGAAGTTGTAGAGAGTGAGATTACTTCTTAGCCTTCTTTTTTTTTCCAGACTAGACAACCCAAGTGTCCTCATCCTCTCCTTATAGGACATGCCTACCAGTCCTTCTACTATTTTTAACTGTCTCATACTGAATTGAAACTCCTTGAACAAACTAGGAGACCACTAGCATATGAGAACGGAATAACAATTCCCTTTGAATTCTAAGTTTTCATAATTAAAGTTTTCATAACTTTATTAAAAACATGACTGTCTGACAGAGAACTTCCATCTCTGCCTTGAAAAGGAAGTTGCTATGTTTCTTGTGTATCTTCCATGTCACCTTCTCAAATATTGTGTTTAAAGTTGCAAGCTGTCATGCTTATCCTCTGCAGAGCAGTGATCCTCTTAGCTAGGATTTATGCACAATTGCTTTTGCAGTTTTGAGCATGAGAAGAATAAAATGCTAATGCCACTTTTCTCACGAAACAGCAAATAACATTTACAGTCACAGCTTCAAGAATACTGAACAGGGAGAAAAAGATAAACAAGGAAATATTCTTACTGGAACTGTCCAGTATCTAAATTCAGGAACCTCAGTTTCTCCTCCTCCTCTACACCCCCCTTCTCCCTTTGCCTGCTCCATTGCTTGGACACCATGTGTCCATTCAGCAGCAGAGAGCACTGCATAGCAGAGGTGTAGTGGGTTTACATGGCAAGGTTTTGGTAGCAGGAGGCCATTGGGGTGGCTTCTGTGAGAAGGATCTAGAAGCTGCCCCATGTTTGGTAAGGGCCCCACTGCTGACCAGAGCTGAGCCAATAAGCGATGTTGTTTTGCGCCTCTGTGAGAGCAGATTTAAGACAGGGGAAAAAAACGCTGCGCCACACAGCAGCTGGGAGACTCAGAGGAGTGAGAAAAAGCCTTGCAGGCACCAAGGTCAGTGAAGAAGGAGGGGGAGAGGTGCTCCACGCGCCGGAGCAGAAGTCCCCTGCAGCCTGTGGTGAGGACCATGGTGAAGCAGGATGTCCCCCTGCAGCCCATGGAGTACCACAGTGGAGCAGGGTTCCATGCTGCAGCCCGTGGAGGAGACCATGGTGGAGCAGGTGGACCTGCACTGACAGAGGCTGCAGCCTGTGGAAGAGCCCTGCCAGAGCAGATTCTGGGCCAAACCTGTAGGTCGTGGAGAAGAGACCACGCAGGAGCAGGTGACCTGGCAGGAGCTGCTGCCCGTGGGGGATCCAGGTTGGAGCAATTTGCTCCTAAGGAATGGACTCCGTGGTACAGATCCATATCTGGAGCAGTTCTTGAAGAACTGCTGCCTGTGGGAAGCCCACGCCGGATCAGTTCAGCAAGGACTGCATCCTGTGGGAGGGACCCCACAGCACAGGGGACGAGAGTGACTGAGAAGGAGCAGCAGAGAAGAAGCGCTATAGACTGACCATAACTCCCATTCCCCCGTTCCCCTGCGCCACTCATGGGGAGGAGATGGAAGAGGGTGGATGGGGGGGAAGGTGCTTTTGGTTTCTTTCCTTTGTTTCTCACTTCTCTAGCTTGTTAGTAATAGGCAATCAATCTTACTATCTCCCTACGCTGAGTCTGTTTTTCCTGTCACGATAATTACTGCGCAATCTCCTCGTCCTTATCTCAACCCTTGAGCCCTTTTCGTCATATTTTCTCCCTGCTCCTCTTTGAGGAAGGGGAGTGAGAGGGGTTGTTGTGGAACTCGGCTGCCCACTTGAGCAAAACCACCACAAGGGGGTATAAGAATTGTGAGCAAAAAGGCCAAAATGTGAAATGAAAGCTTGGCTGCATAATTAATAAGTTTTTATATAGGACAGTTCTATCTTGTTGGACAACTGAGCTAACAGTTATTGTTGAAATGAAGAATTATAAAATAATAAATAAATAAATAAATAAATTGAGAGAAAAATAATAGCATGCCCTGTTTAACAACTGAAGTTCTAGTACATCGGTATGGAATTGAGACTTAAAGCGGAGTTGCAGTAAAGTTATGACAAGAAATTATCATATATTTATCATCTTTCTTATTTAGTGTTCTCATATTTCTGGCTGGTTGGGTACAAATTCGTGACTGATTCATGTAGAATATCAACTGTTTTCACAGTGTATTTATAAAATACTTCTAATGGTTCATCATGGAATATTTTGCTTTTTGATTAAAAAAAATCAATGCAACAGTGAGAATGAAAATGAGAGAAAACACTTGTCATTTGTTCAGAAAGCTTTTGTGTTTTGTATTCCTGTTAGCTTTTTTTTTTTTTTTTTTCCTGTCACTGTGCCTACCCTTCTTTCAGCAGGACCAAATCTGGCAATTACATTGCAAAAAATAATACACTGCCTCACAGTTCACATATTACCAGGGGAACTGGCAGGATATGATTTGCAAAAGTGCTGAGATCATGTAACAACAAGCAAAATTGCTGTACCTTGAACACATCACAAGTTCTGCTGTAGCAAAGATTCTGAAAAAGTATGTTGTCAATATACAAAATAAGGCATCAAAATTAGAAACTTTTGTCCTTTTTCCACTACAACTTCCTGTTTGTGAAATGGGGATAACACAGCCAAATATTTTACAAGAATACTGTGAAAATACATGCATTATTGTATAAGGGGCACTTGGTTACTGTACTGACAATGGCAATAATTCTCTGTAATAATAATTCTCCAGGACAGGTCAAGTTTTAAAATAACATGCAGAAACTGAGATGGTCACCAGAATGCATCACTTCTCACTGATATTCATTCATCTATTCAGGAGGCAGGAGATATGGAAAAAATGGTCAGTGGACATATTTTTGCATTTACATAACTAAAAGTTGGCTTTAAACACCAATGTTTCTGAAGTAACCAATAACGGAAGACTAATAATGGAAGATGGCAATAACTAATGAAGGAAATAGCAGAGGGATCTTACAAAGTTTATAGAATGAGCAGGAAAATAAAAAAAAAAATAATAATAATAATAATAAAGAAAATCTGTATTGATACTTGGTGCTTAGTAGCAAGTTAAAATTGCTCAGTACATATAATCATGAACATTTCAGAGTTTTCCATATATAATTCTAACATCAAAATAAAGTGGGGCCCAGAAAACTCATCTTTAAAATACCAATTATGTATCTATACTTTTAGGCAATTGTCTGTCTCTCTTTACAAGTAAAAAGTGACCAGTTATGCACACTATGGTATGGCTCTGTGAATTTATTATTTACACAAATAGTATAGGAGTGAAATTTTAAAATGAAATATGTACAATACCCTACCCATCCTTAATTGGCCTATGAACTTATCAGTACAAAAACATAATCTGTTTTAAAGAGCACAGAGGTGATTGAGCTAGACAACACCTGGATATCTTTAATTCTCAAAGTTAGATTAATTTATTTATTTTCTGAACAATATTCAAATACTTGCACCTGGATTCCAAAGAATATCAAGTTATTGTGTCAGCTTGACATCATTTTTTTATTTTATTTTTATTATTTTTTTTACTATTTCCTTCTTAAAGAACCATGAAAACATTATTTTATATTAATGAAATTATGCAGTATTTTTATACATATGCCCTAAAGTATAGTATTTGCCGTTTACTGTTTAGAAACACTCTGCCCTATGGACAGATGTGACCAACAAATTCAATTCCTACAGCACATTGAGCTTCAGCAAACTCTGACTTTTTTATGTTGCAACATTATTTTGTTTTATTATTTTAGCCAAAGAGAGCAGTCTGTGATCAGCAAAGAGATGTTTTTATCTTAATCATCGATCCCGTATTCATAAATATTCAGATTTTCAGTCTCCCAGGAACACTGCTCAGTATTTCTTGGTATTGAAATAAAGCAATGAAATCATTTCAACCAAAACTCGATACTCGAAAGCTGATAGTCCCATTACATTAGCAGCATAAGATCTTTTTCGTTTCTGCTTGTTTAATGTTTGTCCAATTCTAAGCTTGCAGGCTACAAAGCTTTCACATTAAATGTAGCTCCATTTAATTCATGAGGAATACTTAAAAGGTATCAGACCTTGAATTTGCTGTATCTGGAGGGAAACATTTTCTTTATTCTTACTACCACATTCTGGTAGTGTTGGCTAGTGATTAAACATGTCAGGGACCAAGAAACAAGTCAATACATAAAATAAATAAATAAATAAACAAACAAAACAGTCTGACACTATTTATTAGTGTCAGTGAAACCTGACACTAATATAAAACTGGAATAATGTCATTAAATTTAATAGATTAAAACTGGTACTTAAAAACAATTTGCCCACAGTGTCTTGGAATTGAAGAGAAGAAATTAAAGTACTTTTCAAATCATCTCCATAGAAAACATGAGTATGGAAATGTAATTCTTTATGATGCAGCGAATACAGCAAGTTATCTTAATTCCTTCAAGTCACAGGCCTTCAATTTATCATGCTCAGTTCATAGAAGAAGCTATGTATTTTTTGTAAATATATATGCATTAGAATGAGAACGCTTAAAACATAATGATGACTGTGACTTTGATAATCTCTTGTAGGAAAATCAAATTATACATTTTTACAATTTCTTCTTTGTACATCAATTTCACACAAATATTAAGAAGAAAATCAAATAAAATGTAAAGTGACACAAAACAACCTGATTGTCCTTATAATAATAGATAAAGAGGCAAAGAGAAAAGGGAACATTTGCATTCTTAAACTCTGGTGTTTCAGGTTATGCAGTTAATTCAGTATCAGGACACTGCCTGAAGAAAGATTTTTTTTTTTCCTCTGCTTATTTCTTCTCTTGTTTAAGATATAAAACTATTAGAGAGCATCCAAAGAAGGGATGTGAAAATGGTGAAGGGTTTAAAGGGGAAGATGTATGAGGAGTGACTGAAGTCCCTTGGTTTGTCCAGCCCAGAGCAGAGCAGGCTGAGGGGAGGCCTCATGGCGGCCTGCAGCTCCCTCACGAGGGGAGTGGAGGGACAGGAGCTGGGCTCTGCTCTCTGGGGACAGCGACAGGACCCGAGGAAACGGCATGGAGCTGGGACGGGGAGGGTCAGGCTGGGTGTTAGGGAAAGGTTCTGCACCCAGAGGGTGGTTGGGCACTGGGACAAGCTCCCCGGGGAAGAGGTGACATCATTGAGCCTGCTGGTGTTCAAGAAGTGTTTGGACAACACTGTCAGACACATGGTCTGATTTTTGGGTGGACCTGTGTGGAGGCAGGGGTTGGACTCGATGATCCTTGTAGGTTCTTTCCAACTCAGGATAGGAGTGCTGATTCTATGTAATGTAATTCAGGATGAACCTACAAAGTATCTGTCCAAGTTACATTGTCTTGATAAATATAAATTGATTGAAGTTGGGTGAGAGAAAGAAAGGACACACTATACATATTTTGAATTTTTCATATTATATTTCAATAGACAAAATCATATAGGTATGTTATAGGCATATGTAATACTTTCTCCTCTACTAAAATTTGTGTGAGAATGATTATAAGATTTGAAATATTAAGGTCATAAGTACCTTAAATATCAGAAGTAAAGGAATTGTGCGCTCTGAATTTTATACACATAAATCATCTCTTTATTTTCCATGTGCCTCAACGTATTTTCCCGGATGTTCTGCTCCATGATCTTGCTGGGCACAGAGGTGAGAGTGTCTGGCACAATCCAAGAAAATTAAGTTTTCTTTTCATGAAGAAAATGGCAACAGAAAGATAATATCATTATTCAAATGAAGTTGTTTCTGATCACTTTACTTCTCACCAGCAGGATTTATCAAATGGCCACGTACTAAATGTGGTTTATTTTCATTTGTTGGGCCTTTTTTACAAATTTCCTAGGAATTGGTAAAACAAAGAGAATAACTACAGATACCTAAGCTTTCCCAAACTATGTTAATATCCTCATTAATGAAATTTGTTACACTGTTCACATATAGTTAGTAGTATAAATTAATGCTTTTGTATGAGACAAAAACTGCTACTGATTTTCTAAAATTAAAAAGTGCATATTTATAAATTGTATATATACCTGTTTCTAGAAATTATACATAGCAAGTCGAAATGTCTCTTAAAATAGAGTTTTCACTGGATAACTGGACATACAGGATTTTAAAGTGAAAAGTAACGTGAAATGGTGCTTTACCTATCTAATCTTATAGCATATATAGTTATTGGCATAATATCTGAAAGTTATATAACCATTATGGATTTTTTTATCCTCATAATGCAATACGCATGGAGAGCATTAAATCCCCCATTTTACAGATGAAGAAAAAAGGAGCACAAAGAAGATTACCACTTGCCTAAAGTGACATGGCTGATCTGTGGGTACACTGGGAACTATAAAATTCTTAACGGTATGGTCCCTTTTATGGATAAAAACTTCTATAGATTACTTTTCCTATGGCATATGAAAATAAATTACAATATTGCAAATAGAGCTAAATAAACACAGCAAGAAAGGAAGCAAATATAAATGCTTGCTTCATGCATAGTGCAGATTTTATACAATTTCATTATCATATAAATAGCTCACATATATAATCTTTCGTGTGTTAATTCTGATAAATGTTACAGTAAAAATTAAGATTAATTGGGGCTGCTTTGAAAGATTTGCTAGGAGTTATATCTGCAGTACTTTTTAGCCTAGTTACATTATGTTCTGAAAAGTTTCAGTATTCTATTAGTGATTTACGATATCTACTTACTTGTATTTTTATAGACTGCTAAACTGTATAAAATTGCTTTTTTCAGTCAACTTTTGATGCTTAGAAATATTTTCTGTCCTTTTTTTTTTTTCTTTTTTTTTTTTTTTTAAGCTCAAGTCTTCAGAATATACAGCGATCTGCTAGACTGAATTGCTAAGTGTTTTGGAAATTAATACGATTGCAGAGAAGAAGTATTAAATCTGCATAAACCTACAAAGGTTCAC
Organism: Stictonetta naevosa; assembly: GCA_011074415.1. Lineage (NCBI taxonomy): Eukaryota > Metazoa > Chordata > Aves > Anseriformes > Anatidae > Stictonetta > Stictonetta naevosa. The sequence goes on along the minus strand of CM021697.1, from coordinate 166,487,782 downwards.
AGCTAAAATAGGTTACAAAAAGAAATTGAAGGGCAAACATTATTTGTTGTCATTGAAGGACAGTAAGTTTTCTCACAGTCACAAAGGTATCTAGGGATATATTAATTCTTCCTTTGGATCTTACACATGCTGATGTACTGCATACATTTCTATGTAGATATAGATTCAAATAAGGTAGCTGAGAGCAGGAAAGAACTTTATCTAGCATATTTAATGAAATATGAAGTGATACACTAGGAGTCTGATTTTTTTTTTTTTTTTTTTTTTTAGTGACTTACACCTGGTGAAGACATTTTGTCTTTGAAAAGTGAAGGAAAGATGGTTTTAAAATATAACTACAACAAAATGTTATCATTTTATTCTCAGTTTGCACAGATTTACAAAACTAACTGTTATATAGGATAAACTATGAAAAGCACATTTCAGAACAAGCACCTTTTATTTCACAGCTGTACCAAGCATAGCCTTTCACAGCCCAATAAAAACTTTGTGCCATGCTACTGCATGAAAAACTATGACCCAAAGTGACTTTTTTGGGTATCTCCATTTACATCAGTAGATTGTATCAGAATCTTATTGTATCCTATTGTCTTTCAGCTGCAGTTCAGCATTTCAAAATTTTCACAACAGGAATTAAATAAACTTAGATATCCTGTCTTCTGCATTTACCTTTTCTTCTCCTACATACTGCTAATTTTCTTTTGAATGTCATTCACCCAGTTATGTTAGATTACTACAAGCAAATCTGATTTTCTTTTATGGCATTAACTGCTCTGCTGCCTTGGTGCTCTCTCTGAAAGAAATGGGCACAGTGTACCTTCAGCCAAGAGTGCCAAACTCAACAATGCTCATCAATGAAATTCCCCAGAAAACTTAATAAAATATGAAAAACATTTATCTCATTTTCAGTGAATAAATGCCATGTCCCAAAGTTAGCATCATACTTTAAAATCACGCAATAACATGTTAATGAATAGAGATATTCTTTGTTGTTACTTAGCACTCTTTAGAATTCTATAACGCATATCATGCAAGTGTTCCTCTGGGATGAAACAGCAAAAAATCTTTAATAAACTATGAACAACATTTCAGCCTGAGTGATAAACACTTTGCTGCAAAAGTATTACTGGATAAATTACATTAAAAATAAACAAACGAGGAGATATTATTAAAAGTTTGCCTCTTTTTCCAGATAAGTCTCATACTAGAGTTTGCTTAGAATTAAGCACCAGTAAATCTTTAATAAGGTGTGAATGAATATAGCAATCACTTGAGAGTTATTGACACATCAATATCCATAGAATAGTATCTTATTAAACTATTGCAGTTCCTTCCTTGATAGACATTATATATTCAGTATTAATAATGCATGAGCATTTTTAATTCATTTCTCTTGTTACACCCTATCCTTACTCCTGCAGCAACATTATTAAAACTGATTTTATAAATATCATTTTCTCAAGATACATATGTTAAATGTGACTGGTACTGAAGAGTTGTAAATGTAGCTGAGCTTAAAATTCCCAGTTTATTGCTGATAAATAATACATGGCTTAACAAACAGAAGCATGTTGCACTTAAACCGTTTTTGTTGTTGTTGTTTTATTAACCAGATTGACCCAGAAGGAAAGAGAAAGCTCTGTCTTTTACAAGTCTGGCCTGTATTTGTACATTACTAATTTGCTAAGATCAGGGAGCTATGCAGGTGTGGATGCTGATCTTTTCACTTTGACATCTGGCTTCTGAGGGTTCTTATGGCAGTAGCATCCGCATCTTTCTTACACTCCCACATGTCAATTGCTGCTATATTAAAGTCATGCTCCTAATCTAATTCAGAGTACCACATCCCTCTAAAGACAGGGAAAACTGTTTCATTTGGCTTTTGTCTTCACCTGACACAATGCCACTCACAATTGTTTTCTACCAGACCAAAACACTGAAAGGTTCTGCAGTGACATTGCCCTGCTGTCCTCCCAAGTCAGTCGGACAAGCACAGAAAGCAGCTGTGGTTAGAAATGAGACAGTGAAAGAACTGTATTTTTTGAAGTAGAGATTTACACCACTTTGCAGAATTTAAGGTTCCACAAAATGAGGGAAGAGCTGTATCTACAACCTGCACTGTTACACTGCACAACAGTGAATCCAAGCAATTTTTGTTAATCATTTGATGTTTTTAATTCATAAATGTCAAATCATTTTACAGTTATTAGTGAATGATTTTTTTTATTTTTTTTTTGAGACTTGAGCCCAAGTAAAAGGTAACCATAATTTTCTGAAATCACTGATAAGGACACTGAAACTTGGTGATATGCTGTGCTTGGCTTGTATAACCCCTGTAGTCTCTGGCAGGGCTGCACCACTTGAAATTATTTCTGTGCTTTTTCCAAAATGCACCTTTTATTTCATGTTTCTGTAGATGATTTAACACTTTTAGTGATGTACTTAAATTGGAGGATCAATATTATGAGATTGTGATGTCACTAATATTGGTTTTGATAATCACAGAATGACAGAATCACAATATGGCCAAGGTTGGAAGGGACCCCTGAAGATCATCTAGTCTAACCCCCCTGCCGAGCAGGATCACCTAAAGCACATTGCCCAGGATGACATCCAGGCAGGTTTTGAATGTCTCCAGAGAAGGAGACTCTACAACCTCTCTGGGAAACCTGTTCCAGTGCCCTGTCAGCCCCACAGTAAAGAAGTGCCCCCTGATGCTCAGATGTAACTTCCTGTCTTCAGTGGGGATATTTAGGTGTTAACTTGGAGTCCTTCTAAACAGATGTATTCCTATTGAGCTCCAAACTTTGCACACATGACAAAAGGACAATTTTAGGGTGGAAGGTAAGTATAGGTAAGTATAAGGACAGATACGACAGGAAGACTTCTGAACAGTGACCTAAAGTCCATCTGGAGTCTGGTCACCCATGGTGTACCCCAGGAGGAAATACTGGGGATATTGCTCCTTAAAATCTTTACTAATAACATGGATGATGGGACCAAGTGAACCCTAAGCAATTTTACAGAGCAAAATTGGGAGAAATAGTTTATATAGCAAATAGTTATTCAGAAACATTCAGAGAGACCTCAACAGGCTGACAAAATGGGCTAACAGGAACCGCATTAAGTTCAGCAGTGGGAAACACCAAGTCCTGCACCTCTGGAAGAGTAACATGAAACATAGCACAGGCTGGTAGCTGACTGTGGAAAGCAGCTTTGTAGAGAAAGACCTTGGGATACTGGGAGATAACAATCTGACCATGAGTCCTTGATGTACCTTTGCAGCAAAAAAAGCCAATGACTACCTTGGCTACATTAAGAAGATTGTTGCCACCAGGTCAGGTGAGGTAATCCTTCCTTTCTCTTCAGAAATGGTGAGACGCATTGGGAGTGTTGGGTCCAATGCAGGAGTCTGTAGTGAAAAGAGACATAGACATAATGGAACAAGTCCAGCAAAGGGCCATGCAAGTGATTACAGGAATGAAGAATGAGTGTTGAGACTTTTCAACATTAAGAGCATGCTCAAGGGGATCATATCTATCTGTATAGATCCCTAATGGCAGGGAGCAAGAAAGATGGAGTCATATTCTTCTTAGTGGTGCTCAGTGAGAGGACAAGAGGCAGTTGTCTCAAATAGAAATACAAGAAACTCTATTTAAATAAATTCTATATTAATACTATTTAAACATTAAAAAAAAAAAAAAGTTTTGCTTTTTGTTCGTTTGTTTGTTTGTTTTGTTTTGTTTTGCTGTGAAGTTGCTCAAACACTGGAACAGTTTGCCATGAGAATTTGTAGAGCCTCCATTGCTGGAGATATTCAAAGTCCCACTGGACTTAGTCTTGAACAATCTTCTGTAGCTGACCCTGTTTTGAGCAAGGGGTTGGATTAGATGTCCTCCAGAGATGCCTTCCAATTTCAGCCATTTTGTGATTCTGTGACATAGCAAGAAAGTTGTAATTAGACTACTTTTAATAATGTGATACATGTTACGTATAGTATATATTCTTAACTATGTAAACACAGAGACAACTGAGAAAGATATTTATTCAGTTTACAGTCAAAACGTGTAATTAGAACAAGCAACCCAGATCTATCAGCAACCGTTAGCAGAGATACCTCAGAAGAGCAAGAGAAATGAAGAGACTGCTTTGTTATCTCTCTTCTGCAATCATTGAGAGATTCTAATGGCACTTCAACCCTTTAATTCAGATTATTTTCGAAATCAAAGAACACTGTAAAGTCACTAAAATCTGTTTTATTCTTCTAATGACATTCCTCAACTGTCTAAAGATGCCTTATATTTACACTATTGTATAATGCTTAAGCTCTGCAAGCCCTGGTGAATCTTTTTTTAAGAAAAATGTAAGACACAATGCTGCCCATGATACTTTTTACATGATTAAATCACATTCAGGTCTAGTAAAGTATTATGAAGATCACTTCAGCAGCACCATTGACAGGAATAAAATGAATATCAAAGGGGTGGCAAGCTGAACAGTGAGAAGTAGACATGGCTATCAAAAGAACAGTTATGACCTATGTAGTACTCTCCTCAGTAAACTCTAAGATGCTGTTCTTTCAAAATTTTAAGATTCCTGAAAATTCCCCTATTACAGACAGCTCAGATGCAAAACAAGTTAATTTTGATTTACATTAAATCTCAAACTATAGTCTATCCATTGCCCTTTCTATTTCTGTCATAGAAATATCTGAGTAATTGATTAAATATATATGTAATAATCGAGCTTTTAAGACAAGCAAACAAACAAAAACAGAAAAACAGAGTACTTGCAAATTGAAATGGAGATGGTACGTTGGAAGAATGCTTACCATCTGCTGAAGAGACAATGTTTTTGATTATTCTCTAGAATGATGAAGGAAAGAAACTAAAACTACAGCAGCTGCCAAGTGTTTCTGGTTGATCCACTTTACATCTAAGAAGTTTGGTTTAGTTTACAAAAAAACAGTCACTATTAAGATTCATTTCAATATATTAAATTTAATGTTTATTGGTGTAAAATCTTGGTTTGAGGGGAATAGCCTTTTCATAGCATTAAGGCTATATGTTATGTCTGATCAATAATTGAGACACACAACAGTTATAATTTTCATTTTATATTACCTGTTTTAAAAAATGCTTGCTAAATGATTTTATTTTCAAGAGCTATGAGCATTCAGTGAAGACTGCTTGAAGTAAACAAGAGTTTCAAAAAGCCCAGCTTTCTGAAAGTAACAGACAAAATGTGAGGGTCTTTTCTACTGTAGTTACACCAAATCGTGTTCTGTGAGGTACTTATCCTGCACTTCATAATGAATGATAAAATACTTACTGATTCAGTTTAGGGTATTCATACTCACTAGACAGGACTGGGCCTATATTTAGAAGATACTGAACTGTGGTAATAAGAGGACTACTTCAGTGATCCATTTCTGAGAAACTTCGTCTGTAAGTAAATATGACTAAATAGTCATGCCACCCACTGAACAGGAACGGAGCACATGAATGTTTTGATGTCTGAACAAGAGAGCTCTGGGAAGAAAGATGTTCTACTATGAACAATTGAAAGATGAATCAATTAGAAAAAAAAAAAATCAATGTTAAGCATCTGAAGATACATATTTTTATTCTATTACATGTAGATTTACAGACACAATAGGTCAAATAACAAGAGGAAATTCTCAAGAAATGAGAATGGAGGAAACAGAAAACAGTAGAAATTTCACTGTGTGCCTTTTTTTAGCCACAATGACCTTAACCTAATGAATATGAGGAAGTGTTAAGGGGAAAAAATAACAACAATAAAAAAGCTGAGATTTTTGAATAGATATGAGTAGTATGGGATCTATCTGAGCAGATATAGCTGTCAACATCTGAGCTAGTGTTCTCAGTTTTCTGAGAAACATCACTCCCATTTTGAAAAATGGTGGAAAGGAGGACCTGGGGAAGTAAATACCAGTGAGCCTCACTGCTGTGCTGGGGAAGATAATGGAAAAGATACTCCTGGAAGCAATATCAAGGCACATGCAAGACAAAGAGCTGATCTAAGACAGCCAGCACAGCTTCACCAAGGACAAATCATGCCTGACCAATCTGGTGGCTTTCTATGATGAAGTGGCTGCATCAGTTGACAAAGGAAGACTGACCAATGTTGTCATCCACCTGGACTTCTGTAAGGACTTTGGCACAGTCCCACGTGACATCCTGATCTCCAAATTGGAGAGATATGGATTTGATGGGTGTACCATTCAGTGGATAAGGAATTGGCTTGAAGGCTGCACCCAGAAAGTGGCGATCAATGGCTCCATGTCCAGGTGGACGTCGGTGATGTGCGGTGTCCCACTGGGATCTGTCCTGAGCCTGCTACTATTTAATATCGTTATCAATGACGTAAACAGTGGGATCAAGTGCATCCTTGGCAAGTTTGCAGATGACACCAAGCTGAGTGATGCACTTGATACACCAAAAGGAAGGGGTGCCATGCAAAGGGATATGGCCATGCTTGAGAACTGGGCCCATGTGAATCAGATTCAACAAGTCAAAGTGCAAGGTGCTGCACCTGGGCTGGGGCAATCCCAGACATGAGAACAGACTGGGAAAGAAATCATTGAGAGCATCCCTGAAGAGAAGGATTTGTGTACTCCCAGTAGGCACACACAGACACATATGTATGAAACACTTTTTATACATCTGTACATACACACAACATCAACACAGACACACAGAGCACTCACACAAACAGCACCAGTGGTTTCATCCCTCTCCCTTCTTCAGCTAAGCAGGATAGAGGTTGGCTGATGATACTACACATTTACATAAGTACAAGGTGCATCCCTCCAGCCACTGTGTTCATCCACTGCCCTGGCCCTGGATTCCAGTCTCCCCAGTTGCTGGCATCTGTACATAAGAGCCTTACAGGCTCTCAACAGGTTGCCCCTTCCTCTGTTCCCTCCACTGTCACTGTGTCTCTGCAGTCCTCTGGGTTTCTGAAGATGGGCTTTTGATGGGCTAATGGGTACTATGATGGGCCTGGGAGTAGTCAGGGCAGGGTATTATCTGGGATCCCTCATATGCCATTATCTCTCCAGGTTCTTTTGTGGGTGTATAAAAAAGCCTTTTATCACACAACCTAACACAAAAAATGGCAGATAAATCATATTTTAAAACAGCCTTTTACTATAAAGGGAATCTAGAAAAAATATCAGACATAAGCATGTTGTAGACCTCATATTTAAACTCTTTGTATTTGAGACATGGCTAAGCTTGCAGTGAGTCCTGGTACAATAAGACATATTTGCCTCTCTCTGGTAGTATTTCTAACATTTATTCCTTGAATTTCAAATACTGTGGTCATTTAATGAAGTTACCTAAAGCTTTGGTTTCATTGTGAGAATAGCTTTTCTAACATTTTTAATTAGAACTAAGAACATTCATTTCTAGTGTCTTTCTGCCCAGCAGAGAGCGTCTTTACAGCTTTGTTTCAAGTTATGGTGTCTGCAGAAGTTAAATTATATGAGACACATGTACCTTTCCTAAAACAGACCAGAGTAAAAGAGGATAATTCAGTGTATTTGGTGCATGTTTACTTGAAAGTGTATTCATACAAGGAGTTACAGTTCCAAATGGGAAGCTTCCTAAAGGGTATATATTTAACATTTTAATTATTCTGGGAACAGTTTTAGTGACTTCTTTCTTCTTTGTTACTATTAGGGGCACAGGTGAGTCCATTGAATTTGCTTTGTAGTGCTGTATCTGTCTGATAAAGTACTTCAACTTATATTTTAACAGATTTTGTTTGTTCAGTTCCAAGTGCTGAGTAATTACTTTTGTACATCTTTCAATGCTAGCCAAAGTCATTTTAAGTACTCATGTGTAGCATAAAGCATCAGTATATGTTTAGAAGACATAAGTGTTTGTCTTTTAAGTGTGATATAATATTTAATAGCAATTCACCCTCTTTAGTGGGAAATATAAAAGTGCATTAATTAAGCTTCCCAACCCATATGTGACATACAGGTTTCTGCAATAATTTGTTTTACTGAAATAATGAGAGGAAAAATTGAAAGAAAAATTAAAAAAAAAAAAAAAAAAGAAGCAAAGAACAACTAATTATTTACTTATGTATTTGGTCAACCCAGAAATATAAGATGGAATCCTAAAAGAATATAAAACAAAATACTCTTTTCTAAGTACTTATGACACAGTGGAAAACTGGGCCATCATCGTTTCTCTCCATAATGAAAGGAGATAATAAAGTTCATCAAAATGTTTACTCTTCAGAATAATGCTATTTTAATTAAGCTGATTCATTTTTGTATTTGACACAGAGTAAATACTATTGCTATCTAAATTATAGAGTACAGCAGTGTCTATAATGAATTTAGTACCTCAAAACCCAGAAAAGGATTTCTCATTGTGATCATTAGTAGGCACAGCCAACCTAGTCCTTAGTTAGAAAGCAGATTCATAATGATACAATGATTCAGTGGTATTGCTGCCACTGCATTAGAGTTTATGAATATCCACAACTGTCGCACTAACACAGGGTCACAAGACTGGAATTTTCTGTGAATTGACATGCTGCAGAAACAGTGAAGACAGACCCTGCAAGCCAAGGAAGCAAATAAAAAGTAGCCATAAATTTCAGGCCCTGTATCATCAGGAGACTAAATTTAGTTTTGAAAGTTTAGTGAAAGATATAGTAATATTTGAGTAGAACAGAATTCTAGAACAGAGTATTAGTTTCCATTTCTGTCTACTGTAGGTATTATGCATCATATAATAAATTTCATAAGCTCTTCAACCTCAATTTTAAGACTACAATTTCTCACCCATCTGTTCTAAAATGTCACAATTCAGATAGTAAAATCATTTCTATTTCCCAGCCTGAATGTACTCACAAGCTAAAACTGCATGTTCTTAGTGTTCGCTTTCCCTGACAAGTATATTGAAAAGTTTTTGTTTGTTTGTCTGTCTTTCTCCAAGTGATTTCATAGATTGTTACTCATTGTTTTAACACCTTTTTCTGTCTTATGACAGAAATTTGTAGAAAGAATGTATGATTTACATTATGATCTGAATACAGCAAAGACATAATTGTCTTCAGTATCTTTTGAGATCTGTTTTCATGGTTTAGGACTGACTATTAACCAATAGCTATATATATGTATATAAATAAATGCAACAGATATTCCATTCTGCTACATTTCTTCAGCTTAGTTATATCCAGTCTTCTCAAGCACTCTCTAGAACATGTTAGAAGAATTTCTACAGCTATAAAGCAAATAAAACACAATTCGTCTCAAGAATAATAAGATTCTTTGCTGTATTTTTTTAACATTTCATAATTAATATGCATACAAATGTTATTTAAATGTTATTTGCCAATTGATTGACTGTATGTCAACTTCGCATCTATAAGTATATTCATTACTGTCACCAAAGAACTTGAGTTAGTTAAGTAATGGATGTTGTATACCCTCAAGTGTATAGGCACTGAGAATATAACATGTACACAAACACAAAAAGAAAGACTATTGTGGTTGATACTTCCTAAGCTTTTGCTTTTACTTTAAGGTATTTCTAAGGTATGCCTTGCATACCACATTATTAAATTAACATACTATCTTTAAATGGGTTTATTCATGGGATACTTATATATGATGAAATAAAAGTAATATTGTTCATTGTAATGGCATCTTTCCCTTTCTACTGTCTCTGGTTAACTCTGATGCTTTACTTTCAAAGACGACCTAACTTCCAAGAAGCCTTCAAACCTTTCTTTAAAGACACTTGAACTCTTACTAGATAAAAGAGGAGATTTGACACTGCAAGAAAATATTCTATACTAATTCTAACAGTGGATGATTAAAAATGTATGTATGCTTTTGCATGTAAACAAGTAGTTGTGCATTTTCCCACCTGCTGTCTTTGCTTCCCAGTGTGCATTTATCTGTATTACACTTTCTTGTAAAGACTTTTCAGAGCATGTTTCAGTAAAACCACAATAAAATGACAATACTAGGAGAGCTCATATTGACTTCAGATCCAATTTTGTAAGGTTATGCAGACACATACACAGATACTAAAGCTCTCTAGTCCATATTATTTGTTTAAAACAATAAAGAAAAAAAATATTAATTGTAACAATCACTACTGATTTACTTTAAAACTGTCTATCCTGACCTACTGTTCAGCCAAGCCACCATTTTTCCATTGATGTATTATGGGTATCAGAACAAACAGTGGTCATTGAAAACGTGTGTAGAGCCATAAAAAGTATAGAAAGGCTGTAGAAAAATTTGGGAAAGATGTTACATGCCTTGCCTTGAAGCAGAATCTAAAGAATTAGGTAAGTATTTTTACAAGGCCAAAATTATAGATAAAAGAAGATAAAAGAAAAAGTACAGATGGTCAGAGTTGTGATTGATGTTAGGGAGAAACGTGAAAAATTGCTCTGACACACGGAAAGCCAGTACAATGTTTAAAAGGTTGAAAAGGTGACAATGGACAGCCTGATGGGCAAGGAAGACAATCCTAGCAGCTATACCTTTTAGAGGCTGGAACAGGGCCATGAGGATATCATGGATGGCAGAACAGAAGAAGTTGCAATAGATAAGACAAGTGTCAGGGCACAAAGAGTGAGTAAAAATGAAAAGGTCAGGCACCGGAAATGTTATACAAGGAAAGTGAATGGATTAGGAAAGGGCTACAGTCCGTGAGCTGTGAAAGATGAACAAGCTGAAGATGAATACCAGGTTATGAGACTGAGTGACAAGGAGGGGGATGGGGTTGTCAACATTGACAAGAAATAGGGAGGAAGAATGGCTTGAAAGGAAAAACGAACAACTGAGTTTTGTTGTATGTGTAAAGTCTAGCTTGCAGGCAAGATATAATCCAGGAATAGATGTCAGAAAGACAGGTTGAGAGACAGGTTGAGGTAGAGAGACGGAAGGGAAGGGAAGGGAAGGGAAGGGAAGGGAAAGGAAGGGAAAGGAAGGTATTGGTCTCCTTGCTTGGAGACCACTGAATTATTTTTTTTTTCCATTGTTTTCTATTCCAATTGTCCTGGTTTTCTTACTGTGTCAAAATATCACCTGCCTTTCTCACCTCTCATTTTTCTAGTATCATAATTTCACTACCGACAGTTTTGTCATCTATTTGTTTCTTTATTTTTTTTTCTCTCTTAGTTACCTAAATTTGAATATTTGTTTTTCAATATTTCTTTCCTTTGCCTGTTTGATTATTTGCTTCCCTGGAAAAGTATCAATTAAAAATGAACTGGTGATTTGCTCACTTTGTTATCATTGTTCTCTCTATATATCTATATCAAAATTATACTGTCTTGCCTTAGTATCAGGCCCTGGGTTTACCATTACATTGTTTTACGTCAAAAGACGTTTTACTCGTATAACAAATTACCATTAGGAATAATTTACTTCACCATGTGACATCACATTAGCAATGAAAACAAAATGACTATACATGACTATACCAAACCACCTCTTAGGTCTAGTTGAGAAGACCTAGACCTTGACTTCATGTAAGATAATTTAGGAGATACCAAGTTATGCTTTTGACTGCATCCTGTGGGTTAAGGGCTTTGATAGACAAAATGGTGTATACTCAAGGGAACATAAGACAAAGGGGAAGGAAGGGGGTGGGAGGGGGGCTCTCGTTATGAAGATGTCTGTCCTTCCAAACAACCGCTATGCATCTTAGGGCCCTGCTTCCCAGGAAATGGACGAACATCGCTCATTGATGGAAAACAGAGAATATTTTTTTTTTCTTCCCTCTGTGCTCCCACACAGCCTTTGTTTGTTTTTCCCTGTTTTTCTCTGCCTTTTCCCTTCAATTATATGATCCTTATCTCAACCCATGAGTCTTTTTTCCTTTCCAGCATACCTTCTTGTATCCCCCTTCAGCTGCCCAGCAGGGTAAAATCAGGAAAGAGAAGGAAAAAAAAAAATGGAAGAAGAAAGGAGGAAAGGGAAATCATTGTCTTAGCTTGTACTGTTTTGATGCAGAAGACAAGGGGCAAGTTGAACAGAATGACACATGCATGTAAAGAAAGTGAGTGACACTATGTTAGTGGCTAACCATGTGTAGCTCCTGACCCTCAATCAAAGCTGGCTTGGGTCTGCTCTTCCTGACTATGATGAGGGGGCCAGGAGTAGTAATGAAGCTTGTGGCCTGCAGCCTGGTTCTCAGCTGGCTGAGCAGCAACAATATGAAGCAAAATATACAGAGAGAGGGAAACATTAATTTGTTTGCTTGTTTTAAGTTCTTTTAAATGAAAAACAGATTTAAATTAGGAAGCACTTGGGTCATGAAAATATGTGGGGGGTGGGGGGAAGACAGATTTGAGATTTTCTAGTTTTCTCAGAGCTAGCACTTATTCAGCATTATGATGACAGCATAGAACAAGTTTAAATTCATTATCCGTTAGATTAAGACAAATAAGACAAAAAAATAGTGAACCAGACAATTGTATTGAATTTATTTGTTGCAAGCACAATTGTCAGGCAGCATGTTGTACAATTATGTTTGGTAGCTCATAAGGGAGAAAGGGGAGGAAGAATTACTCATGCTTTGATCTTTTCCTTATCCTCCTCTGTCACCAGAAGCCTCCAATTGTGAAAGACATTCCTGCTAGTTCTGATACTTTGAAGGATTATGTCCTTTCCTTTTGTCAGTTCAAAACTGACTTTCTCCTGATAGGTTTGGACAAAGATTAATACTTGCTTGGAGAAAGACTGCATATGTTTTGGGCAAGCCACTTGACTCTAGAAAAGATCTTGGTCTTGGCTTTTCCTCCCCATTGAAAAGGATCAGGCTCAGCTGGGTGACCTCCAAGAGCTCTGATACAACTGCTCTGGTTGCCTGCAACAGATCATCTGTGGCTACTTAAATTTGTTAGGTCTCTAGAAACTTCAAGGGTTTTTAAATTCCCCTAAAACAGATCAAAACAGAGCATGGATTTCAGGAGTCTTGGCACCATTACACTGTACAACTGTTGTCTTAGATAATATGTATTCTTACTGTGTTTATACACTTTTCTCCTGGTTTATTAAGCTTCTTCACAGATGGCTTGAATACCCAGCCAGTCTTCTGGTGCATTTGGGACCCCTCTCACCACCCACACACTCAGAAGCCTGTAAATAGCCTGTGGGGAACAACAAGAGCTCTGACCTTACAGTTCCCTTTGGACACTAATATTATATAAATAATCTTCTGTAACAGCAGGGTAAGTATTTATGAGTCCTGTGTGGGAGTCATACTCAGCACAGAGAACAGTATTTCAGTGAAACACTTCATATCACACATACTTTGTTTTATTTCCTTCTTAATCTTACAAATAAGCAAATCTTTTTCTGTTATGTTCACAGTGTATCACAGTTTGAAAAACACTGACATAACTTGGGGAAAGCTCAAGCTGCTTCTGGAACATTTCTTTTGGTCTAAAGTTTGAATATTCTCTCACTTGTATAATCAAATGTCTATCAGTCAAACCTCTCACAGCTTCACTTATCTTATTCAAAATATGTCTCAACTTTTATTTTCACTCTGCCTGCATTAAGCCTCATGTAGTATTCTGATAGCCACATTTGCAATATACATGTCTTATTTCAAGTCTCTTCTTTATTCCCAGCAGCTGTCATATTTTTCCATTTCTATTAGAGTAATATTTGTCTTACTTTAGTGACTTGTTTTATTATATTCAGTCAGCATACCTATACTTTATTATTTTCCTATTCCCTCACTACTTTCTTTGTTATTTTGCCTTCTCCCCAATATTTACCTTATTCACTTAATATCTTTCTTCTGTTAATATAATATGTGCTTCCACCAGAATTTCTCTTTGTTTGTTTTCTTATATTTTTTCTCCTCTGTGATTTACCTTATTACCCTTGCTAGATATTTACATCACACTCACTATTTGTCTCTTTTATATGTTGGTTTCAATATTTATTTTGCCTTGTCTTTTCCCTTCATGATAAATCCAATGAAGTCTTTCTTCTGTTTCTCAGACTGAAATGTATCTTACCACAGTACATAGGAAGTTTATAGCAATGACACAGCAACTAGTAACTCAAACGCGTTGCTCCTTGCAAACCAGTGACAAAAGTTTCAGATCCAACAGAGCAAATATCTTTACCTCAACCTTGCTGTCTTCAGTGTTATTGTTTTTAAGCATATCTGGATCCCAAGAGCTTACAATAGTGACCTCCTTGTATGTCAGTACGTGGGGTAAAGGCACAGGGTGAGGCATTCAGTAAAGAGAAAAACTACCTCCCTTAGAAACTAAGAGGATCTCCGTTTGATACCAGGTTCCCTCACCATCTCTTCTCCTGTCACCCCAATTCCCTTGCAGACCCAAAAGAACAGAAAACTTGTCTTTCTAAATGAAATATGTGGCAGATTCTGCAGACCTACTTCTGAATGGAGAAAGGACTCTTATGCTTTCTCTTGACTACTTTCTCCCCAGTTAAATGAGTGCAGTAAATAACTACTAAAGCTTAGTGATTGCTCAAGGAATTTTTTATTTATTTGACGGGGGAAAAAAAATAATAACTTGAACTGTCCCAAGTCCAGTGTCTATTCCTCTTTTGAAAGTATAGTTTAATTTTCATTTTACAGGTGCCAGAAGGATATGCTCCTGAAAACATTAGTGATGTTTTACCAAAAAAGCTTGCCAAATTTTGCCCTAGCTCTCAAGTACATGCTTGACACCTCTATGCCTTAGCATTGCCTCCTACTTAGGCTGCATTACACTGTGACAGCTGATATCCAAAGAGCATGATTCAAGGGCCTTACTGCTATTTCAAGTCAAATCAAAGTAGTCCAATTTTGTTTTACACTACAAGAGGATGAAATAGCGGAACAAAAGCAACTTGGAATTACTATAATTTGAATATGAAGAGAAAAGTAGTGCCAAGATTAACAGGACGTGGAATGGGATTCTGCAATCCATCACTACCTTTCCTTCACCTGGAGGTGGTGTCATCGAGCAGATGTGTCAGAATTTCTGCAGAAAAAGGAAAAAGTATGTGGACAAACACAAAAGGAAAGTACACTTCAGTGAAGGCTATCTTGAGAAAGAAGGTGTTGAAAAGGACTCTTATATGCCACTCAAACTATCCCCAGTCAGTCAGTCCCTAAGACATTACCTACTCATGGTTTTCACTTTGGCACAAGGTACAAAGTATCTGATGAAAGCATCAGAACAGAAATCATGTTATCCATGTACTGACTCTGTTTACGAAGCAAAAGAACAGTCTGATTCCCATTATTTTAAGAAATTTTCATCTCTGCTCTTGTATGATACACAGCCTTCACAATGATTGCAGATTTCTGTTTAGTCCTGTGTATATAAGAAATCCAACAAGGTTTTATGGTTTGTGACCATACATTCAGAAAGGAGCTACTTACGTAGAATGTATAGAACCAGCTCACGGAAATATCTCAAGGCTTTCTCTGCCAAGCTTGAGGATGGATTTTATTTATTTATTTATTATTTTTTCCTGAAGACAACCTGATTTCAGAATGAAAGAACTTAGTAAGAAGTAGCAGGTCAAGGATAACATTGCAAGACACTGCTAAAGGATTAAAAGACTAAAT
Source organism: Stictonetta naevosa (assembly GCA_011074415.1). Classification (NCBI taxonomy): domain Eukaryota; kingdom Metazoa; phylum Chordata; class Aves; order Anseriformes; family Anatidae; genus Stictonetta; species Stictonetta naevosa. The sequence goes on along the minus strand of CM021697.1, from coordinate 166,472,162 downwards.
TCCAATGTATTGGATAAACTGGTATGGTAGGTTTCATATATTGATTACATATATTTCTATGTCTGGAGTCAAAGATTATTCAGGAAGTTGATTAGAAAATGTACCTTTCAGCCATATTGCTTTCAGCTTATCTAAACCTGACACATCAAGCCACAGCTATGCATAATGAGACAGAAAGGTATTTCTAGTGAATTTTATTAATTTGCTTTAGACAGATGAGTTTGACTAAAAAGTTAAATATTCAAATATACGCCATCTTTTTCTTTGCTGTTTGTGCTTTTAAGATACTTTGTATGCCTTTCCTTTCAGAGGCCTGGTATTTCTGGACATGACAGAAATATGAGCTTATAAAATCTTGTGAAAAAAATGTGGATAATTATTAGTAGAGGAATTTGGGAAGGGGGGATTTAATATCACCTCTGTATTTTTTTTCTCAGAATATGAAAGGAACAAACAACAGCAAATTAAACCTATCTTCTTGCTGTAGCAGTAGTAACCATCCCAGTAGGGCACAAGCTCAGCAACATGAAAACTCAAAAAAAGCAGTCCCAAATCCATATATTAACATACGTCAGTTTAAGCTCTTCATTACCTTTCTGAAAGTCAGTATTTCTTTCTGCCTGGCTCCTTGTTGAAGAGTACTTTCCAAATAGCATCCATCTGATTAAAGGTATGATTTTTTTCACCAATGTGAATAATAACCAAATTAATTGCTAAAGCAGGATCGTTGTTATCTTCAGGTAGGAATGGGATTGGATATATTACTATTTGCATATCTCTAGAACCAATTCCATTATGTATAAATTGGAATTTGATTTAAGCATCTAATTTATAAATATAAGACTTTAAACCAAGACTTTGGTTTAAATTTCCAAGCCATGATTAATAAATCTGCCTAGTGAATCAGTCTTTTTTTTTTTAACAAATAAACTCTGCTTCATAAAATAGATCTTAATACCCACAGTATATGAAGTCCTGACTTATAAATCACAGAAATGACTTAAAAATCAGTCATATTGCTTATAAATCAGCAATGCTACTTTAAAAAGTGCCATGCTTCTGAAAAAGGTGTGAGACAAATGTTCCTTACTTTATATATGTGTATTTAATTTAGGTATTTAAAGTGAAAGCAATTATAAAGCTGCTTCTAAAATGGTTATTTGAAAAACAGCACCTCAAAGGGATGGTAGAGCAGAGGGGGAACTTTATTGGTATTCATAAACGTGCACCTTGCCATTTGTAACTGTCTTTGTACTCTCCCCTCTGCACAGGCTGCCTATCAGAGTTGTAGTATGCTGTCAAGATTGTTGCAGGTCTGATGCTTGTTTTTCTCCTGTTTGCTTTTTTCAAATATGCCCTTGCCAGTCTTAGGAGCAAGAGATGGACTGCTTTAGTTTATTATTTCCAGACGCTATTTTAGAAGTTGGGGTTAAACCACAGTTACCACCTCCAACTTGAAGTAGGCAGAAAAAAAATCAAGGGAAGAGATTAGCAGATTCTTTAAAATACTGGAAGCAAGAAAATTTTCTAATATTCTTCAGTTAGCTTTTGCTTTTCTTATGTTTAGCGGTAGCATTTGTGAATGATCCCATATCCTCCAGTCAACTATTCAATACCAACAGACTTTAAGTCAGCTGTAAAAAGTACATAGGAAAACTCAGCCAGTTCTTCTCTTAAAGTTCTTAAATGTTTTGCTTGGTCTTGATTTGGTTTTGCATTCTGAGTGCTGGCTTTTTTGTGTTTGTGTTTGTTTTGTTTTGTTTTGCTCTGTTTTGTTTTGTTTGAGAAATGGGTGCTTTTTATTAGTAGGAGAGAAATAACAATATAAAGTAATGTATAAAACTATAAAGTATAATTGCTTCAAATACATTTGTATCAGCTATATATATTCATTCAAGTGATTTCATCACTGTACCTTACAGTTGTTCACCAGTTTTCAGCTCTTAAGTGTTATAACTCTTTTCATATACACAAATAGAGGATTTCTTTCTCCCCCATCTAAACCCAGAATGTTCCCCACACAGCTCAAAGCTGATTAAGTTTTCATTAACTGATTAGCTGATTAAGATGGGAAAGACTCAGATTGTCACCATCTTGCACTTCTCCCATGCTGGACCAGCCCCCTTACCACAAGGCTGCTAGTGGGATGGACAGAACTGAGATAAATGTCTTTCAGTTTTCCCATTTTTGTTTGTGTATTATATCTGAATCAAAGCAGGGATTAAAATGCATCCTTTGATAAAAGTAGATCTTTTGAACCATCATATATATTTTTCTTGCCTTCTCTTTTTCTCATTTCAGTAAAAATCTCTAAGCACATTTTTTTTTGTCTGTGTCCAGTATTCTCAATAGAATTTTAAATTGAGAATTTCTGCCAAAAAAAGTTGTCAAAGAAAGAAACATGTTCTATCAAGCTTTACTTTAAACAAATTTAAACAAAAATGTTTAGATTTTTTTTTACAGTATTAAATCTGACAGTTTTATTTATTTATTTATTTATTATTACTGGGAATATCCTTACACCTGAGAAGTCCTAATAGCCAAATTCTCAGCTTACCCTGATTAGTCATACATTTTTTGTGAGCACATGTGGTAGTGTAATATTTTTCCTGTAAACAGTATCTGAGACCTGATAAAAAGCTGATATTACTATCATCTTGGAGCTAAAGAAATGGAATTTAATAGATAAAATGTAACCACTAAACCATTTGTGTACTGACATAGTATGGTCACTCTAATGATGTAGTACTGTCACTCTCGCTGTGACAGTGCAAAGTTATAAACAAATTAAAAATTTTAAAAGAGCTCATTAACCCAGCAGAGATCTATACTGACAGAGCAATCATCTTTCCTGCAGAGACAAAAATGATCCTGTCACTAAGGCATACAATAGGAAACACAAATCTCTTATCGTGTGTGCATGTGTGTGTGAATGATCTGTGTTATTCTGGTTATCGCCCTTATCCCTCCCTATGCCACAGTGTCCTTTCTGTAAAATGAAGCTTATCATGGAATTCAGTGGATTTTATTTATTTATTTATTTATTTTTATTCTCTGATTCTGGCAAGATCCAAAATACAAGTAACTGCTTTGCCTGGCTCACAGTTATATTGGACAAAATGCCTTATAAAGGTGATTCCTGGTCACAGCTGCATCTCTAGATTCTACAGGAGAGCCAATAAATAATAATCCTACACTGTGTTTTTAAAATCAATTTTGTGTTATTGTGGTCAGAAATCATTTCCTATAGCAATACACACTGTACAACAAAAATAAGCAATGTGAACTTGGAAAGAGAGAGAGGAATGAATACAAAGCCAATAAAAAACAAGATCACTACTCTGTAGGGTATGTACGTGATACAATACTGTGATGGTATGGGACAGAATCTGAAGTTACTGAAGGAGCTGGGGGGTAAGAACCTGACTTTGATGTTGTTTATGTTTCTGGGGTTTTACTTCTGAATAAAGGTCGCCTCTCCCATGGTCTGAATGAATATTAGGACATTAGGAGGGAGGGTCTGTTGGGTGCCTACCTGTCAGCCAACTTCCACTGTACTTTCACCAAGAAGGAATGTGCTTCATGTGCACAAGATTAATCCTCTAACGTTAACCAAAGCATAATATGTAGGCAACACGAGACATTCACTTTCAAAAGCAAATACAGACAAAACCAGATATCAGAACTCACTTTGGCATCATTTCAAGGAATGATACAAGTCTTCTAACAATAGGAATAATTCAATTCCCAAGTGAATGATGAAAATGTTACTGAAAGTCAAATAGCTGATTCCACAAATGGAGCAGTATTATTGTTTGGAAAAAAAAAAAAAAAAGTACTGTGGCATAAAAATGATAACAGTCATAACTTAGAAGACAAGTTGTGGATAAATGTTTGAAATGCATGAATTTATGCTGTGAGAATGGCATATAACACCTATGAACGAGATGGAATCAGAGGGCTTCAAGGTGAGTCACAAAAAAGAGTCACAAATAATTCTGCTTAAATTTTAAATCCCTAGAAAGCTTTAAGAAGAAGAAAGGACAAACAAAATATAATTTTCATTGTTTTTTAATGCTTTTTGTGTGAACTCTTGCTTCATATTGGTCCTAAAACAGCTGTTTTTTGTTTGTTTGTTTGTTTTCTGGAAGACTGCTGTCAAGAAAAGATATTTGTCATGCATAGCAAGAAAAAAAATTATTTACCTAATGACTATGTTCCTTCATGTCACAAACAGTAATATCTACAAAATGTTTCTTTTGGTTTGAAACTGAACATGAATTGCCCATACATGCTTTTTGAAGCATCTGTTATTAATTTAATTATCAACCATATTTGTTTTTAATATATGCAATGAGAAAGGGGACAGACTTTTTAAAATAGTGAAGATTACTTGTATTTGTTTGGGGATTTAACACAGCTGTAATTTTTCATCTACTGTTTTGTTGTTGTTTATGTTTGTTTTTCAATACAATCTCTTTGAATAGCAGGTCACACGCTGAGTCAAAAACTAATGGTTTTCTTGAAATCTGCTGGAATTTTCCAAGCAGTAAGGACTACTGGGATGGCTACTAAGGTTTATGCATACAAAGGTGGCTTTGTTATCTTTTATTTCAACCCTTTTCTCTCTGTCTTATCCCACTAACTTCAGTGAGACACTTGTCCTTATAAATTTCATGCCAATACAATTCATTTAAACATGGAAAGTTTATCAGAGGTAAAATTTACCAAAGACCATTGCAGATTTATACAACATTAAATCTTCCTCTATGATCAGTGGTGAAAGGTTAATGTGCAAGCATGTTTATAAATGCATAAACTTATTATTTTAAAATATAAAACATGCTTCAGTTGGATGACTGATTCAAAAAGGACAAATCAGGATCCCAAGCATGATAGAAAACAATAATTAGCCTCAATAATAAATGTCAAATCTAAGCAGATGGAGGAATATATTCTAACTAAAAAGTAGATGTAAAGTGTTTTGTGAAGAGAAGTCAATAGGACCTAGAATTTGAGATTCTTTCTGTTTGTTTTACCTTAAATAAATAGCAAAATGTTACATTACAAATAAGCACTTAATTACACCAACAGTGAAACAAAGTCCAGGTAGATAAGGTCCCAACTGTAATGAGCCTTAAACGATGCCTTAAGTATCTTGCTGAACTGAGGACAAAAGAAAGTAGAAAAAAAAGAAGTTTGCTGTAACTACTTACAGTAAGCCTGTTTTACCTACGAATCTCCTATTTTTCAATATTTAAACACATTCTCAGCAATTAAATGTTACTTCTAGTGTATTGCAAAAGATTTTTTCTCCAAAACTTTACCAGCTTTGAAGCTATTGATACAATATTAAGCACGAAAAACATTGGTTATATATATATATCTTTTTTTCTACTCTTTATGACTGTTTTTCATTAGTTGTTGTCTGTGTTATAAATGAGGATACAACTCAATATGAATTTAGTAATATAAAAGGCAAGTAAACAGCGCTGGGTGCGCGGGGAGTCTATGCTCTACCAACACGCACACACAAACGTCCAACTTTTGAAATATATAGAACGTTGCTTTCACATATTCATAAGAAAACCGAGTACCCCTATACATATGTACAATCAGAAAAGATATCAACTGAAACATAAACATGGGAAAGTTTTCCGAATTCTGGCAAGTATTTAACAAACAATCCTTTAAGTCTATTACTATTAATGTCCATGACTGGGGGAGCATAGCTGGAGTTGGTAATCCTGGTTGAATGCTCCCCTATATTCCATGACTTCATTGATTTTTCTCAGATCATATAACAGTCTCAATTTTCCATTCCTTTTCTTGATTACAAACACCGCTGAATTCCAGGGCTAGTCGTGGGAACAATATGTCTCGCTTCAAGTTGTTAAGCAACTCGGCCTTCGGGCCTTATGTATCCTATTCCTCCCGGATCGAAGGGAAACAGATCCAGCTCCTTTTCAGGGCCTATAGGGCCTGGATCAAAAGGCGCGTTCAGGTCACCAGGGGGCGTAACAGCAAAGGCCTGCGATGGCAGTAGCGGCGGAAGGGCCGATGGCACAGCAGGCAGATCAGTAAGCGAGCCCGCAGCTCCTTCACTGTCTGGCAAACCACACGTTTGTGATTGTGGCCCCACATGGCTCTTGAAGGCCTCAGAGACTGCTCGCCCGGTGCCGAGCAATCCCGCCGCAACCTTGTCGTTTTTAGTATCAGAGTCCCACACCTTGACCTCAGTTTGGTCCCATGTTTCAGGATCGTAAACTGTCTGATTCGTAATAAAAGGAATAAGCTGTAAGGTTACCAGGACAGTCTTTGTTTCTAAGGACGTATGATTTCGCATAATATGCAACAGCTTACCTTCGGCCAGCGAGGGGCAGTTGTGTGCGCGGGTGTGCTTCTCTCAGCTTGAGCTTCTTCCCAGCTCCGGTGCGCCTATTTCCAGCGACTTTCTTTCTATGCGAGCTTCTTCGTGCGGTTTGCTGAGTTTGGCCGAACCTATCTTCATGAGGCGATCAATGGCCCTGTTCCTGTCCTGGTACCTGTTCTGCTAGCCTGTCCCTATTTCATTTTTTCTACTTCCTTATTGATTACATCATTATATCGTGTTGCATTCCCATCTTGAGGCTCCCCTCTTATACCCTTCGCCCCACAGCAGTACTTTCCCACTCACTATTCATTGGTGAACAACTTTGCCCGGCAACCGCAAACACCCAGCAACTTCCATGCCTTAATGGCCGGAGAACAAGGAACCCGAGACGCCAAGGCATCTCCTGAATCACCCTTCTTTGTTCCTTCTAAACTCTTTAAATTCCTGATGGCCTCATCAGGAGCCCGATGTTATCACCAACTATGGGGCTTGTCGATTCGCATGGCCACACGCCCACATATCCCCCTTCTTCATTAAAATAAACCATCTTCTGGACACGAATTATTACTCCATATATCACAACTGGAATATGTTTTTTTATTACTCAGAGATGCAAGTTCAAAGTTTGCTCCCACTAAGATGAACAGAAAGGGGTTTGTAGTTTTTCGTCTGTTTTTATGTTTGTATTTTTTTAAATACTGATTCTATTGAGGCGGAGGAGAGAAGAACAAAGGAACAATTAGTCAAAATTTCAACTCTGTCTCAGCACCGAGTTTGGATATAGATTGGTCTGTGAGAAGGAGGGGTTCAAAAACCACTCTTCACTATTAAGCCTCTCATTATCGCTTGCAAAAGCTTAGAGGAGCAAGAAATACTGGATATGTTAATTCTTGTAATTTAATTAACACTACTGATTTCCATTGCCATCCTCCTCACACTTAGCAGCTACACATCTCTCACCTCCAATGAGAAATGAATACCTTTAGGAAAGAGATTAAAAAGTCAAGAGTTGGAGCCCTGCAGTCCATAGTTTTATGTCCATGGTGATGTCAATGAGCAATTAGAAACAGTCTCTGTTATGTTACCCTGTATACACATTTTTATGGAAGTATATAAATCTTGCTTCCAAAGATTCACAGTGAAATTATTTGTGGGAAGTATTTCTTCTACAAAGCTAGCTTCAGTATTCTATTAAATAAGTATTGAAAATTCCTTTGCTAAAGGTCATGAAACCTTAGAATGATTCAGTACCAGAATGTGCAGTTCTGAAACTGAAATGGAAGAAATTCAGTATTAATCAATGAATTTAAGAGCTTGTTACAAGAGAGTTTCAAGCATGTTGTTTCTCCTATGTGAAACAACAAAGTCAACATCATTTCATATATCAGTGTAATTTAATCTCTCTGAACAAGCGAGATAAATACACTTTTTTTTTTCTTTCTTTTTCTTCTTTTTCTTCTTCTTTAATCTTTGTGCATTGAAGCATAACACCACTCTCAGGTATAATACTGTCTCCCTCTACTTGATATTTTACTTTATGGATCAAACACATGGAACTGGAAGGGAATTCCTGGTTCATTAAGTTCAAACCTTTGCCATTACAGATAACTGTATCATACAATCCGTTCATAAAATAATTAATTTTAAGGATAAATAGGACTTTTTTTTTTCTTTTTTCTTTTTTTTTTCCTTTTTTTCCCCCATTGCTACTGCTATGAGGCTGTTCCAATTTCCCATTGCTTATGTTAGAAAACAGTATAACCTCAGTACTGGGACTTAGTTTGAATGTTTTCAAATAATATGTGAAATATGTGAACTAGCTATTGCTGAAGCAACTTATTTTGTTTCCTCTTTACCTCTATTTCATTTTGTTTTGTTTTCCAGATTATTCTTTCTATCAGAAAATCAAATTTAAGGTCTTCTGTAATCCAGCTGGTTTTTCTGCCATTTGATATCATTAACTTAATAATATTACGAAAAAACAATTTGGTGCCAGGTATGACTCACCCATGATGGGGATTGTGACATTGTGTCTGATTTAGTCTCTGCTAGTTTCATTCTCACCTGACATAATTTCTATATTTCTCTACTGTTAGAAATATTGATGTATCCACCCTGTCCCCATCTTTGACATTCTAATTGCAGAGTGGTGCAATAGATCTAGTTCGTTAGTCAGTCCTTTTAATTGATAAGTATAAACCACTAAACCTGTTTTTGGACTGATTCAGCAGCCCCAGAATTTAAATTTTAGCTTAGATGAGTGCTGGCTAGGCTAAAAAACACTGCATCTAGATAAAAACAATATTTCCTACATTAGTTGCATAAATAGATTTGAAAAAAAAATTTCTTTTTTTTTTTTTTTTTTTTTTTTTATGCTTGAAGTATCATTGAAAGTGTATTTAAAGTCTTCTGGAACTTCTCTTATACATTACCTTAGCTAACTTTTAACAGGGACATATAAGTGTTTCAGAAAAAAAAAAAAAAAAAAAATAGTAGCCTAAAAGTGAAATATAATTTTGACTTCTTACTGAGAAGTCTGTAAAGAAAAAGGCATAGATATAAATCTCACTTCTTTTAATATTTTTCCAGTGGCTTATTGCCTTTATTTAAAAACATAATAAGATAATTAAAAAGTATTTATGACATCTCATTTGGAGTTTTCTAGCTACTTTTAGACGATGATTCTTGTTCCTCTTTGGTCAAGCAGTTGAAAGAGCTCACTGGCATTCAGTAGTTTCTCCCTGTAAAAGTGCTTAAACATTGTAATCAAGGCTACTTTCAATCTCTTGTTTATTAAGACAAATAGATGGTGTTTTGTAAATTTTGAAATATAAGACATTTTATCCAGTTTGCACAATTTTAAAGGTGTTTTTGTTTGTTTGGTTGGTTGGTTTTGCTTCTTTTCTATACCCACTCCAATTTGTCAAGCACCTTTAACAACTATGATGTCACAACTCTTTGCAGAAATCCTGTACTAATCTCACTTATTCTGTATGTGTTAAAAAGTGCAATATTACCTTTCAAAGTGTTTTCAGGATGCCACTTTCCAAGTTATAATCTCTACCCATTTAATTGCTGGGTATATATTGAGCCTTAAGTGATCCACAGCATTTAAAGTGTAATTTGCTGCCCAGATCTTTCTTTAGTAGACTACTGAGTCACTTTCAAAGCAAAACTTAGGTGTGATTCTGGACAGAATTTGTTACAGAAACCAGCCCCAGAAGGTAGAAACTGGTTGAAGTTGCTCCATGTCTGGCTGCTTTGTCCTATGTAGTTCAATAACATCCATTATTTCACATCCATGATCTCATACACACATACACTTTCAGTTTTATGTAATATTAGGAAGCATACACAAAACAATAATTTTATCAATCTCTATAGTGTGCGGACAATCCAAGTGGTCAACTTCTAACCAGCTCAGGGATCACCAACTGGAGAGAATGAAGTTAACATCTGCCATAGGATTATTTGATTTTTTTTCCTTCATGTTTGCTACAGATAAAGATATTAAGAGGCAAGTGGATTTTCCTAGAGAATTCCAATGACAAGAGAAGGATCTTCAAGGATGTTTCCCTATTTGACATTACTTTTCTGAGAAGTGATTTTCATTCATTCATTAATTTGTATATTGTGTGCTACACTGCTATTTTATAGCATTAATTTTTAAATCAGAATGTCATGTCATGCCATCAAATATCTGATAAAAGTCTAAGATTATTAGATGTATGTTACTAACTTTATCAACAGAATTTTTACTAGCATCAGGGAATTAAATGTTTGACAAGACTCATTTTTTTTCATAAAAATGCATTAGCACAATTATTATCTGTGCATTTTATTCCTCAGTCAATTGACTCCCATTGAAGTTTGTTCATTGTTTCACTTTGGATTGCTCTCAGACTAAGTATGTTACATTTACGTGATCACATTACTTGTTTTGTTAATTTGTTTTTAATTGACATAATAAAATATCTCTTATTTCCTTAATACACTCAGATATATTTAGAAAAAATATATATATCTTAAATTCATGTTAGGGCATATTCGGGTCTTCAGAGTCTTCTATTTTCCTTACAGTAGATGCTAGTTACTTCTTCCCTGAGTTATCAATGGAAAGAAAACTATATCCTTGTCTTCATATCCTTCTACCCATATATAGAAGAGAAGTACTAAAGAAGCATTTGTACATCTACAACACTATATATAATTTACCATCTTTTTACTAATTTACTATAGATTACTGATTAGGTTTTCTGCATTCCTGTGTTTAAAATAACCTATTTCCTTATTAAAAGGATATCAACCACAGTTTTTCCTTATGGTTTTCAGCTTTTGAAACATTTTTGTACTAAATATATATATATAATTTAACAGCTGCTTGCCCTTTTTCCCCTAGGTTGGTTTAAATTTTTTTTTTAACATTTCTAACTCACTGTTTCTTGGTATCTGCCAGTAAGGTAGACTTAAATCAAAATTGTTTCTCTCCAAGAAAGAACCCTGAATTGCCTATATAATATACTCCTTTTAAATATTGTAAATCTTTTGTTTGCATTTTTCTGGTTTTATTTTTCAATCCTTTAATTTGAATTTTGATTAACTCTGGGATAATAGACGTCCTGAAAAGAAAAGTGAGCAGATTATTTTTTTAACTGTCTTCTATATTACACAAAGGCAAGACTTGATCTTGTTCCTATGTTCCATGTAAACTAATGACTTTTAGTCATTTCCCCATGCTCTCAGTCTTTGCTGAACAAGCTACAACCTATACTCTGGACATTCCAATCACACAAATCACCCCTCCAGATTACAGCAATATCATTCATATTATTTTTTCTCTAGTGAATAAGTATTTCCAGTTCCTCATACATGTTTTCCAAATTCCTAAAACTTTGCAATAATCAAATGAAAAGCTTAGTATTCTTGGACAAATTGCTTCAATTTGCTGACAATCAGCAGAGTTTGCATCTGCCCCTTGTATTTAAATGTATTTCAGATGTAATGAGTAGATTTTACTTCCACTTAGGATCAAACCTACTATTTTAATCTCATGATATTCAATCATGTGTGTATATATGACATTTGTATATATTTCTTCTATGTCCACAAGCATAGATATGTTTGTAGGTGGATCAGCTGGCTGTGACATGACCTTAAAACTCAAAATTACCCTACAAGTACAGCCATATAAATTCAATATAAGCCATCAAACTAAACTATGATTTTTTTTTTTTTTTTCTCCAGTGTTATCACATTAATCTCTTTATAACTCCTGTTCCAAAAGATAGTAAGCATAGGACAGATATTTAAGACACAAATTTTCATTGTAATCTTCAATTCACATAGTTTCTCTTTGAAATTATGCCACATGTGGAATATGTACAAAATACTTCCTAATCTGAGGCTTCAGCAAACCAGGGGCATACTAACATTAAAAAAAAAAAAAAAAAAATTACATTTCACTGAAGCAAATCAGTGATTTTAACTGAAGATTTCTTTCCCTAGTATTTTAGGAAAAAAAAAAAAAAAAAAAAAAAAGAAGAAGATGGAAAATGATGAATATTTGCCATTAAAACTGCACAGAAACCTCCGAACTTTGAAACCTCATTCCTTCAAGGTTTTGCACAGTGCTTTGGACCACTGTGGATGGAATAGCTGATGGAAGTTAAAGCAGTCTCTGTGTAATCCACTAGTCTTTTTGTGCTATGATATTTTCCTAAACTCAATCCAAAGAGAATGTGAGAAATTCTCACTCCCAACCACAGAGCCTGTCTTCTTAAATTAAGCTACAGAGAACTCTGTGCTTCCAGCTCTCAGAGTCCCCCATGTATTCATCGTAGCAAAAGCGAGGGCCTGTTGAACATTCTTATCATCTGAGGAATGGGCAGGCAAGGGTGGATAGCACAGCTGACGAGTAGCTTATGCACAGGCGCTGTAGGAGTCTCTGCCAGAGAAGAATTTCAGCTGCAATTCCAACTTAAGCAGGCAGGAAAAAAAATACGAAGATAAAAGTAGAAGAAGGATTTGAAAGCAGCACCTAGGTGGGAATCTTGTGTGCAGTCAAGAAAAGAGGTACACTAAGCAGAAATGAAAGCACGGCCTTGATAGGGAAGACAAGAACCTTGAACATGACTAAAGGGATGGTAAGCAGGGAAAGAATTTTAATTGGGGAGCTTCATGGCCTGAGCTTCAGGAGATAAAACTGACTTTCACAGCAGCATTCTGGAAGGATTGAAGGGGAACAAAGCAAATAGTCTGGCTTTTATCATAACCTGTGCAATAGTTAAATAGAGTTTTATATATGACGGTTATCTTTAGCTTTTTAATGATTTTTGAAAAGATTTGGGGAGTGGTCAAAAGAAAGTTTATTCTGTGCTATATGAAGGATATATTCTGGGGGATAGTGTGGTGTCATTCTGAACTGACCATCAGAGTAAAAAATACTCAAGATTTGAATACTATGTCCAATACACACGAGGGCCTAAGTAAACAAAGAGAACTCAGCATGGAGAATAAACTCTTTCCAGAATGTATCCTACTCAGAGTAAATCATGATGTTGTTTCATGGAGTTGTTTTATAAATCTAGTCCCTTAAAAATACACATATATGTGTGTGTGTATATGTATGTATATATATATATGGACCTGCATTGCTAAAGTAATTGTATTACTGACATCTGACATATTAAACAAAATTTTGGATTTGTTCCCTGAAAACCTTTATTTGTCACTTAAACATACACATAAGCTTTTACACTCTAATACTAATGAAAGAACACAAGAAAAAACTCTGCTCATGACAATACACATATGTAACAGTCTATAATGGCTATGAAAAAAAAGCAACACTGGAATTTCAAGTTAATTAACAGTCTTCAGGTAATTCACTGACTGAATCTTGCAATTATTCTATTAACACACCCTATACTTAAGAACCTCTACTCTAACACATTTGACTTCCTAAATCATAGGTTCCACATGCATGCTCATGTTTCATCCTAAAGCAATTTTTTTAATGGATGATTTATTTAAAATCAAAAGGAATTTGAAAAATAAATCCTGATATTATTTTAGCCATTAAAGTGCAATCCAGCAAAAATAAAGCATATACTTTATCAGTGTAGAAGGGCTGAGGTCATATAAATTACATTTGTCAGGGTTACATTGCTATCTGTTCAAAGGAGTAACATTTTGTAAATATCATTTCTACATCTCCCTTTTGGTGTTATCCGTTTATCTGTAGAGCTAATAAAAAGGGCTAGCAGGCCTCAAATGTTGCTGGAAACTTCAGCTCATGTCTCTTGTTTTCTTGTTTTAGGCTTGCCCTGACAGTCGTGAGAAAGTCTTTTTTTTTTTCTTTTTCTTTTTTTTTTTTTTTTCTTTTAAGTTTGGAAGTAATAATAATAATAGTAAAGAAGTAACCGAGCAGTTTGTATGTGTTTGGAATACAAGAAAGAGGTATCTCTCTTTTCATTGTATCTAGGATGAGTTGTTATTCCTAGAGCCATAGACACTTTTTGAATTGTAAAAATAGAGGCAAAGAATACTCAGTTCAGCCCGGTTTGTTACTGAAATCCAGATATTTGCAACTGTTCCTAATAAAGCTAAGTAGCAATTTGCACAGCATCCTTGAAAGTACATCAAATATTTGAGGTATTAATATATCACTAAGTTTAGATGTCAAGAATAAAATTTAACCCTCAGCCTGGTGAACCCTGAGCCAAATTGTGCCATGGTCTGCACAGTGGGTGCAGTGATTAGGCAGAGAAAGCAATCTATATGCAGATACATTAGGACTTGCCTGCTGATGATGCATCCACATTGGAATTTACTAAACATTTGGACCAATGTGCGGCTTCATTACGAGATATTGAAGTTCCAAGCCAAATGGATAAATGTAAACCATTACCTCTAGAGATATTTCCTTTCTGTTTTACTCCTATATTAAATATTAAATTGATGAACATAGGCCATTTGCACTCAAAACATCAGTGAGCTTAAGCTGTGTGTGGGTTAAGCAAGTCTTACCTAATTTTACATTAGGACAGAAGAATAGCAAAGCATTCACATGTCCAGTATTGGTGTCAGACAGCAGAGTACAATACTTGTACAGTTCAGAAGTACAACCTGCAAAACTGATACTTGTAAATCTCTCCACACAGCTCAACTCCAGTTTGTTTCTCCCTTGCTAATGATGGTTCCAGAAAGTAAGCAGCAGTGGCCAGAGTTTGAAAGCAAATTCAAATTGCATTAACCACACACACTCAGATTGCAATGACACATCTATTATAGTTATCACTGCAATCATTTTCTTGCTCACAATATATGTGGATCGCCCACCAGTAGCTGAAGTCTCCAACGAAGTGAACTACTTCACCTCATTATAAACTTCTCACTCAGATAGAGATGTGGCAGAATTTGAGAACACAACGATTAAGAAATTAGCTTGAGACTACTGAATGTCTTGCCTGAAGCTGCTATTAAGCTTCAGAATGGGGTGAAATGTTTACATTCCTCCTGTACCTCCACAAAAGGATGTTGTGTTACCAAGTTTCTAAAATTCAGAAGGCTCTTCCCTAAAGAATAACAATTTCCCTTTTCCTCTTACAATGACAGTAATAATAATTTTAGTGTTAACGGAATAAAAAAGGAAGAGACTTGATCTATGACAAAGATCCTCTTATGTAGTCTTTCCAAAGGAAGCTGTTCACAGTCAATGTGACACCATAATCTCTGATTCATCCCATCAC
Organism: Stictonetta naevosa; assembly: GCA_011074415.1. Lineage (NCBI taxonomy): Eukaryota > Metazoa > Chordata > Aves > Anseriformes > Anatidae > Stictonetta > Stictonetta naevosa. Next base: position 166,457,039 of record CM021697.1, on the reverse strand, counting down.
TATTATATGACAGTTAAATAAGGTAAGTACAGCAGAATCGCTAGAAGGAACTGAAGTGTTATTAACTTATTTCTTATTACATTAGCCATAATAGTCATTCCTGAAGGATTATGTATATTACAGACATTATTTGAGACATTAACACTCTCTTCTTGATGGAGAATTCTCAGCTGTGTCTGCTACATGCTCCCCTCCCCATCATTAGACACCACTAACTGCTTCCCTTCCATCTTTGTTCTTTTTTTCTCCTACATATCAACAAAACACACTCCATTTGCAACAGAAATATCTCTCCTAATTGAGGTTTCCAGGGAAGCAAAGTGAGATAATTTAATTATACTCCAAATAGCTACTCTACCTCAAACTCTTATAATCTCTTTAAATCAAACCTCATATAATGGATGGAGAGCACACAATTTTACAAATGTAAATAAGTATCACGGGCAATACATAGCTCAGTGTAAGATTGACAAAGGAAATAAAATATTACCTTTACAGCTCAATTCTATAAAAACAGAGCCAAACACAACATTCCCAATCTCAGAAACAGGAATAATACCCTAAGCATGACACTGTGTCTAGCTATTTTGAAGACTAGGGGATGCACTGAAGATGTTCTGCCACTTTTGGTCACCTCAGAATAGGAACAAATCTGACAACATATAAATTGTACTTTGCCAGAATTAAACTAATCGGCCTTCTTCCAGGCAATTAGCAGGTGTTTCTGTCTATCTGTATAGTTACATGCCCTCTATTAACACACTCTCTGAGCATTTCACAAACTTTAATGAGCTTGTCTAATGCAGATGTAGAACCTATGCTGCAGCTCATCAGTACAAGATAAGTGAGGTGAGGCTAAGAATGGTCCTTGATGGAACATCAATGTTGAAGGGCCTGTACTCAATAGAGGGCACAGAAGTTTAAACGTCTTGATCACTCACAGTTATTCAAGCTCCCTTTGATTTTGAATGGTAATAATGGGGAAAGAATAGGGTTTAATTCTAAGTAAATTCTTTATGAATGTCTTCTCTTTATGTTAGCATAATACTCACCATGAACTAGAAAGTTTAATGCTACTAGGAACACAGTTCTGTCTCGGTTTTTGTAATTTTACAGAATTATACCTACATGAGATGCTGTAGTGGGTTTAAGTGGCAAAGTTTTGGTAGCAGGGGGCCATAGGGGTGGCTTCTGTGAGAAGGATCTAGAAGCTGCCCCATGTTTGGTAAGGGCCCCACTGCTGACCAGAGCTGAGCCAATAAGTGATGTTGTTTTGCGCCTCTGTGAGAGCATTTTTAAGACAGGGAAAAAATGCTGCTCCACACAGCAGCTGGGAGAGTGAGAGGAGTGAGGAAAAGCCTTGCAGGCACCAAGGTCAGTGAAAAAGGAGGGGGAGAGGTGCTCCAGGCACCAGAGCAGAAGTCCCCTGCGGCCTGTGGTGAGGACCATGGTGAAGCAGGATGTCCCCCTGCAGCCCATGGAGTACCACAGTGGAGCAGGGTTCCATGCTGCAGCCTGTGGAGGAGACCATGGTGGAGCAGGTGGACCTGCACCGACGGAGGTTGCAGCCTGTGGAAGAGCCCTGCCAGAGCAGATTCCAGGCCAGACCTGTAGGTCGTGGAGAGGAGACCACGCGGGAGCAGGTGACCTGGCAGGAGCTGCTGCCCGTGGGGGATCCAGGTTGGAGCAGTTTGCCCCCGAGGAATGGACCCCATGGTACAGACCCATATCTGGAGCAGTTCTTGAAGAGCTGCTGCCTGTGGACAGCCCACACCGGATCAGTTACGCAAGGACTGCATCCCGTGGGAGGGACCCCACAGCACAGGGGACGAGAGTGACTGAGAAGGAGCGGCAGAGAAGTGCTATAGACTGACCCACATTCCCCCGTTCCCCTGCGCCGCTCATGGGGAGGAAGTGGAAGAGGGTGGAAGGGGGGGAAGGTGCTTTTAGTTTCTTTCCTTTGTTTCTCACTTCTCTAGCTTGTTAGTAATAGGCAATCAATCTTACTATCTCCCTACGCTGAGTCTGTTTTGCCACAATAATTACTGTGCAATCTACTCATCCTTATCTCAACCCTTGAGCCCCTTTCATCCTATTTTCTCCCCGATTCTCTTTGAGGAGGGGGAGTGAGAGAGCGGTTGTGATGGAGCTCGGCCGCCCACTTGAGTAAAACCACCACAGATGCTTAGGGGTGATCATGAGGCTCAGGGGGGATGTTATCAGTGTTTATAAAATCCTGAAGGGTGGGTGCAAAGAAGTCGGAATCAAGCTTGTTTCAGTGGTACCAGAACAAAAGGCAACAGGCACAAGCTGGAATACAGAAAGTTCTATCTTAACATCAAAATCTTTTTCAAAAGCTTTTTTTTTTTTTTTACTGTGCAGGTGACAGATCCCTGGAACAGGTTGTGTAGTGAGGCTGTGGTCTCCCTTCCTGTAGATCTTCAAAAGCATCCTGGTCAAGGTTCTGGGCAGCTCACCCTAGGTGTCCCTGCTTGAGGAGGGGTTTAGACTAGATGACCTCCAGAGGTCCCTTCTAACCAAGATAAAAACCAGCATAATTTTATGCTGGGGGATATGCTGCATAATTTTATGCAGTCCCACAAAGGGACTGTGATTATCAATTGGACCAAAGATAGCAGATTGAGAAGATATGTTGGAAAGGCTGAAAATAAAAGCTCCCTCCCTCCCGCAACCTCACAACAAGATATTAGCATTTATGTTAAATAGTGAATTTGCTGCCAAAGAATTTGTTATTCTATTCTCTTTAGTTCTTTTCTGTGTATGACTATGAGTACTTCTATGGCCTTGTGGGAAAACTATTTCTTCCTGTGACAACTACAAATAGGAGCCTCCCATGTTGGCTGATTATGAAGAATTTAGTGACCTCCAGACTAGACTGCAACTGTATTGCACTAAAATACCTGTAACCTCGCACTTTAAGCAGATATGGGTAGGGGGAACAGCATCTTCTGTTGACTGGCAGAGGGTATTTCTGATTTAATCCTTCACTGAAAAGATGGAAATACATTATAAAAATTGTTTCTATTAACTTAATATCAGTTTCTGAAAGCATACAATATCTTAAAGCATGAGACACTATACGGACATACAATGAAGAGATGTAAGAGAGCAGATCTAAGGCTATTGTGGTAACTTGTAACACAGGACAAATTCATAAACTAACCTCTCAGAAGACTGAAGATAAATTATATCCTAAACACAGATGTAAGAATTTTTCCATCCCAATGAAAAATGAGACATGGCGTGAAAAAGGTGAAAGCAGAACAGGTCTTCCCTGAATCTTTCTCCTTTTTTCAAATAAATCCTGACAGATGATGAAGATAAAATCACTGATTCAGGTGCAGAAGGTAACGGCAATCAGAAAACAGTAGTGATTGACACAGGAAAAAGAAAAACAGGAAAACTGAATTAGGATGCTCTGACAAAACTGTCACTGATAGGCAGACTAAAATTAAACTAAAACAAATGAAACAAACAAACAAACAAACAAAACAAAAACAAACATAAAGAACATCATTTTTGTCTCCAGGAACAGAAAGAAGAACAATAATTTGAAATTGGAAAGCATGTAAGGAGAATAGAAGAAACAAAAAATTGTCAACCTGAAACAGAACATAATAAAGAAACCACTGAAAACAGACCAATGTAAAAAGGCTCTTACTAAAAGGGCACACAGAAGTTTGTTCCCTATATCTGCCATGGGTATAAAACCCAGAGAGACAGTTGTCAAGCAGGAACTATCAGCAGGAACTCCCTTGCCCCACTCTCTTAGGATAAGAAGACTTTTTTTCTTTTTTTCTTTTTTTTTTTCCCCCCCACAGATTTATAAAATACCAGTCTTCTAGAACCTCTTAACGGTGACATTTCAGTAGAAAAAAGAAAAAAAAGGAAAAAAAAGTAGCTGTATAGTAAAAGTAACATGGCATTATATAGATAGAAATGAGGCCTCCCTTTAAAATTCCATTTACTTACGACATCTTTAACATTTTTTTTACCTGTTACATTTACCTATTACATAAAATTAGGAGGTGCTCACAGACGGCAAGAGAAAATATCTTTTATACAAGAAAGAAGTAACAATAAAGATTAGTTTTGAGGTTCATTCCTTCTTCATAATTCCAACCTAAAATAATCAACAAAGGACAAAGGTAAAAAGCAAAGCTCTTGAATCACTTGAATACCGCAGACTCAGAAGGAAGATACAGTCTTATCAATCTTGTGCCTAGAGATATACTTTCAGGAAGCAGAGAGAGGGACAATGTGTCTGAAACAGCTCCCAGAGTATCTGTGCTGCCCAGAGTAAACATATGTAAGAGTTCTTAACCTATTCTTTTGATGTAACCCCCTGAAGATTATCTTTTACTGTCATCACTGTTTTGGTGGGGTTTGAATGTAAAGATTCCTTACACTGAATATTGCAAATACAAATGTAGATGAAGTGTAGAGTAGATGATCAGATGGATAAATTAATTTTAGGTTCACATTACATTGGATCTCTGAAGCTCAGTAATCCTATGTGAAAAGTTAAAATTTACCCCATAGGCATGTCACCTGGTTGATATGTCATATGTGTTAAGGTACTACCCTTGCGTCCATCAGACAAAGTCAGGTTAGCATATAAAAATACAGAGGAGGGATATCACTATAGTAGTACTCACAAAAGAAAAGGGGGAGCAAAATAGACCCTGATAAATAAGAACATGAAAATAATATCTCTGTACTTTGGGATATTGGAAGGTCCTTTCTGTGGGATAGTAAAAAATTAAAGCTAGTGAAAAGAATCCATAATGAGTATGTTTCAGAACGTTGCTTGGGAAAACAGACTTGAATTTAAAAAAGGAAGACATGGATATAGTGATTATAATCAGTAAGAATAAAAGCATTAAAGCCTGTAAGGAAAGATATGTTAAGAACTGATACAAGTACAAAAAACGAGTTCTTTGCAGTCTGGGTAATTGTTAATTTTTTGAATATTACTGTAGGATCAGACAATGCCTTAAGCCAATACCAACAGGCTTTTACAACAGTTTCAGGTGTAGCAGAGTCTGGCTCCTGAGTTTTCACATTCTGCATCATCTGGTACAGCTGTTGTTCTCCAGATGTCTATACGCAAATGGGTGGGATTCATCTGCCTAACTTAGATGTTTAGTAGTTAGATAATCTAAATTTTAAACAGAGCCATAAAAACCTTGCTTATCACTCCAATCCCTTTTTATTATCAACAGCAAAGAAGAGGAACCTCCTGGGGACTATTTATCTCCTCTTGGAGTAACACAAGCCATAAGAGTAGCTTAAAAGTAGATTACTAATTTACTTGTATAAATTTGGGCAGATGAATCCCAACAAACTTTTTAGCTGGTGAAATTTGACTATTGTCAAGAAAACAAAGCTTTAACTACATTTCCAAGAACATTATTCTGGCTGACAGAACTGACCTGGACAAAACCTGCCCTTTTCTACGGTTTCTCTGCTTTTAGTCTTCTAGTAATTTTATGACAAGTTATTTCTTAAATAAACCACAGCTAGATTAATAGACTTCTTCTCCTTGTTCTTCTGCTTTGCAAATAGTCTTCCTGGCCTTCTTTCTCAGGCTGCTGTAATAACAATTGATTCAATAAACAGGACCTACTTGTGAACTTTGATTTCATCATTCTCTTACTTACAAAGAAATTATCAATATTTATTTCCTTATCAGTTCAATTGCCTATTGTGTATTTGGCTGGGAATGCTTTGTAAACTACCATCCCCAGAATGCCTTCCCGTTGCCATGACAGAAATCTGCCCAAGTAGTCTCAAAACAACTTTAATCTTTTGAATGTGTAAACTGGATAGCTCCATTTCCTGCCATCTAATTTGCACTTGCAAATGTCAGTTTGCCTGTAGAAATGCAGATCCTTACACATGTAATAGTTGCATCTACACATGTTTTGAAAATTTGCCTTCAGGCAGACAATCACATTATCCCAGAGCAAATTGTTCCTTTTCTTAAAAGAAAAAAGTTACCAAACCTTCAGATGAAAGGGACACTTCAGCTAAAGGTCAGGAAATCCAGCTGTAATTTGGCTTTAACTAGTGCTTTAGATCTCAACTTTAAATTCTAATTAAAGATTGAGGTAGAAGTATGAAATTCTAATGAGGAAGCTGTAGGCTATATTTTTCAGTGTTACATCATGTGCTCTGTTATTTCTAAAAGCAGAGTAACATTATTGTGTATTTAGCATAATTTGAAGGCTTGTTATTCTCACAGAGAGGAACACGGAAGTTCTATGAGTAATACCTGAATACCGGTATTAAAAAAATAGATAAAAATAAATCACCATATTCTCTTATTTAATTATGCTTTTTTTTTTTTTTCCTGCATTTTCATTTTTAAAACCAGTTTTTGAAAATTCCAGAGAGTGACTGTTATTCTTAGTCATAGTTCTTATTTTCTGAAGGCAGATAAACCTGATCTCAATGTCCTGTTGAGATTCTTCTTGTTTCGTGCCCTACATACTAGCTAGTAATCAAAACAAAAACAAAAACAAACAAACAAACAAACAAACAAAACACCACAAAAGGGGGCAATATTTACTATTAAATTTTTGTCTTTATGATAACAAAACTGTTAGCTGGCATTTCAGCATTTGCAGACACACTGACAGCCTGACCTGTCTAATATGTGCAAGGCTCATGCAGATTGTTACATATTCCTTCTCTTGGCTTTTTTTTTTTTTTTTTTTTTTTCTCCAGTTACTTTTTAACTTATTAGAAACACACCTTACATTCTCCAACTCCCTGAAGTGGACAATATAATTTAAGGCCCAAGAAAGTGCATCATTCACCATTCCTATGTAGAGATCTTTGCTCTACATTTGCCACCTACCTTTGTCTTAAAGCTACATTAGCTTTCTTGTTTTCCAGATATTCAAGGGCAGGTACCATGCATTCAGATTCCTGTTTGCTATAGCAGTTTGTAATGACCCTGTAATGATTTCTAGCTTCTCACTCTTGCACCATACCAAGAAAGTGGCATTTGTCCATGAACACTTTCAGTATCCTAAATATATTTGGATAGGTTTCTTCTTGGAAACCGAATGAGTAGCTGTCCTGATCATGTCATTCTCTCAGTATAAATGCAACTGTTTGTGCCGGTTTTACCCAGCTGGGCAGCTGAACTACAGGACAAGCACTCTCTCACTCCCCCTCCTCAAAAGGAAAGGGGGAGAAAATTTAGTGAAAAGGGCTCATGGGTTGAGGTAAGGACAGGGAAATCACTCAACAATTATCATCATGAGCAAAACAGACTCGGAGTAGGGAGATGAATACCTATTGCTAACAGACTAGAGCAGTGAGATACTAAAATCAAACTAAAAACTACTTCCCCACTTTGACCCCCTTCTCCATGAAATGGTGTAGGGGAATGGGGAATGGGGCTGTGGTCAGTCCCTGATGCTTTGCCTTTGCCACTCCTTCACGGTCACTCTCTGCCCATGCTCCACTGCTCCATGTGGGGTCCCTCCCACAGGATGCCATCCTTCCCAAACTGATCCTGCACGGGCTTCCCACAGGCAGCAGCCCCTCAAGAACTGCTCCAACATGGGTCCGTACCATGGGGTCCATCCCCCAGCAGCAAACTGCTCCAGCACGGGTCCCCCACAGGTGGCAGCTCCCCCCAGACCCCTGCTCCTGCGTGGGCTCCTCTCCATGGGCTGCAGCTCCGGCCCAGGGCCTGCTCCTGTGGGGGCTCTCCATGGGCCGCAGCCTCCTCCAGGCCACATCCACCTGCTCCACCGGGGGCTCCTCCACAGGCTGCAGCGTGGAGATCTGCTCCATGTGGGACCCATGGGCTGCAGGGGGACAGCCTGCTCCACCAGGGGCCTCTCCACCGGGGAACTTCTGTTCTGGTGCCTGGAGCACCTCCTTCTTCACTGACCTTGGGGCCTGCAGGGCTGGTTCTCACTCCTTGCTCTCTCAGCTGCTGTCACACAGTAGTTTTTTTCCCTTCATTAAATCTGATCTCTCAGAGGCACAAACAAATGAACTTACTTGCTTGGCTCTGGGCAGTGGCAGGGTCCTTTGGAGCTGGCTGAAGCTTGGTCTTATGGGGCAGCTTCTGGACGCTTCCCAGTTTATGCTGCCAGTGTTAGGCATTTGTTCCTTGTACTGTGAACAGTACAGGATATAATATGGTTTGTTTGTTTGTTTGGTTGGTTGGTTTTAATTATTTTTTTTCCCTGTTTCACCTCTTTCTTTTGGCACCCCTTCGAAGGGGCAGAAAATGCTGTAGGATGTTGGCCGTCTGTTCTCTTTGTTACGCGTGACCTTTCTGATTTCTTTGCCTCCAGAAATGTGATTTTCTGAAGTACAAAACATCCCACTGCTGAAGTCTTGATAATATTAATTGTAGTTGTTTGAAATTATTCAACATGGCCTTCTTCAAAATGGGTTCCAAGGCCATGTGATCAGATTGCATGTCCAGCTTGTTCCCAGAGCCGAATGGTTAGAATTATTCAGTTCAAAGCAGCAAAAGTTTGCTGATTGCACCAGACTATGGAGGACAAGTTTGTACATTCAAGGGCAAAACGGCCATTTGGAAGGACCTAGACTGACCAGAGGGAATAGTGATCATCAGCTCACTGGAATTTCTTGAAATTCAGCAAAACTGATGTAACGTCATGTATTCTGGAAGTAATAACTCCTTGCAGCAATACAGGCTACAGCCTGTCTTACTGGGGAGCAGATCTGTTGTATTGGACTTGCAGGACTGGATAAACAGCAAAAACATGAGCCAACAGCATGTCCTGGTGACAAAGATCCTCAGCTGAGTTAACAGGAGCACAAACCGTAGACAGAGAGAAGTGACCATTCCCCTGCACTAGACACTAGTACAGCATTTGGAACATTAGATAGTTTTGGCCCTCCAATACAAAGAAATACTAATAAACTAGAACGACTACTGCAGAGAGACATCACAATGCTCACAGGCTGAAGCACTTGACCTCTGAGCAGAATCCAAAAGAACAGGACTTGGTCAGCCTGGAAAAGAGAGAGCTTTGGGGCAGACCTAACTTTTCCCCCTCAGTACTGAGAAGACATGGGTATGTTACTGAGAAGACAAAACCAGGCTCTTCACAATTCTGTGTGATGGAAGGACAAGAGAGAAAGGGGCATAAGTTTAAGAAAGGAGTGTTTAGACTGTGTATGGAAAGAAAAACCTTTCCACTCCAAGGACAGTCCAGCTATGGGTCAGGTTGCCCAGAGAGGTTATGCAGTCCCCATTCTTGTACATTTTTAAGGCTTGACTGGAGACCTGGTCTCACAGCTGACAACCATTTTAACAGTGCATAGGATTAGAGACCTTCTGAACTCCCTCCTAACCTGAATAATCCTACAGTCCTCTTAATAACCCAACCCTCTTAATGTTCCTGTCTGGACATCTCTGAAAAGGCTTCAAGTCTCTCAGTTCTCAACTTTTTTTGCTAGTATGTCAATATTCTGCTCCTAATAATACCTCTTCATAGGGCTACTGGCAGCTAGGTCCTGATTAGCTGATGCCCATTTCCTGCATTTCCTTACACCTTCTCCAATTAACAAACAAACAAACAAACAAACAAAAAACATCTGTAACTGTGTCATTATGTAAAAGATCAAACTGCAGACTTTGAATTAAGTTGTTCTTACTAATTAAAATATGTTCTTACTAAGTTAATATTTTTGAGGATTCAGCCAATATTTTAAAAAGAATTCCATATCACAAAAAGGATTGTTTTCTTAAGATTGTTGTCCTACAATGTGGTCAGCTGTGGATCAATATTGTTCAAAACATAATTACCTAAATTTAGGTGCCTTACTGCGACATGGATGTTTAAGATGCTGTGGTGGTTTCATAATGCTTGTTAGGTAAACTCCACCATGCCACTCTCTCACTCCCCCTCCTCAAAAGAACAGGAGAAACTATGATGACAAAAAAGGCTCATGGGTTGAAAAAAGGACAGTTTAATTTAAGGAAAAAAAAAATACGGAAAAAAAAAAAAAATCAAAGGTCATGCAGAAGTAAAGGGAGAAAAAAATATTCTCTTTTCTCTACTTCCCAACAATATGATCAGCCAAATCCTGGGAAGTAGAGCCTCAATATGTGTAGCAGTTGCTTGGGAGAACAGATGTTTTCACAAAAAGAGCCCCGTCTTCTCCCTCTCTTTTCCCATCTTTTATTGCTGAGTGTGACACCATATAGTATGGAATATCCCTTTGGTCGCTTTAAGTCTGCTGCCCTGTTGATGTGCTCTTTCCACCACTTGCCTACCCTCAGCCTACTGGATTTGGGGGTGGAGGGTGTACAGCCTTGATGCTGTGCCAGCACTGCTCAGAATCAAAAAAAACAAACAAAAAAAAACACACAAAAAAAACTTTGGTGCGATACCAGTGCTGTCCTGGCTACAGCACAGCACTACATGGGCTGCTGTGAGGAAAATCAACTGCATCCCAGCCAGATCTAGTACTGCTGCCGATATAATCTGTGGACTTCAAGTCAGCAGAACCTAAAGAGTGATTCAGATGTCCTGTCAAAAAGGTTTTGAGTCATATGTCTAAGCTTGTAAGGTTATTTTATATTCCCTAGTCTTTCCCAAGTAGCATTATACTTTGTTCCAAAAAAAGAAGAGTTTTTCAGTAATCTGGCTTGCTGATCCTAGGAGATGTCTTAGACACTTTAGGGAATCTCAGCTGGTACTAGTTGTCTATGTTTACCCAACTAAATCAAGCTGTAGTTCTAACAAACTATAATGGGAGCTTAGACACCTTGTTTGTATGTGAACATCTGCATCTGTTCATTAAATATATGTCTCCATGTGAAGCTGTTTCCCAGAATTTTCACTAGAACAAAGTTTCAGTCTTGTATTTGTGATATAGTGGAGTGAAATACCAAAAGCCTACAAGCTCTTTGTATACCCCATGGAGTCTGTCAGTGCTTCATCTACCACACTTAAAACATTTTTATAGTTTAAATGAGCAATAAGGAAAGCAAGAAAATGTACTGTGTGGTAAGACTCTTTGGATCCTTATACTATTTTTTAAGTTTTTGGTTTGGTTTGATTTGGTTGTTGTTGTTTGTTTTTCCCAAGGCTATGTCTAATGTCTACTCAAGGTATGGAGCACAAAGAAAGTCTGCACCTGGTTGAAACTGGTATGTTCCAATTAGCACAGTGCTGCACCTGTCCAAAAGATAAAGGCATCTGAACTGCTTTCAAGGCCCAAGTGAATGCTATGCTACATGGATATATGAGTTCAATGCAGTGAAATCTACATGGACACTATAAATAACTTTGGAATGCCATCTAGTGTAGTGCCTCCCTTTTCAAGATATAAATAGTAGAACTGAAGAGGGATAGGTAGACATTTTCTGAGATGTTACTGATGATCATGGCAACAACAACATCAACAACAACAAACCCACAGGATTTTACTTCATTGAGGTGGGCCAGACATGATTTAAATATTGCTGAAAGGAAAAAGATAATTTTGGTGCATATTTGAAACATGAAGTTTAAATTGCTAGCATTACCAAATGATATTGACATACTCCAGTGGAGAGCCACAAAAATGGTTAAGGAACACTTGAGGTAAAAGGACAATCTGAGATAATTAGGTTTTACACATGCCATTGTTATCCATAGATTTTTGCCCCATGCTCCCAACACATCCCAGTGCTCCATGCACACAGAGTCAGAATCCTCAGGAAGGTCTTTTGTTTATTTCTGCACAGAATCAGGTGTTATGTCTTGCAAAGCAAGCACACATCTAAATTGAAGTATAGGTATTTATACACAGCCAACTGTGAAACTATCTCCCATGTTATTTCTGATTGGTTGTCCTAGCTCGCCTATTTTATCTCCTGTTGTGTATGTGTGTTACAGGTCCATGTTCAGCGCCAGCAGTGGGCAGGTACCTGTTCCCTCATTTCCATACATTTCTATTTTGATGGGAGTGTTTTTTTAACATGCTAATAGACTTAATGAGCAAAAGGTTACTATGGGTCAATCTGCAATCTTCCTTCAGGCCACTTCCACATTCTTGCTTTCATCTCTTGTCTCCTTTGTTTTCTTTAGCTTGAGGCTACACCATCACACAGAAGCAAGATTTATTCAACCTTTGGAAGGCACAGTGGAAATCCTATTGAAGGATTTCCTTCATAACTCAACCAAACAATTATATTGTTATGTATATATAGTATAAAAATACAAAATAAAATATAAATATAAAATATAAATGTAAATAAAATATTCAAATACATAATGGGAGGATGTAGATAAGATGGAGCCAGGCTCTTCTCAGAAGTGTATGAGTGTGGTGGTTTAACCCTGGCAGGCAGCTAAGTACAACACAGCTGCTCCATCACTCCCCCCACAGTGGGATGGGGGAGAAAATTGGAAAGATAAAAGTGTGAGAATTCATGGCTTGAGATAAAGACAGTTTACTGGGGAAAACAAACGCTGCACTCACAAGCACAGCAAAACAAGGAATACATTCACTACTTCCCACCAGCAGGCAGGTGTTCAGACATTTCCAGGCAAGTAAGGCTCATCATGCGTGACAGTTACTTGGGAAGACAAACACCATTACTCTGAACGTCCCCACCTCCTCCTTCTTTTTCCCAGCTTTTATTGCTGAGCATGATGCCACATGGTATGGGACATCCCTTTGGTCAGTCTGGGTCACCTGTCCTGGCTGTGTTCCCTCCAAACTTCTTGTGCACCCTCAGCCTCCACGCTCGCAGGGCAGCACGAGAAGCAGAAAAATCCATGTTAGTATAAGCACTGCTATGCAACAACTAATATCATCAGTATATTATCAACACTATTGTCATCTCAAATCCAAAACACAGCATCATATTAGCCTCTTTAAAAAGTGCTAACTCTATCCCAGACAAAACCAGGATAAAAGGTCTATATAGGTCAAGAAACAATGGACGTTGAGCTGCAGCATGAGAAATTCTGACTCAGTGTAAAGAAGAATAATCTGGCCTTGAGGTGGACAAATATTTTAACAGGTTTCCCAGAGAGACTGTGGTATTTCTATTCATGGAGAGAGTCAGAAGTTAACTGGACAAGTTCTTGAGCAACCTCCTCTAACCAGGTATGCTTTGAATAGATCATGCCTAGAGATTCCTTCCAACCTATGTGATCCTGTGATTTAATGAAATCTGTGCTTTAGTTCACAATGTATTAGGAAGCACTCCCAGGCTCAGTTCTGGATGTTTTAATCTATTGCAAAATGGATGACAAATGCAAGGAAATTAGAATAATGCCATCATCCCAATGAAACACTGAAAACTGAGAAAAGTAACAGATTTTAGAAATATACTAAAAAGCTCTCCAAGACTAATCACTAATTTCTGGCTTTATTATTCACTTCTCCCAGAAGTGCCTCTTAGAAAAGCAGTATAAATCAATTCACAGCAAATATAAATAAATAAATAAAAGTCCTTTTGCTCATAATATATTAATGTATTTCACAAAAACAGTAGAATTCCCTCATCTGGAAATGTATTTGAGACACTGTAGGATGTTTTTCCATTTTAAAATGACGTTGCTGTTGTTGCTCTCCCATTATTACATTATGTTAGCATTTTAACACCTAAAGGAACAATATGAAAGTTTTAGTTACAAGTGTCTATGGAGTTCAGCACATATTTGGTGGTATTTACTCTCATTCAACTTTGATAATTTTGCAACTCTGGTTTTGGTCTTTTTGTTTTGTTTAAACTGAAGGAACATGCTCAGAGGGTGTTTCCTCTGTAGCAAAGAGCAGTTCACAAAAAGTACTAACATATTTTTTTGGTAGTGACTGAACATGTCCTCAAACCATTTGAGGAAAAATTAAACCTGAAAAACCCGAAAAATCCAGGAGGGTGCATCTTGGAGGAAACAAGTTCTTTGATCTCATTAATTCATCAAGTTTGTAAGTTCGTTTAACTGATATTATTATTATTATTATTATTATTATTATTTTCAACATAACTAACATAACAAGAAAACATAACTTGCTGTTTTTTAGATTATAGAAATTGTATACTATAGAAATTGAGTGTGCTTGCACATTAAGATGGGAGAGATGATCTTTACTTCCTATAGTTATTTCCTCCTTTAACAGTGATTAGTACCACATAAAGGTTCTCTGATACCAAGAGGAAAAAAAAAAAAAAAGGCTTTGAAGCAGAGGCCAAAAGCATTGATTACAGGAGGCAGTAATGGATCTTCTGTTCCTGCTATCAAAATTGTTTTTCCTTTCCTGACCATTTTATAACCCATAGTAGATGCAAGTGTAGTAGCAAGTAGCTTCTTCAAGTCCAAGAACATGCTAACATTCTTCTTGTAGAACTATCAGGATTAGTCTTCAATTATGTAAAATATTAATTACTTCTTAGAGGATCACAAGAGTAAGTAGAGATCAGAAAGTCTGCACAAGACTTTACTAGACTTGTGTTCTAATCCTTTGCTTTAAATCTGAAATACAGCATGATAGATGTCATAATAATTGATGGGAGAGAAATTCTCCCTTTTTTGTTTTATTATTATTATTATTATTATTATTACATTTATTGTTTAACTCCTCTATTATAGTAATTTGCACCTAGACAGGTAGCTCACATTGAATTATCTCTAGGACTAGATGATGCAATTTCTGCATTGTAAGTAATATGCTTCATTTAGAATCACAGAAAAATAGGGACATCTGTTGGACATTCTCTTGCCTCCAGGTAAGATCAGCTGTACCTAATCTATTCTTCACAGGTGTTTGTCTCGTCCTTTCCTACAAAACTTTCAGAGATTTTGATTGCACACTTCCATGGATAATCTTTTCCAATATCTACACTTTCTTACTTTTATACAGTTCTTTTTCTAAAGTTTTAACTAAATATATCTGATGCCATTTAAATGCATCCATGGTGAAGATAGAGAAAAGGAGTATAATCTTATCATAAGTCTTTGTCATATTGAGTGTTGAACGGAAAATTAAAATTGTAACTGCTCAGTGATGGTGATCCAGGACTAAAGAATGATCTGGCAGGGAGAGCAATAGCCTAACTGCAGAAAGGGTTAAACTGGCAGGGAGCAGGAGTGGTCTTTATATTTAAATGCAAATGTGTGCTTAATTTACCTCAGAGGATACAAGCAAAATTTCCCAACAGTATCTTTTGTGTCCCCCCTTTCTCACCTTTACTGCCTCTGAACAGAAAGTTATCAAAAATGAAGAAGCTGATAGTATGAAAGATTTGAATACATCCCTGTTTTAGTAGTGAGGAAAAGCAAAGGAGGTGGTGGACACATAATAAGCTGGGCTTTTGCAAGAAAAGTTAGAATATAATGTATTGTTGTTACAGGAGTACTAAAACATAATTTGTATTTTATGTTTTATTCCTTTATTTAGGAATATCTGTGTCTTCTCAACTTCTTCTGTTACTCTCTTTTCCTTTTCCTCTCCATATGGGTTTCCTATTCAATAACATCTCTCCAGTATCACTCTTTGACTTGTCCTCAGTCCCTATAGCTTTGTTGTTTGCTAAACACAGAACTAGTTTCCTTGTCATCTTTTCATCTTCTTCTTTTCAGCTTGTATTCCCAACAATTACTGTTCTGTTCCTTCAAATTCTCCTGCAGGCTTTTCTTTTTGTTCTCTCTCTCTCTTTTTTTTTTTTTTTTCTTTTCCCCTCTCTGCATGCCTCCTTTATATCTCTTCTTCTCACACATGTATACATTCATTCCCTTGAAACCTAATCTAAGCAGAAGAGTTCATGGCTGTAAGGGCATGCGGAATGTGAGAGTATCTGGTTCATTAAGGTCACCAGATCATGGAGCTTTTCAGGTCAAAGGGAATAATAACAAAGAAAGTGATAAACCAATCACACAGAGACACAAACTGGATAAGCAAAAAAATAAGGAGAAAATAACAGATAACCAAGTTCTTCAAGCACTAAGTGATGCATCAGTAAGAGCTTACAGGTACAGCTTTGAAGAGAGCCAGTCTGTTTTTTGTAAATGATAAGAAGATAGGAACAATAAACATGATCATTATGGATATTTAAGGGGGGATGTGCAAAACTATTATGGAATGCCTAAGCAAAGGGTCAGAGGGAGGCATCAGTGAAAGCAGGGTTTGGGAGTGGGGGGGCAGGGAAGAGGAACAATGAGGAAGGACAAAAGGTCAATAGTGTGTAAGTAGGTACTGGCCTACTTACTTCCAGTATGCTTGTCTGCTTGAGCAATGTGGTCTGCTCTTGGCATGGAGGTGTATATGTAAATGTATGGATGTGTATTTCAGTAGGAAATTTCAAAACTGTACTATCTGGTAAGCAGGAGGAAAACATGCATCTGGAAGACTCAAAATCCTTATCCAAGGAGTCTAGGCATTGACAAGTGTATCAGATGGGCAGAGGGTCTGTGCTGGACCTGTGAGTGTGGATCAGATGGGCAGAGGGTCAGGACCTATGAGTGTGGATGCCTGTGGGACAAGTTTGTGAGTGCTGTCTGCGCAGCCAGCACTGAGCTGGAGCAGCCAGCAAGTAGTTGGGGCAGGTGCTTGGGGCAGTCTACAACAGTGACCTCTGTTATGTTATGTGTGTGAGCACACACCTCTTTGGGATGCATGCTCAGCCTTGCTACTGGCCAAATGTGCTAACAAGACAGCATCAGACATTTCAATTAGCCTGAGATGGAAAGACCCATATTTCTGGATGCAGCTGGTGGGGCTTCAGAATCTGGGTAGGAGGAAGCCTTGAGCTCCTGAGTCCACTGGAGTCCATGGCTTTGTGATACCTCTTCACAAAGCCCTTACAGAAGCACCTGAAATCTAGCATCTGTTGTCCCACAAACCTGAAAGCTCAGTAAAAGTGGCATGTTCCTTGATCCCTCAAGTTTAGAAATGACAGCAGCCATGAGAGTGTGTGACTACAAAAAGCACAGCAGAGCTTTATAAATAAACTTTGTAGCTTCTAACCTGAAAGTCTGGACCATTAAGACAGTTAAGGCAAAAAAAAAAAAGACTAATTTCAGTTTCTGGAGAAAGGCTCCTGTAGATATTCTACAATTATTGTCAACAGTGGCAGTGCCTTGTTTTTCTTTTGCACTTCCACCACATACTGACTAGGGTGATTGTTTCAGTGATTTCTGTTTTGCAATAAATCTGAAATTATTTTCCTTGTCAGCATGCTGGCAGAAACAGCATGATGAGACAGAAACAGTGACAAAACAAATTGGCAACAGACACTTCAGGTGCCTTTGTCAAATATGAACTACGTGGTATCCAGCAAATAAATCTATTAGTTCTTAGTAACAACAGCAACTGACAAACTAAAAAATCAGGCTCCTCGAATAGGTAGGCAAAGCTTTCTGAAAGATCTGCAAAAATCATTTTCTGCCTTTTGCCTTGGGCTGGACATGGCAACAAATATGTGTAATGAATATGGGATGCAAGATTATTTATTGGATTACAAGGAGCCTTCAGGTCAATTTGCAAACAACCTTAGACACCAGAGTTGCTGTAGGAATATTCCTGGTATTTTCAAGTCCTGAGTAAAGCTACATATAACTCACACATTTTTGCTGGACTTTGTCTAGCAGGAGGTATGAAAAGATGTGACCCTGATTAGTATGGCAGTGCTAATAGTTTTCCATGGTATGCATCAATGCATTGACATAACATTTTGTTTAGCAAGTCCACATCTATCTGATACAGTTGTGTGCCAATATATTTGGGCCTAGTGGTACAGCACTTATCTGGGATGTAACTGTGATCTGTAATTATTTATAATATTCCCTTTAAGGTAGCAATCTAAATTAAAATTACTAGCCAGAAGGTTTTTAAAAAAGCAACCTTAACCTTCTTAGAAAAT
This sequence comes from Stictonetta naevosa, assembly GCA_011074415.1. Taxonomy (NCBI): domain Eukaryota; kingdom Metazoa; phylum Chordata; class Aves; order Anseriformes; family Anatidae; genus Stictonetta; species Stictonetta naevosa. The sequence goes on along the minus strand of CM021697.1, from coordinate 166,439,149 downwards.
CACAAACATACTGATATAACTAGTTCATCATACATTTTCTAGAACCCTAAGGCCTAGGTCTTTCATATATTATTTTTCTTGTTTCATTTTCATAAAGGATCTCATTGAGCTTGTTTCCACTCTTTTGGGAAATTTTCACATTAATATAACTCTTCATATTTTCAAATTTTAAGTTTCTATATTGATTTTATTTGCTTGTTTATGGATTTCTTACTTTACATAAAGGCAATGAAATGTGAATTTTGGGAAGCCACAGGACACTGGCAAATTTTTGTAGTCTATTGCACACAAAATTGACTTATTTATTCCTTATTAACATTAAGTTTTCTTTATTAGCACTTGTAGAATGGAGTATGATGAAAATCTGTTGAGAATCTCTAGTCTGTTTTGTAACTCAGCAGGGAAATAAATAAATGTCTCCAATAACTTTATCCAAAGCATTTTCTTTCATAAACACAATAAAGTGCACATACAGACGTGCAAGCAATGAAATACCAGAACATCTGGTGATCTGCAGGTGGGCCAGGAATATGAGGTTGAAACAGGTGCAGAGAAGCAGGTTTTCTGATTCTGAAATTGTGTTTGATACCTGTAGGTTACTATATATGTGAGGCAATGACCTGCATGGATTCTACATAGGTTAGAATCAGTCACGTGTCATGTTCAAGAAATATTCTGGATAGGATAGAGCTGTAAAGAAACAACTACTACATGAAGTTTTAAAATTTAATACATTTTAATTACAGTGTCTGTGAATGTCCCAATCTCCTCATTTTTTTCCTCTGCCTCATTCCCCTCAGTGCTTTCATACAAGTTGTCTCATGTAGAAAAATAATTGTTTTTTAAAGTAAAAGTAGTGTTTCTTAAGATGTCTCTGCTATTTTCAGTAATGTTTTTGTTGTTGTTGCTGGTTTTTTTTGTTGTTGTTGTTTGTTTGTTTGTTTTTAATAGCACCCAGTTACTAATATCAAGGCAAAGGAAAGCAAAGGTAGCTCTTAGTAAAAGGGTGTTTCAAAAATCCAGTAATATTCTTAATATCCAAAAATGGGAGCCAATGCTTCCTAATCCCTTTTGGAAATTTGGACAAAACATACATATGAATCATTTAAGATTGCAAAATGGCACTGCAAAATTTTCCAAGAATAAGATATTTAATTTTATGTTGAGTATTTTACTTTTAATCTCATCTAGAACTCCAAGGAACAAGCTCATTTCTGCGACTCTTTATGTTGTTATGCTTCTGCTAGGGTCTGTAAATTGGTTAATCTGTGTCTCATTTGAATCCATTTGGATCTCATTGGAATTCATTATTTTTCATTTACCTTCTACAGCATAGCCAATACATATGTACAGATAGTTTGTTCACCTGATATACAAAAATTGCCGCTGCTTTATGTGTTTCTCTCTGTGCTCGTCATACCATGTACTTTACTCCAAGAAGTTTAGCATAGTGAGGTAAAGGAACACAGAGATATTTCTACACCACCTCCCTGGTGTTTGTGTGAGAAGGTAGGTTTCAAATCCCAGGCATAAATTCAATCAAAAAGCTGAAAATAGGCACATAAATTCAAAATACAACATGCTGTATTTACTTCATCCGGCCACTGTCAGTTACGTAGTTATCAGATACATGTGCTAGACCAACTAATAAAGTTAAAGAGACCAGGCAGATTTGTAGGTTGTGTAATGACCAATATTTATCCATCCACCTGGTTGGTAGAAATCCTACCCTGTTCATTTTTTATCTCATCAAACAGTATATCTGTAGACTGTCTTAATACATACAGATGTTTCATTGGTTTCTAATTTGTTAGGCTTCAAATTTCTTTAGTTCTACCATTTAGAAAATATTATTTTCATCTCTGATACAGCCCCTCAGGCTGTTTTATTTTCCCCCCAAAAAGGACATCAGCAGGTCCTAGCCGCCAAAGAAAGCTTAGAGACATCTTTACTTCATAAATTCCTAAGGATTCTGTTTTCCTCTCGTCTGCTTACAGTTGATATTATAGCCTCATCTGCCTAATTCTAATAGCTCAGGTTATCCCAAATCTGCTGAGTTTACCAACTTTCAAGTATATGCACCTTCAGTAACTATTAAATATGCTGCACAGTTGAAATGGGAACTACCAGAATGTCTGTCTTATCTCTTCCACTATTTGTAGGCTATAAACTGAGCATCATTTGACCTATTTTCAAATAATTGCACATGTATCCACTATACGCAGAAAGCTTTCAGACCAACTTTATTATGTATCACACTTGAAAAACAATGAACACCAAAACAATCATCAGCAAAATCACTGAACAGTGATCTTATCAACATGTTCACCCTGAAAGACTATTCCAGCCTTAGTATTCCACTAAGAAAAAATGAAAATAGACCAATAATTATTATTTATGGCAGCCAGGAGCCAAAATGCATGTTATTTTAAGTTGCACATTAGCATTTAAATTAAACTAGTTCACTTCTTAAAATACACTCATGGGCCCAAATTTGAATCAGAGGTGCAGTCGTTAAACATTCTTCTGGGTTTTCAAGGGAGGAGTCAGTATGCTAGAAAGTAATAAGGAAGGGAAAAGGAAAAGATGATCCTTTTCAACAGTGGCATTTTTCTTTTGCTCAATATGTAACTGCCACTTCCATTCACATTTCAGAATCTCTATGACGATCGTAATATTTGAACGTCCCACAGTATTTTCATCCTTACTGTCAAGATACATTTCTGTGTTATCCTGGCCCCGCTGTGCCTATGTAGTGTCCTATAAATCTGATACATAACCCAGCCAGTGTCACTGCTTGCCTCCTAAAACATACTGTGAGGGTACACAAGCTAAGCCAGGTGTCTACACGCAGTAGTACAAAGACCTCTGGGTGTAAGTTTTCCATGCAGAAATGTCACACTGTATATCTGCATCTGATGCTTTTGGCTATTTCATAGTGTGCTGAACTGTACAAAGCAGAAACACAACTTTGATTTTTTTTTTTTAAATTTATTTAATCGTTTTCCAGTTAGCTGTGGGAGAAGCAGTTACCCTGGTCTTTCTTTTCCTCTCACAAGCCATATTAGTTTACAATTTTCTGTCACCTGCTGGAGGAATTTATCTATCCACTGACTAAGCTGGGAGCCTAAGAAAACCCTCTTAAAATCAATATTTTCATAAAGAATGCTTGCTTGGGGGTCCTAATTCTCTCCTAATTTACACCTAATTTATTCATAATAAATCCAGGGTCTTACATGGTGTTACTTCTCATTTAAACTTGTGCAACTCACAGGTATATCAGGAACCTCAAATTCAATGTTATTATACACACATGGTTGTTTTGTTTTTGTTTTTCTTTAGTGACCTAGGAGGTTTTCTTCCATTAGTAGTAATTGTAGCTGCTGATGGTCATGCTAAGGATTCCTGATGGCACAAGGTCATAAATCAAAGGATACAAATCAAGACAAGAAATCTATTGTTTTCTATAACTGCAAAAGTTCTGATCATTATGTGCATCGCTGCCAGGAATCAATTTCATTGTTTTATTTAAAAACCTGCTTATCTAATAGCTTAAAGAATGCAATAGTTTACAAAGCTGTTAGTTTTTTTGTTTGTTTGTTTGTTTGTTTGTTTAACAGAAATAACTTTATTCATGAGCATAACTCTAGCCCATTACACAGGTTTTATGCGTGAATCAGCTTTACTATTTTTTTTATTGTGTTTGCAATCAAGTATTCTGAATGGTGACAGATATTATATCAAGGGTAACTATAAAGAAATTGAAAGCAGTTATCAGGAAATTTGTATGAAGGCCAGTGTACAACAACACTCTAGGAAACAATGCTTCCAAGAGGGATTTGATTTTAAAAATTTATGTTGCAGTATCATAATATGGTAAATAAGGTTTCTATACTCGGAAAACTGTTTTATAACTTCACCCCAGAGATAAGAGCCATGTTATGCTACTAGACAGCACCACAGTTCCAGCCCAATTTCCTGTCACTAAAACTGACCAGTGGTGAATACTCAAGAGTCACAACAAAAGAAACAGGGATATTTTCTTCAGCTGATGGTATCTGACCATGCAAGTCAGTATACTGGCTCCAGAGGGTCTGCTCATCTGATGAGTACACCCTCACAAAAAAGGAGGATTGCATCTGTACATGAAACAGCTTATCTTTGAGAATAAAACTTGAGAAATATTAGGTACTCCTGATAACTCACCTGAACATTTTCCCACCAAGTGTTCTTTGAGCAAAACTTCAATTTGGTAAGGAGATAGTTGAAGTAGCTCTACTGAAACATTAATGGGAATGACAATTAGGGAATACACATGCTAGGAGAGGAGCTGTAAAAGAATTACGGGATTTATCTAGATCATAAGACATAAATTTAAGTGTGCAAGTCTTTTTCTAAATGAGAAAAGAAATTGTGTGTGTATATATATATACACACATATATTTATTTAAAGTATCAAATAACCGAATACTTGAAAAATCTGGTCCTCCAAAAGATAGAAATTGCTCTTATAAAATTACTCTCAACCAAAATAATAAAACAAAAATTCCAGATAAATTAAAAATAGACAAAATAGTTTGTACTATTAAAGAAGTTACTAAAAGTAGTTTTTTTTTTTTTCTATTAAACTTTAGATACTAAGAAAAGTGTTCATAAGTTATTCATTGAGTAAATTAAATATATATTATAGATACAGATCATATTACTTATTAATCAAGTGTATATAATATACATGGATATATAAATATTGTGAGAATGATTTTGAGAAAACTCATAAACTTGCCATGAATATTCTACAAACAGTGATCACTTTATTCCCCTGTAATTATAAAGAAAGTCTAATGTCTTTTTCAGCTGTCTAGCTCTCATAGCGTATGAACACCTTATAATGTTTAAAAATTTAAATTCAAAACAGTGATATGAAAAGAAAATGCTACGCTTATGTGATAGAGGGAGTAAAAGGAAGACGGGGGCATAGCATCTTTAAAAGTAGGTTGTCTTTCTCCCACCCACACATGAAATCTGTGAAACAGCCCTCCGTCCTTTATAAAGACTAGTCACTGGACTACACTCTGTCTCCATCTCTTTGCTTAATTGCTGCATCTCTCTCAGAACTGGTCTCAGATGTGAGTCTGGACCCTGGAGTGCATTGTTATTGCCTGTTCAAGAGATAACCACAGCTGAGGAAGTAAGCCAAGTGCAACCAAAGACCAATCTGCACTGCTGAGCACGTGAGGAAACACTTTCACAGTGCCTGTCTAAATTACAGCAGTGTCTAGCCCACAGTATTAATTTCTCACATTCAAGAGAACGAAGAGGCCACTAAATCTTTCAACTAAGCTGGAAATAGTTCAACTCTCTTCTACCTAAATGTGTGAGGTAGAAGTTCAAAGGTTATCTCTGAATCAAGACCCTGAATAAAATCAGCCTGACACCATGTCAGCGTCATATGGTAAGTTTAAACACCTTATATAAGCATTTCATTTAGGAAACAATTACTGTATGTTTTTGTCTAATATAATTAATAGGTCAAGCAGCACTTATTAAGTTTTTAGGCATTAATTAACATTTAAAAATTATCACATAGGACACATTAATTAGGTATCAATCACTTATTAGAACTACTGACATTTAATAAGCATTTTAATTTATACAAAACTATCCTGCTGTACATATCTTTGTAAGCTACAAGTACCAACAAATAGTACTTAAGGAGTTTAACATGTTAACTCTTATTTTGTCTTTGTAATTAGCACATACATAGAAAGCTGGTTAATACTTTATATACTTTAGTCATAAAAATTTATCTAGATCTCTGCCATTCATGACAAGTTATCAAATTAGATGCATATATATATATTAAAATAGTTTAAAATTATCACAGTGTCTTTTTCCTATTTCTATGTAAGATTTGAACTTAAATCCTCTTTTGATTCTACTATCCTATCCTGAGGAAAGAAATATGAATGTCCAAGTGCTAATTGCTGGCCTCTATCACCCTTAATTATGCATTCTTTGATGCTTCCCTTGCATTGCTATCTGCTGTTGTCAAGATCTTGCCATTAGATACTTCACAAGCATGATCTCTCTTCACCTAATTATACTTATTATCTGTCAATTTTTATAACACTAACTAGGTGCTTAGAATGTTATATAAAACCCTGAAAGGTGCCCAAACTTTACAAGACTCATGTCCACATTAGCAGCTTGACAAGAACCAGAGAGCTGTGCATCTCCTGCACATACTTTTGCGTATTTGTCCCACTAATATATGCCCTAACCCATAAGACTCTCTTGTATTTGCAACTTTGCTGAACAAATAGAAATCACTTGTTTATTGATTAGATGTTTCTTGTCTAATGTGCACCTACATAATAAAATAAGGTGGGATTTCAGAGTGTGCAAATATGGAGACTTTTCCAGCTTTCTCTGGCATGTGTACATGAAATAGTATTGGATTGAGTCACCGGAGCAGTATGGCAGTAGCCTCCATAGGGGAGAGGGGAGAGCTTTAAATATACACTTCCATGAGGTGGCAAGACACTTATTTATCTAGCTGCTTCTGCCCTGCTCAGTGGACATCAGCATCTGATAACTGGAAATATTCTGTGTAAAACTGCAGCCAGAGCCACATAAGATTGTGGGAGTGCTAGTTAACTCCAAGTGCAAGTTAACTCTAGAAGTTTCACCTGTAACTCATAAGACTTGACAGATCTTTAGTCCATCTGTGATGCCTCAATTTGGTTAGCACGGATAACAACGAGAAGAGGAAGCAAACTGTCCAGATGCTTTGGGAATATATATGCTAGCACCCACACTGTCATCTTTCATTACAACTGTTAGCTGAATTAAGATACAAAATGTAGGCTAATGTTACATTTTCAACTTTTCCTTGTAGTTTTGACCAAGCCTAAAGATAATTAACCAGCTTCTTATAAATACTACACAGGTATTTTGATGAGAAGAAGAGTCAGACCAGAGAGGAAGGAAAACACTGTAATTCCCTTATTTTCAGGTGGAAAACTAAGAGACAGGTGACTGAAAGCTAGACCACAAGGAGACCTTGCAACACTGAAACTCACAACACCTATGTTTTTTAGCCATGTCAGATTTAGAGATCTCACCTGGGGTAAACTAGTTTTCTAGGATCTCTCAATATTCCACAGAGAGTGACAGGCATCAGAAGTGAGTAGTTCATAGTAGAAACTAAATTCCTTTCTCAAGTACAATCCATAGCTCTTAGTTAAATACCTTAACTCTCTATACAATGCATGGGGAGGATTAAATGGGATTCACAACAGACAGCATGCTGTGCGAAGTTTATATAATAGAGAAGGTCAAGACTTAAATCTTGCACTTATGTCAGACCAGGTTTACAACTCAAAAACCTCTCCTGCACTAATGCACCTGTGTCCTTCCTTTCAAAATAACAGGCACCTCTTTCTTGTAAAACACAGAGGTCAGGAAATGATGCTCATACTATTTAAATGGGATTCAAACTGAAGGTATTCAAATCTACATAACTATGTGGCTGTAAGATGCTGAGAAATCTTTTCATTTTGATACCATACTATTTTACAGAAATGACTGCAGAATTTGTTGGGCTAGAGAGAAAAGCGGAATACCAGCGACTGTAGTCATCTTCTGACAGAAAGGACACCCACCTCTTGACCCTGTTTCCAAGGACAGTTATGCTGCTTTATAAATCAAAATCTGAATGAAGTCATAAGGAGGCCTAGCAACCAAGATCAAAACCCATTTTTTTTTTTTTTTTTCAATTTGAACACCCAATGAAATGTCACTTAGGGTGCTTGATCTTTTCACTCCCATGCATCTGCTTGGCAGAACTCATTGCCTCTTGACATCAGGAGATCCCTATTTTCTTCTTTTTTAAGCCTACATTTAAGACTGATTTGTTTTCATTGACTTTTAACTGACATTAGCTAATTATTAACTCTGCAGGATAGATTAAATTTTAATTTTAATGTCATTGTAAAACACCATGAACTGCCTCAGCATGATAAGATGCTATAAAAGTTTAAACTGTTGTTATAAGTTAGCCACCTGTTCAAAATGTTAAAAATCTACACGTTTAAATCAATCATACTGCACTGGATGCCCCATCAAGGCTAATGTTGATAAATTATACTCTTAGCTCTAGCTGATATAGAGTCATTATTCTCCAGAATGGTAGTATATTATACTTTATTTTGTAGAGTTTTAGTTGGGATTGCAATGTCATTTTTCAAAATCTTAAGTACACTCCAATGCATATTTTCCAGTCTTCTAAATTGCTCAGAGATCATCCTGGCTAAATAATACCTTTGAGATTGTCTGGTGTATGAGACACATTCTAGAGAAGTACTGTTCCAGAAGGAGTTCCAGGAAGTATTGTGAGACAGTAGAAAGGCTTATTTCTGTATAGTTCTTGACATCTCTGAGCCAAATCAGAAGAACTAGATAAAATGATGTATAGGAAAAAAATTTAAAAAAATATGCTATACCTTCCAGCCTCAGGAGATGATGGAACAATCTGAAGGTTGAAGCAAATGAGATATGCCATTTCTGTCATAGGCATGGTATATATATAGAAAAAAAAAAAAAAAAAAAAAAAAAAAATCACTTATTCTGGCTTGTCTACCTATAAAATAGGGCTAGCATATTTTTTTTTTTTCCCTGTGCTTATCTTGTCTCTTCACATGGTAAGTTCACTTGGGTAAGTACTATTTCGTATTGAAAGCAAGGAAGCTTTCTATAGCTCCAGTAAAGAAAAGCAGCACACTGAGACTGCATATTTTAGTAGCCTTGGTTCTGCAATCAGGAAACTGACTTTACTACCTCCTGTTCTTCTCATGCTCAGTGAAAGCATTTGTAACAAGAGAAAACATTTGTAAGTAAACTAAAAGGCACTGGCTTCATCATTTTATTATAACTGAAACAATTTTCAGCATCTTATTTTTGGCTACCTGTTCAGCTCAAAATTGTTGTTATTATTTTAATGGAAATTATAATATAATTGCAAATTCATTTAGATAAATACACACTGAATCCTAGACAGGTGACAGCAGACCCTTCAGTTTCTCTCAGTAAGGCATTCTTTCCAAGTCCTAGAGTTCAGTGAAAGGCTCCCCAGACAGAGAATTTTCACTTTGTTATGAAGGGGAGGGAAAGGTAAAAAAGAATTCAGCACATTGCATGAGGATTAGCATGTGTTTACTTGTTTACTTGCTGTATCCATCTAAGACTGTGCTTCCTGCGAGCAATGTTTGTGTACAGCATACTAAGAACCTCCACCCTTGACACTGATTACTAGTATCTATGTATCTGCTAGATAACTGAGGGACAAGGGACCATATGAAGGTCCTGATGTTAAGAGGCACGAACTGGCTTTCATCCATACTGCTGAAAGCAAGTGTACTCTAGAGAAGGCTCTCTGTGCCCACATGACACAGCTCTCCACCCTGCATCTCTCAAGGATCTGTGAGCTGCTCTTATGAGCACACGTAATTACTATTTTTGTGAATTTTCATGTTGAAAAATCTAAAAAAAATATGAAAAAATACACATGAAAGCCAAGCTATATTTTTTTGCCTTTGAATGCTGTTCTAACATTTTAATATATGTGAATATATGCTGCATGTCCTGAGGTGTCCTATGAGTTGTTCGAGCTTTATCTTGCAGAGAGTGGGCTGCAATCATCCAGAGCATGGCCAAGAAAAAGAGTAAAGTAGAACAGAAAACAAAACAGATTCTAGTGCCCAGGCTTTCTTTCTGAGACTCTTATTCACCAAAATATGACTTACTCTGAGTCTTATAAAAAATTAGAGAAGTTACAATGCCTAGACTTGGGGGGGAGGGGGGGAGGGGAGAGGTTGAATGACAACAAACGAACCAACAAGCCACATTTTTTCCTTAACAGTGAAACAAACTTTTTTTTTTTTTTTTTTTTTTTTTTTTTTCCCAATATAGACAAGTCCTTTGTAGGTTTGCAAAAATTTAGAGTATCTTTCTTTAAAACTATGATTGTTGTTTGCCTCTAGCTGGAATTTCTTTAGTAACTGAGTAACTGAAATACTATTTTGCAGTGTTACCACAATTGTGTCTGGTGTATTTCTGTCCCGGCAATCTTCAAAAACAATTTCTTTGTAAGTTACAGGAGACACCACAATAAAGGGGATTACAGAGACCTGATATACGGTGTCATCTGTCATTTCTGACAAATGTAAATGCAAGCATAAAATCCTAGGTAGAAAGTAAGAACCCATGAGTCAGAGTTGAGTGAAAGGACGTGAAAAGACTTTGGTTCCAGATGCTTTTTCTTTACCTCTGCTGATTTTTTCCAATTTATCTACATAGTATATTTTTTATTCTGAGTTTTCCTTGGATTTAAATTTACTTTCTCTTTTAAATCAACAATACAGACCAGTTGTGGCTGGTAAACAGCTTCTAGTTCAGAAAATTCATATTAAGTTGTGAAGAACAGTTTATGTTAGAGGAAAATATGTCATGTGGGATCTAACAGTCCAAGAGGGGTGAGGCTGATGCTGCTCCATGTTCCCATGTCCAATCAGCAGTGAGACTGAAGATGTAATCCCAGCAGGCACACATACAAAACATGCATATACACTACATATATCCATATATACGTGGTCAGCTGCACAGATCACAGAAACATACATACAACACCCAAATGAACACAGACAGCACCAATGGCCATGTCCTGCTCTCCTCTGGCTGAACATTTGTCTTCCCAAGAAACTGTGATGCATAATGAGCCCTGCTTTCCTGGAAGTAGCTGAACACCTGCCTGCCGATGGAAAGTAAAGAATGGATTCCTTGTTTTGCTTTCCTTGTGTGCACAGTTTTTGCTTTACCTACTGAACTGTCTTTATCTCAACCCATTCATTCTCACACATTTTTACCTTTCTCATTCTCTCCCCCATCCCACCTGGGGAGAGCGAGTGAGCAGCTGTATGGTTCTGAGCTGTCTGCCAGGATTGAACCACAACAATGCCTCTGTCCCTTTTTATCCCCATGCCCCTCTGTTTCCTCACTCTTACTCCTCCCAAAATCACCTATACAGCTCCCTTTTCCTGTTTTTGGTTCCTCTCCTAAACATCCCATAATAAATCATGTGTAATCCCCAAATACTCTTCTGCTGTATCCCATAATGTGTCTGTCCTGGTTTCAGTTAGGACAGAGTTAATTTTCCTCCTAGTAGCTGGTAGGGTGCTATGTTTCGGATTAGGATGAGAAGAGTGCTGATAACATGCTGATGTTTTAATTGCTGCAGAGCAGTGCTTACACCAAGCCAAGGACTTTTCAGCTTCTCGCTCTGTCCTGCCAGCGGGCAGGCTGGGGGTGCAGCAAGAGCTGGGAGGGGACAGACCCAGGACAGCTGACCCAAACTGGCCAAAGGGGTATTCCATACCATCTGACGTCATGCTAAACAATAGATAGGGGTGGCTAGCCGGGGTGGGGGGCCAGCTGCTCAGGGATGGGCTGGGCATTGGTCAGCGGGTGGTGAGCAATTGCATTGTGCATCACTTGTTTTGTACACATTATTATTATTATTATTATTATTTTCTACCTTAATAAACTGTCTTTATCTCAACTCATAGGCTTCACTTTCCCGTTTCTCTCCCCCATCCCACAGAGGGAGGGGGAGGGTGAGTGAACGGCATTGTGGTGTTTAGCTGCCAGACGGGTTAAACCACAACAGTGTCTCACAATCCTAGATAGTTCAGACCACTTGGTCTGAGAGGGGGTGATAATTCTGTTGGGACACCCTGGAACGGGCCTGGGGAGGGTGTTTATTCCTCTGGAGTCCTTTATTTGGGTCACTTGCCATTGTGCTCATCTAGTTTCTGTAGATGGACCTGTGATGAGCTTTGGGAGCAGCACAGCAGGGTATTATATGATACTTGCCATTGATACTCATGATGTTTTCTTTCTGAGCTCATTTTTGAATGTGCAGATGATTTTATCACATGAGCTAACAGTTTCAGCCTGCTACATTAACTAAGTGCTTGCTGGAGAACTTACACCCCCAGTTTTCAAAATTTCATGTGACTTAATCGAGTACTTTGAGTCTCAGTATTTAATTGGGAATAGCTCATTTACTTGCACTCTGAAAAATGAATATAAATGTCTTGCCTAGTTATGAAGCAACTTTTAAATGGTGATCAGAATCAAATTAATGTTTATAACTGTTCATTGAGAATCCATAGTTCTTATCTCTTCAGTATCCAAGGATCATGCTGCCTGAGTATGTTTTAATATAATATTCTTGTATGGGATAGAATATTTTATGCTCAAGAACTTCTGCAAAGATGATAAGAAACAGCTACTCTCATCTTCAAGCAGAGATCCAAATGCAGTAGTTTGTGCTATGTTCACCAAATGTATACCTTGGGCTCAAATGAGCACTGGATGCATATATCTGATATCTGAGTGGTGTGAATATTCTCCTTTGAATCTCTAGTACACAGCAGAAATATTTCTGTCCACTCCAACCAAGGAAACATTAACATTAGCACCATTTTTACTCCATAGAGAGTGTGATTTACAGCAGTAAAATAATTGACACTATATTTGCCAAACCTTTGGGCAATACAGAGCTCTCGATATCTGGACATACCCCCATCTATCTTTCAGAAAAATTTTCACCTAGTCTACAAGCAGAATTTCACAATCTCATTGACATTTAGCCTTTTTAATTAAATGTTTATACAATTATTTAATGAACTTTAGGTTTCTGTGATATAATGATTAAATTTTGTGGTAATTTTTATTTATTTGCTTATTTATATATTTATTTATTTATTTTTGCTTTGACAGAGAGAGTTTTGGTCCTTTATCCTGTGTACCTATTATCTTTTAAAAGCACTCAGATTTTCTGAAGATAAAAAGTAGTCAAGAAATACATCGAGAAATCTATTAAAAAAAAAATAAATAAATAAAGAGGCAATATCCATTCAAACAAAACTGTGGGATGAGTAAAATCTTATATGTTTTCTATTGACATTTGCAGAACAAGCTGTGCAGGAGTGAAAAAGTGAAAATAATTATACAGTAAACTTTGGAAGAACTTTTAGAAAATTATCCATTCAGAAAGTTAAAAAAAAAAAAAAAAATCAAATGCTTCCATGTTGCTAGAAGAAATTCTTCTTTTAGCTTGGTGATTTGCTGTCTGCTACTTTTCCAGCAGCACATAACAGAATACAAATGATATTTGTATTATCAAAGGACACTAGATCTTTTAAAATATATATTTGAAATATAGAGAAGGAAAAAAAAAAGATATTTATATATAGATATATAAAAGATATGTATATATAGTTGATAGACTATAGATCTTTAGAATATACTATTATAACTGTATAAAACTGAACTAAAAAAAAAAAGTTATTTCAAGGATCATCTATTGTGGAGTTTTTTTAACCTCTTAAAAAGGAAAAATATATATATATATATACATATTAAATCACTGATACAAATAAGCAGCTCCCCTAAGCAGTAGCTATCTGCTTAAGTAGGGAGAAATAATTTTCCTGAGGGGAATGACTTCATACCTAAATTGCTGGGGCCTACAATGTAGGGGGTCTGTATCTGATTTTAGTGACTGAGCCCTTATTAACCCTTATTAAAGTAAGTGATTAAGCTTTATTGATACTTAGCTAAAGCAATAAATACAATCCAGAGAGTGATCCGTCTCAACTTACATTCAAATTCTGCATATGGTCAAAATAAATGAAGTCTGGGCTCAGGTCAAATGCTACACATAAGTAAATATTCAGGATACTATGAGCTATTGATGATATTAATGTGGAGCTGGCAAACTGTAGTTATAAGAAAGATGTTACCCTGTATATAAAGAACCAAACGCCTTGTGAAGGTATTCAAAGGTATCCTTGGGTATCCAAGAGGGCAGTAGACACCTATTTTAGGTGAATAGAAACACATCAAAGTGACTTGTCACTAAAGCATTTTTTTTTATTCCCATAGGGTCACTTCATGGACACTGGAAACAAAACAATCTGGCTTAATCTTTATTAAAGTTATAAATCAAAATATAATAATTTTTAAAACTGTAAGTTTTTGTGCACAAAAATGTACTCCCAAGGAAGATAATGAGAATATTTTACTAGAGATTTTAAAGCATAGCACTAAAAATAAAATAAAATAAAATAAAATAAAATAAAATAAAATATTTTATTTCTGCCATTAGAAATAAACAGAATGCAGACATATAAGGGTGACTGTCCAGTTCCCTTGATTACATACATAACATGAGGCTAAGAATAAGTATGAATTTACTGGTGCAACAAATTTCAGTCATGCTATTTAATATGCAGTCAGCTATTGCCATTAACTATATTCGTATTGGCAGTGGCCTTCCCAGAAAGTGTTGTGCATTGTTTTAAATAAAGTCTACCCTAGCTATCTGTTGCACTTGCTGAAGTATTAGCACTCCAATAATAAACATGAAATTGTAGCTAATTTTATATTTGAATGCATTTCCTTGAAAAATACCATGAACAGCTGCACTTCTGGTAGAGAAATGTTGTCAATAGGTGATATTCTAGATTTTGAACACCAGGAGAAGGACACCAAAGGAAAGTTTATGACAGATGAGACGTATCTTTGATTAGTTTAACATTAAACACATGGAACATAAATGAAATTCTGCACCCTCAGTATTAAAGGAATGTATACCTACTAGTGTTCTTTACTGAATACTTCATCCTGTTGTGTACATACTAAGCTCTGATATTATTTCAGAGGAAGACCACCACAAATTGCAAAGGAGAAATGTGAACCATGGGAGGCATTCCAGACTATCTGAGGATTCTGAAACATTGTGGTTGCCTTTTTTTCAGATGGGTCAGTTACTGTTTTACATTTGTTGCTTTAGCACAAACAGGAATAAAAGCTATGAGCATGTTCTAGCTGTGTTTGTGCTTAAGATACTGACTATAGAATCATGGCATTCTAATTAAATCTGATGCTTTAAATAGATAAATCTGCCTTAGAAAAATACTGAAGATACATTGTATGTAGGAAGAATGAACCCAATGAGTGTATCACTTGTGGCCTGTCATTCTGCAGAGCTCTGTCTGATAATGCAGTGGTGTTCCTTCAGGTTGTGTAAGGTGAAAGAAGATGAATAAATATATTTAGATGACTCTTTGCTTCATGATGACTTGATCTCATTTTATGGAAAGTACCAAACTAACGAGAATGGAGATGCTTTATCTCTAAACATGCTGACATAAGTGAAAAATTAACACTTATTTAGTCCTGAAGCATTCTTTCAGAAAGAATCCTTATTTTATAATAGGCAAACATAAATCTTGAGTCTCACTGATATTTAGGAGGGGGTTGGTTCTTCTGTGTTTACTGTGTAAACTTGTCCCTGGACCTCTTATTTCCAAAATTGGATGATATGTAAAGAAATAGGAATACACAGATGTAGAAGTACTATGCAAATATAAATGACTTGGTAATAGGATTCTTGGTGTCCAACAGCAACCATGAGTAAAACGAAAATGTTTTTAGCTTTTAACATTATTTTGTTTATTAAATTTCTACTTCCTTTCTCTTTTAACCACCAACATATTGCATCAATTATTTTAAAAGCTGTTTTGGGTATTTTCATTGGTATTTAGTAACAAAGGTTACAATTTTCTCTTGCTTCCTCCTTATTTGCTTCTGGAGAAGCAATGTCATATAACAGTTTAATGAGTATCCTACTATCTGAGACCTTTGCCTAACCCAGGAGCTGCCAAACCAAACCAACCAACCAAACAAAAACCACAAACAAACAAAACAGACAAAACCAACCAAACAACAACAACAAAAAACCACCACCACAACCACCACCAACAAAACAACCACGACTGGATTGTAGCTAAACTCATTTTAAAAACAAGGTTTGAAGAATAATTTGACGTTGTTGCTAAATTCCTAATACTGAAAATATTTTTTTTTCTACCACAACCAATCTCTCAACCCAAGTGACTGGGAGTGTACACTTTGATATATTCACCCTTTAAACTATACACTTCAAATGTCCAAACAGGTGATCTTTTAAATCAGCTGCAAGTTTGGGTTTTGGTTTTATTGTTTTTGTTGTTGTTTGTTTTTATTTGTTGTTTTTCCCCACATGAAACCTTCTTTGAAACATCTGAAAAGACTGAATGATCAAACTATATATTTTAAGGAAGCTAGACATACATTTTTCTTCACCTACCATTTCATTGGACAGGCATATAAGGATTGGTTAAATTGCCCACAGATGGGAGTTCTACTTCAGATGCTCAAATCCATCCTGTTTAGCATCCAGATGCCACTAAAGAAAGGTGTATGTCTTCTGTCAAATGTCAAATATGTGGGTAGTCAATTCAATGAAATCCATATCCATCTGAAAAGATAAACTGTAATAAAAGAGCATACTATATTGTGGGCAAAAAAAAAATAAATATGATGTTTCAACTAGCTTTTACAATAAAAATATACTTTATGATAGGTATGTCAAGCAAAAGGACAGGTTTCTCCCCTCACTGTCTTTTCATTGGTGCAATATACTATACAATCTGTTATGCTATCATATCTCAGTTCTCTTAGAACACAAAACCTGCAGCTATACATAACATAGTTACTTGACACTCCTTTTTAAGGACAACATAGTTACCTGACACTCCTTTTTAAGGACAGAGAGAGAGAAAATTAGGTCAGGGCAAAACATTTGGTAAAATCCAAAGGCTCCCACTGTTTTGCAAAGACTTTCCTCCAGAATAATCTTAGAGATTTGTATCTGGATGGTCCAACTCTGAATGTTTCTGATTGTGATTTAAGCTAGAAAACCAGTCACCTAGATGGCCTTGAAGACACGGGGCTCAGTTTAAAATTATATGATGAATTAAAATTAATAACAAACCCTTTCTTTCCAAAGGAGTGAGGAAGAATATAAAATAAAATAAAATAAAATAAAATAAAATAAAATAAAATAAAAT
>CM021697.1:166353683-166422121 GCA_011074415.1 Stictonetta naevosa | reverse complement strand
AATAAAATAAAATAAAATAAAATAAAATAAAATAAAATAAAATAAAACAACTAATAATAGTTCGTTAGAATTTCTATCTGTGACTACATCTGCACGCACATGTTGTTTGCAGTCCTGATCCTCAGAAGTGAGGATAAAAGAGGACACCCAAGCAAAATTTGCTCTTGGAAGTGAAGATATTGAAACAGCTTGTTCTCCATTTTGTGAGGGAAAAAAAAAAAAAAAAAAAAAAAAAAAAGTATTGGCAGTTGCCCAGTTCTTAACAACATGAAGTTAAAGGGCAGTATTAGTAATAGTGAGACAGCTAATACTGCTAAGTGCCAGTAAGTAGCCATAAAGCACTTCAGTACACATAAAATAACTTCATGTGTTCCATGCAGGTACAATCAGCAGGTCCATTAAGCAGCATATTAAATATAAACCACAAAACTAACACAAGAATACCAATTATTTAATGCTATCAAACAACAATCAAATCTTTGGGTCAAAATCATTGTCCATGTTATAAGTCAAGGAGTCCTTTTTGATCGAAGTCCTTTTCTGCATCATCAGAGCTCCAGAGAAGAACACTTCACTCATATAGGCTTCTCCTTCTGTAAGGTGTGATTTTTCTTCAATCTTACCTTCTTTTTCAAAGTTATTTCAAAGAATGCCTCTCAAAATAAGAATGTTTGCTTTCTAACAAGTAGTAAGAGCTTGGCTGAGCTGAACACTTCTCCTATCTTTCAGAATACATTACAGGTTCAATATCAAGAAAATATTCAATCTTAGATCTGATAATGGGTTGGGTTTCTTTTAAAACACAAACAAAAAACAAATAGTAAGTTCAAGCTCTGGACTGGAGAATGTAGGCCTTTTACAGTGAGAGATCATTCGTCCACACTACCTAAGAACATTGTCTGCATCAATTGCTTTACCTTACTGTTAATAATTATTGCTTTTTGCAGATTACTTTACATCTATCATTATGTATGTTTTAATATGTTTTAATAAAACAGAAGCAAAACAGAAGTATTTATGAACTTAAATGAATGCAACTTTTATTTCTCATGTACACTACACTGTCACTGTGTTAGCCCTATCCCTCCTCCCTGTTGAATAATTCGTTACTCAATATCATGCTCATGGCACAGAACAAAAACTGCTCTCTGAGCTACCCATCTGCCCAATTGCAGGTGTCTGGGAACAGAACCAGTGGGGTATATAACTTATATCCACATGATAGCTCTTTATTTCAGACAATCCTAGAACAATAAATAGTTTTAGTTTAATAATAAATGGGTTCTCTAAGCTGTCAGTAAAAAGTATTAAGTGCTTTTGAGACTTAGAGGGACAGTGTCTGGGATGCCAACTATATACAGTAAGTTAAAAGAACTGAAGATATCTCTCATTAGCTACTTCAGAAGTTGATCTGCCTTCTCTTTGCCTTCTGGTTAGCAACCGCAATAATCATTTAGGAATTTAAGAACAGCTGCATTGAGTCCTATATCCCATTTCCAGCCATAGTCATAAGCAGATACCTTAAAGAAGAGTAAGAGTGCAATAATTCCTAATGCTCTCATAACATCCTGCTCCCTACTTGCAGGCAAGGGGCTTCAGAAGTTGGATGTTCTTTCTATGAATGCAGGTATATTACAGCTTTAGTTTATGTGCTTCTGTAGTGAATATTCTGCTCACTTTCATTTACTGCACTTTGAATGGCAACATTGGACAGTCTGGGAACTTTTAAATTGGGTATCTTTCAGGTAACCCTGAACTAAAGCCACTTCAGGACTGCATCCAATGCACTTTTATTGCTAACTGGCCAGAAGACTTGAACAGAGATAAATTAAACTTCATATATTGTGAACATCAGGTTCTCAGGACCAATAGTTTCACCCTAGCAGTCCAACATTATGGACTATAATAGTTGCTGATGTATTTAGTGTATACATTTAATGATTCTTGCAGTTTCTTTCACACAGATTTCTCAGATCTTTTCTTGATCTTTCAGATCTTTCCCAGGTAAACTCAAATGGATGCTGCACTTGAACATGGAAAAGAAACTACTTCACATCTTAGTATAAATATAGTGGCATATTCTAGTTAACAGCAATACCTATAAAGCAAAGAAAATATGCTTTCTGTAAAGGCTGACGATGTCCTTTATCCCATGTACCTTCAGTCCATGCAGGATTTTCACAGAAAACCCACTGAGATCCTGTAGAGAAATTTGGTAAACAACTAAATCTGGTCATGAGGTCAGCCATGGAGTGTAACAATACTCATGCATATATCCTTAACCAATTAAATCTGTACTAATGTTAATGTCTACCTGTATTAATTTCCTTGAGGTATCTAGGGCTTACAGTATAGTGTAATCTCCTCAGAAGAGTAAATCTATGCACCTATTTGACCTACAGTGTTCCTAGCACACACATCTGGAAACCACAGGCATGTTTCAATAGCAATCAGACATCCTTCTCTGCCTGTATGAACAACCAAGATCAGAAGGAATCCTTGTTTTGTACTTCATCGACAACTCTAACCTCACAGTGAGGCTTGTGTTCTTACTCCTGTGATACAAAGCCTAGGAAGTTCTCATGTTAATGATAAATACAAATTACTTCTGTATGTGAACAGCTTCTGAAAATTTAAAGCAACTGCTATAAATCCCAAATGGCCACTTCACTCATAGATCTGAAATCCATATCTTCCTGGGATCAGAAGGGTTTTTTTGTTTGATTTTTTAAAATAATGAAGTGTTTTTTAAAATATGAAGTGTTTTAGGAAATTACTTGGCACTAAGGATAAAAATCTAAGTCCAAGAATATTCAAATCTGAGAGCCTTCAGCTCCTGACCTATAGATTTACTTAGACTCTTAAACAATTGTAAGCCCCAAGCATTTAAAAGCTTCACTTAGTTCTATTTCACTAAATGTTTTCAATTACCTTCAAGGGATTCTGGTTATAATAAATAAATAAATAAATAAATAAATAAATAAGTAAAGGTGTTTTCAAGGGCTAATATACCTTTAGACGCTGAAAAATCTTCTCTTGCACTTAGTCCTAAAGTGAAGCCACAGGACCTGAATCTCAGACTTTATTTTAATCTAATTAATAAATAAGTAAATAAATAAATAAATGCTTCTAGTTCACCCAGTTTTTCAGACATAAGCAGGAAAATATTGTTTTCCTGATCACGTGTACAGAGAGCTTTGATATCATTGACTCATTCAAAATCAATTGAAACTTTTATTTAGGGATGGATTTTCTGAACATAAGAAACATTATTCATAAATAGATTTTAGTTACAAAAAACTTTGAATGAATGCATCAGAACTTGTTGGGCATAAAATTTTTTGTCAATTCTACTAAAGGAACCATTAAAATTGATGCGAGTGGGATCCTTTTGTTTGTTTTGCCCCTGAAAGAAATAAGGACAGCAGCAGGATTAGCAGGTGGAAAGCAAACTGTGTTGTATCCTAGGTACTTACATTAGGGGATGAGCAGACCAATTAATACTTTCTGTTCTATATCGTAAGAATGAATTCATGTCATGTCTTGCAGGGAATGAAGACTCAAAAACTGAGGTTAAAAAGAGCACAGTCCCCTGCTGAACTTAGAAATATCCAGGCCCTCTCCAGGAATTTGAAGGCTGTAGCTAGTCTCGTATTTCCTTTTTCAGTGTTGAGGGTTGGTTAGAAAAGTATAAATGCCAAGCAGAGTCCAAGATAGCAGCCTCCTACCCCAAATCAGTGGCATAAACATCAGTTTTTCAGTTACCTCAGCTCTGTCTTTTAGATATCTATCTTTTATTTATTTATTTATTTATTTATTGTACTTCTCAAGAACACCAGTAAGGCTGGTTTGTCTTGTAAGTGTTGCATTCAGTGAGAATCTGGTCCATCATTTCAGTTTTTATTACAAAAAATGCAATTAATCTAATCTAAATTTAAGATATCTACACTATATGTCTGAATGTGAACTAGTAATCCTACTTTCCTTCTGTAATCAATCAGAAGAAGGGAAAAATTTTAGTACCCAGGTTATTTACACCTCCACTAAGAGTCTTTTTCTCCTTTGTCTACTAAGGGAACTTGGGGTGACTAGCTTATATGTTCTTGTCTGTATTTAGTCAGATGAACTCCATACAATGTACATGGTGAATTTTCTACATCTGCAAAAAAAAATTTGCAGATGCTATGTAGAACTACATTTAACATTTGTTATTTGCATTTTTCCATTTAAAACAATAATGACACTTCTTTAAAAATGCTCTAAACCAATACAGATAATTATATAAATCATATTTGGGATGTAGAATGGATTTAGATTGTAAATGATAGCCTTTTCATCATTGTCTGTTTTTCATAAATACCCCAATATAATGGATATGAGATGATGTAAGTAATATAAAGGGACATCAAGTTAATATATATATATATATATTGTTATTTTTGTTGTTATCCAGACCCCTCTGGATTGCATGGTCTAGATTTATTTTTATATGATTAGTATCCTAAGATGACATTAGCAGTTTTCACATTTTCAGTCTTGTATGAGATAGTTGACAGGGAAACAATCTTTTTCACAGAAATCCTTTTCTGTATATGGGAAAGATTTTTTTGACAAAATTGTTATCTATTTTATATTGTAGAGGAAACTTCATATGAAATCACAGTGATTTTACATTAGCTGCACAATAGACACAAGTAAACTATTGATGTTGGATAACAACCTCTGCTATGTTCTAATGAACACAGATGAAAAAACAAAAACAAACAAAAACCCAGCAGCTCCAAGCAAAAGAGTAAGAATGGTCAGTCAAAAACTGTTTTAAAAACATTAGCATGGAGATTCTTAGGATTATCTGGAAAGATTATATCATTTTTTAGCAGAATGTCTAGATTCTATGAATTCCATTGTTTTTTTTGCTGATCTTGATGAGGTCATAATATCACATTTTGTATTTTGCATAAATATATCACGGGTGTTCCTTTTCCTAACTGAGCTAAAACAAATTTTATATGTGAAAAGGCACTTTTAGATAAACATGTATTTTCTGCAAACTGAATGACAAGTTCCAGCATTTAAGGAACAAATTTTATAAGTTCAATTCAAGAAGAAATCTGACTCACTAGTATTCCAACTAAGTTCAGTTTTATTTCTGGTTAATATTGTATTGAAAAAGAAAAACGGAATACTGAGAGTCATTTAATGATTATAACCGTTGTCACAGAAGTGGAATATTTCTCTCAGAAAGATCACCATGGCCTTGATTTATGATTTTCATTTAGATTGTCTCAATGGGAGTACCGAATTAAACTGCAATTTCAAATTCAATAACTTCAGATCTTTTCAGAAGATTTGCTAAGAACAGAAATATTTCTGTGTTAGAGGGCAAACATCTTAGCCCTAATCAGCTCTTATCATATATTTTCCTTCTCCTATCCTATCTGACTCAAGGCAGTTAGAATTTGAAGGATAGATAGGGAAAAATTGAGGAAATACTCTTAATAATTACCAGCAGCAGAATCTATAGCTTCTCTCTTCTCTATATTTTTATTATTTATTTTTACAAATATAATGATATATATCTCCAAGAAGAGATTTGAAGTATGGTTCAAGAAAGTAAACCCAGATTTTAAATCTTGTGTCACTGATTATATCAACAGTATCATTTCATTTTTCATGCATCATTTCAATTCAAAGGTGTTTCGATAGTGAATTACAATGATCACTTTTCAATTTGGATATGTGAACTTAATATACCTGGAGAGGAGATAACCAGCAGCTGTGTGGACATGGAAGAATTTCAAAGGCTATATGTATACCTCTAGATTAAAGGAGATCATGGATGAATCCCTGGCCCATTCAGTGCTCTAGAAAAATCATCCAAACTGAAGAATAAGATAATAAAAATAATTTTAAGTAACTATAACCAGTCATTTGATTGAATCATAGAATTATAGAATGGTTTGGATTGGAAGGGACCTTAAAGATCATCTAATTTCAACCTCCCTACCATAGCATGGATGCCACCCATTGGATCAGGGTGGCCAAGGCCCCATGCAACCTGGCTTTTAACACCTCCAGGGATGGGGCATCCACAACTTCTCTGGGCAACCTGTTCCAGTTCCTCACCAACCTCACAGTGAAGAATTTTCTCCTAACATCTAACCTAAACTTCACTTATTTTAGTTTATAAACATTCCCTCTTGTCCTATCACTATGTCTCTGACAAAGAGTTCCTCCCCAGCTTTTCTGTAGGCCTCCTTAGCTACTGGAAAGTCACTATAAGGTCTCCCTGGAGCCTCCTCTTCTCCAGAATGAACAACCCCAACTCTCTCAGCCTTTGTAGGAGAGGTGCTTCAGCCCTCTGATCATCCTCATGACTCTCCTCTGGACTAATTCTAATACTTCCATTTCCTTCCTGTGCTGGGGGACCCAAAGCTGAACACAACACTCCATGTGGAGTCTCACAGGAGCAGAGTAGAGAGAGACAGTCACCTCCCTTGCCCTGCTGGCCATGCTTCTTTTATTGTAGCCCAGGATATGGTTGGGTTTCTGGGCTGCAAGCACACATTGCTGGCTCATGTCAAGCTTCTCATCAACAACCACACCAAACCCTTCTCCCTGACAGCTGCTTTCAATCCATTCTCCATCCAGGCTGTCTTTGTTCTTGGGATTGCCCTGGCCCAGATGCAGGATCTTGCACTTGGACTTGTTGAACTTCACAGGCCCATCTCTCATGCCTGACAGGGATGCCCTCCAGCATTTTGACTGCACCACACAGCTTGGCATCATCAGACAACTTGCTGAAGGTGCACTCAATCTCACTGTCCATGTCACCAACAAAGATGTTAAATAATGCCAGTCCCGATACTGACCCCTAAGGAACACCACTTGTTACTGATTTCCATTTGGACATTGAGCCATTGACCCCATCTCTTTTGGTGTAACCATTCAGCCAATTCCTTACGCACTGTGTGGTCCATCTGTCAAATATGTGTCTCTTCAATTTAGAAACAAGGATACCATGGGGGACAGTGTCAAATGCTTTGCAAAAGTTCAACTAGATGATGCCAGTTGCTCTTCCCCTATCCACCAGTTCTGTAACCCTGTCGTAGAAGGCCACCATATTTGTCAGGCACAATCCACCCTTATTTAAGCTTTGTTGTCTGTAATTGGTCGCCTCCTTATTTTCTGTGTTCCTTAGCATAGTTTTCAGGAGGATCTGCTCCATGATCTTGCCAGGCACAGAGGGGAAACTGACTGGCCTGCAGTTCCCTGGGTCTTCCTTTTTTTTTTTTTTTTTTTTTTTTTTCCCTTTTTAAAAATGGGAGTTACATTTCCCTTCTTCCAGTCAGTGGACTGTCATGACTTCTCAAATATGATTGATAGTGGCTTAGCAACTACATCCACCTGTTCCCTCAGGATCCACAGATGTATCTTGTCAGGTCCCATGAACTTGTGAACCTTTAGGTTCCATAGCTGGTCCAAAACCTGATCTTCTACAGTGGGCATCTCATAATTCTCCCAGTCCCTGCTTTTGCCTTCTGGGACTTGGACCGTGTGGCTAGAGCTCTTGCCAGTGAAGAGTGAGGCAAAAAAGTAATTGAGTACCTCACAGGTAAACAGGTCTCCCATTGCCTTCCAAAGAGGGCCCACAATTTCCCTTGTCTTCCTTTTATCTCTGATGGATTTAGAGAAGCCTTTCTTGTTGCCCTTGACATCCTTTGCCCTGAAAAGTCCAGGGTACTGAGCTTTCTGTGCTCCCTCCTTGCTGCCCTCAGGATCCTAAACTGCACCACTTCATGATCACTGCAACCAAGGCTGCACTTGAGCTTCACATTCATTCACATTCCCCACCAGCCCCTCCTTGTTGGTGAGAATGATATTGAACATAGGACCTGTCTTTCTTGGCTTCTCTATCACTTGGAGAAAGAATTTATCATCAGTGCATTCCAAGAACCTTCTGGATTGCCTATGCTTTTCTCTGCTGTCCCTCTAACAGATTTCAGGGTGGTTGAAGTTCCCCATGAAGACCAGGGCTTGTGAACATGAGACTGCTTTTATCTGTCTATAGAGGGCCTCATCTTCTTGGTCTTGATCAGGTGGCCTGTAGCAGACTCCCACTGTAATCTTACCTCTCCCTGCCCTCCCCTTAATCCTGACCCACCAATTCTCAATTGGCTCCTCTTCCATCCCCAGATATAGCCCCATGTACTCCAGCTGCTCACTGACATAGAGGGTGATGCCCCCTCCTCATCTGCCCTGCCTGTCTTCCTAAAGAACCTGTACCCTTCCATCCCAACACTCCAGTCATGGGAGCCATACCACCACATCTCTGTAATAATAATGAAGTCATAGCCCTGCAGGCATGCATACATCTTTGACTCCACTTTATTCTCCATGCTACATGTGTTAGAATAGAGACATTTAAGTTGGGCCCCTGATGAATCTGACTTACTGGCTGGAGTATCTGGAATTCCTTTGTGCTGCTCTCCTGCTGACTTGTGACCCTTCTCCAGGCTGGGTCATTATAATGATATATAATATTTTGTATTGTCTTTTTATATATGTCATATTAAAGGACCTTAACCTGATTTAGAATCAGTATTAAATCTCATAGACTACCTTCATTTTGTAAAGTAAAATAAAATTATTTTAACTGGACCAACTTCAAAAGGTAAAATATATCCTGTTACAGAGTAGACACTTTTTCATGGAATCACAAATGGTTAAGGTTGTAAACCATCTCTGGAGGTCATCTTGTCCAACCCCCCTTCATCAAGCAGGGACACCTACAGTAAGCTACTCAGGACCATGTCCAGACAGCTTTTGAAGATTTCAAAGTAGGGAGACCCCCCAACAACATTTATGGGCAACCTGTTCTGGTGCTCCATCACCTGCACAGTAAAAAAGTGCTTCTCAATGTTCAGACAACCTCTTGTTCCAGTTTGCGCCCATTGCTTTTTGTCCTGGTGCTAGGCACCACTGAAAAGAGCATGTCTCGATCATCTTTGTACCCTTCCTTCCAGTATTAAACTCATGGATAAGATCCACCTTGAGCCTCCTCTTTTCCAGGCTGAGCAGTCCCAACTCTCTCAGCTTCTTGTCATAGGAGAGAGAGTTGCTCCAGACCCTTGATCATCTTGGTGGCCTTCCATTAGACTTTTTCCAGTACATCCCTGAGACTATAATCTTGCAGAAGAGTTTAACAGAGGAAATGAGGAATGCATGTACTGTGAAATGTCAGCAAGTTGTGAATATAAAATATAGTAATCACAGTGACATTTTTTTTCCAAAATTCTTTTTATCTAAAATGAAAATCTGTGTTATATAAATTCATAGACTCTAAATGTTGGATGTGACTGTTAAAATAATGTCATCAAACCTCTTACATAAAACAGGTCATAGACTTTTGCATGTGGTCTTTCCATCAAGCCCACAGTTCTGGTTTAGGTAGACTATTACTCAGGCAGACTTCAGGCATCTGAGCTTAGTACAGAAATAAGGAATGGCAATGGAACTAACTGAGTTTTTCAACAGTTTTGCCCATCATACTAATTTGAATCTGTCTGACTCCAGCTTCCATCTACCTGACCTCGCTACGTGCATGTGAACAAGATTTAAAACTACTGCTTTCTGAAAATTCATCATGTAGACAATTGATGAGTAAAATCATGTAACTTTTTCTTTGATAAACTATCTAGAAAGACAATGGAATGCACTTCACCTCACTTCTGACAAAACAGATATCTGGTTTCTTCTATGATCAAAGGAAATCATTACATATGCTAAGAAGGTATTTTGTCTCATCCTAAAATCAGTGTCAAATGAAGTAACATTTTCACTAAAATGGTAAGCTGTAGGCCAGATGTTTAACTTTTAAAAGAGTAAAGATCAGTGTGACAATTTAAAACTGTTGGAAAATCGAAGATGTTTCAAAAACATCTGCACCATTATTCAGATCATATTTGAACTCCTACAAAATAAGCTTTTCTTGTTGATCACTACCTTTAGAGTGCCAACATCAAAACGGAAGATCCTTGTAATGAGCTCATTATCATGCTTTATTTGTAAGAACACCACCTGTTTTATTCGGTGTATTTGTTATGCATCAAAATATCAGCTTACAGGCTTAGCCACCATAACTTATTTGGATCCTATTTTCTTGTAATAGAATAGTGATATTTCTAGCATAAAAAAAGGTTTTGTAAGTGACTTAATCCTTGGGGTTCACTAGCCAAAGAGGAAGAAGAAATGTTGCCTTACAAATTAATCCCCTCCTGCAACAAAGGGAGAGGAGATCTCTAAAACAAACCCACACGCACAAGTTACTTACTCAATTCTACTAAGCTTGTGACATTTGAAATGGTTTCAGCCTAAGGTGATCACACTGCCATGTTCTTGACAGGAGTGCTTTGGACATCTGGAAGGTATGTTGTCAGCCAGAAACAGAAAAAATCTAGCATTAAGACAACTGCTGTAAGCAAGAAGTTTCAGTTTCAGATTTAAGTCAGAGTGACAGAGTTAAGTCTGTGAAGCCTACATCACACTTCCAGATATCACTGTCTTACAGAAAGACTTCTACATCTTCATCCATCCAGCAGTCCCCCAGTGCTGATATTCATTGACTCTTTCTAGCATATTTGTTTTCCATTAGTCTGTCCAAATCAGAGAGAAAAAGGGCTACTAATTCTTTTTCTTTCTCTCCATCCAGGATATGAATTTCAACATGACTAAACTCTTGTTTCTAGACTTCAATATTATAATGTCATATGCTTTCAAGAGAGCGTAATCAGATATTTTAATTAAGGAGAGGTTTAAAAGTATGGAGTTAAAAAAGGTGAAAGTGAATGAAATCCAGATCTGTGAAAAAAATTAAAGAAGAACTTATCCTCAAGCACTTGAAAGGCTGTGGAACTATTAATATACTTTATTAGCTTGTGTATCAGGTACCTAGGAACTTGAGTAAAGTCTTGGTGTGTCAGGATGTAATAATTTTAGTAAATAGCAGAATTTTGTCCCCAAAACACCAAATTAACATGTTTGTAATTCAACTGTAATTCAAACTCGAATTCCAAATTCAATATATATAGTGCCTCTAGAAGAAGGGTTCTGTTCCTCTCTGGGCTAATGCAACTTAGTATCTGCTAGGCCAATGATCACATGGCTTAATGACTGATATAGCAGTGAGAAGTTCACAATCTGTCTTTAGCAAGACATATGCATATATATATACATTTTATGTATGAAAGTATATCAATATATATAATTGGACTTCATTTTCTGGCACAAGTATTTCTTACAGCAAAGTTTCTGTTGCTGAATACATTCAATTACTTCTTATACACCCTTTTGCTTCAGTTTTAGTAATACGTGGGATATATTTTATTCTAAAGTGAATGATGTAAAGTGAATGAGCATCATAAAGATGAGACATCCTTCATCCTGGAAGAAATGTGTGGATTTCAAGAGAAGTCTATGAGATAAAAGTAATCGTTTCAAAATTCTAGGTGTTCTCTACAGGAGGTAAGAGTGAGAATGTACAGCATTATAATTATATTCCCCAGAACAAGTAGGATTCACAAAAGTAGCCATCAGATGGCTCTTCAGAGAATGGCTTCTGTTTGTTGTGACATTTAACTTGGATAGTCAACACCATATAGCACACCTATACAGAAGAGAAACCACCATATACTGCTTTATTGAAAGCAAAGAAAAAATTCTTAGAATGCTACAATTTGCAGTTACAAACTATGAAACATTTAAAAAGCCACAGAGCAGCATTTCAAGTTTAGTAAAAACAAATTTAACAATTTATGGACAATTAGGAGCCTGTATGTCAAGATCTCACTGAGTAGATCTGATTAATCCTTCAGTTAGGTATTTACAGATCTTCACTAATATGTATATATTCAGGAGGGTACCATTCAACCATAAGCATTTTGACATTTGTCTGTTGAAAATTCTGTCTAGAAAACATACAAAAATACCTACAAGGACTTTTAAATACATATTTTCACACATAAGGGAAAACCTGACTGGCATTCTCTTAAAATAAATACTTAAAATAGTCTACAGGCATGAACATTCATGTCCCTTACTTTAGACTCCGACTCCATTTTTCTTTCCTAATTTATCCCTTTCTTTCTTCATTTGTCCCATCATTTGTCCTCAAATACAAAATAATATATATTTGCTCAACCCTGTTCTTCCCTTTTCCTTTATATCAAGTATGTTACATATTTGTCTTCATTTACTGCTTTCCTTTCAGTTTAAAGAGCAAATAAAAATGTCACTATTAAAATGTTAGTTTCTCAAAATGTTTGTTTCTCAAAGCAAAATATTTAGACTCTTTGCACACTAAAGTTCTGTCAGAAAGTTTTGCTGAAACTGACACATTCCTGTAGATGTTAAAATTTCAGTTAAATTGCATTTTTGACAGCCCAGAAGAAAATATCCATTGCCTAGTATTTCTCAGCAGCTTCTATTTGTATCCCTGTATATAGAAGACATCATTGGAGATGGAGATCAAACCATATGATTAAAAATCATCAGAGATGTCCCTCTCATTATCAAATTTGCTATTGTCTTGATTATTTTTTTCTCTCTCTGATCTCAAAAATCTTTCATCCTAACTTACACTGTGCCTCACTTCAGCAGAGTGGACAAGAGGACTGTCTGTTGCTTTGCTCCAGCGTAAGTGTTACATCCTGTAAAACAAACAAACAAACAAAACAAAACAAAAACCAAACAAATAAAAATCCAACAGAGAAACCTGCATAGATATAATATTATGTGGCACCAAGTCTTCTCAACTGATGTAATAGGATGGGCTCCTTTATGTAGATCTGTATTAGTAAATTATGTCACATACATTTGGGATATAGAGATGATCATCTGTACATTTTATGAGTTACTTCTATGTCTAGAATTGCTTTCGCTCACACCAGTTCTTCCTCTCCCAAACTATTTCCAGGATGGATGGCTGGTTCACATGGAAGGGGTGTGGCTATTCCACCTATGCATCCCATCTCCTGTTTTGGAAAGAAAAAAATAAATAAATAGCTTGGCATGTCCAGTCAGGTTATGTCAGTTCATCTCTGGCACTGGTTAGTTATTATTAACTTCTGATTCGACCTTCTAGGACACCTAGGAGGTAGAAAAGTGTGTACTTTTTCTTTGGTATTTCAGAAACTTAATTAGATATCATAGTTCATCTGCTCAGATGTTTGCAATTGTTTTCAAACCAACTCAGAGCTAGATGCTGAAACTGCATCAATGTACATAGAGAGAGAAAGAAAGGAAGATTAGCCCAGAAGAAGTGTTGGTCTGTTAGACAAAATGAGTTTTGGGAACCAGAAATATATGTATACCCAGCTACATACCCAGTTTGTAGTTTTTGTTTATTTTTTCAAAGGTGTTTGTACTTCCAGAGCCCAAGTTTAGAGTAACTGTTTTTGTAGACTACTGAATTCAGTAGAAGTAGCATAAAATACAGGTGCTAAATCAGTCCTATTTCTGCAATATTGATATGTTCCCTTAGAAAAAGAAAAAAAAAAAAACAGCTTAAAAATTACAGTTAGCAGTTGCACATTTACTCACCCTTATTTATTTATTTATTTATTTATTTATTTCAGAATATGACTGAGTTATATATAAATCTACAGCAAACATCATTCTGGATCTTCATAATCAAATTTGAAAAGTCAAAATAAGACGAGCATCATGTTTTGTCTGTAATGGAAGAGAATACTTCATCAGCAACCTTTAAAGCAGCATACTGACAATATTTCATAAAATAACTTTAAAGATGCCTTTCTAAAGTATATTCCTTACTCTAGGCTAGATTCTAGTTAGAACACATATGATCCTATGGAAAATAGATGTGCATTGCCCAAAGTGAGAAAAATTTGACTCTTTAGATTTAATTTGGTATATTTTAGTACTAACAGTCTTACCTCATATATTAAACTTATTGTAAAATATAATTTGTCTTGTTTTATTTTGTTTAAGCACATTCTGGCTGCCCAAAGCTTTTAGCTTTATATGTTTATACATTAACCTTCAAATAAATAACCAACACAATGGAAATTCACTCAGTCCTGCAAGAATGTCATTTTGCCTGACTTAAAACATTTTATGAACACTTTATTTTTTCCTCCTCCTTTCTCTTGTCTTGGAAATATTTCTTATCATGCTGTTTATTGCCGGATATTACACGTAGTTCTTAGCAAACAAGGCTGTTAACATGTTAACAGCTGACATATGCAAATATGTATGTATGTCTTTATTGAACGAGGTCCCTAATACACATTCATTAACATTCTTAGGGTCACTAGCACCAAGGAAATATGGGGTCATATAGGGAAACAAAACTGCTTTTTATTGCAATGTTCAAAATGTAATCTGAACATATGCATTTATTTTCTTAATATGAAGCAGATTGACTAAATATCATTTCACATTTCTCTTCCATCAGAGAAAAAAGTATAACTGCTTTGTTTCCCCTCCTGCCAGCAATATACGCAGAGTCTCAGCTACCCTCCAGACGTATAAGAAAAACATTAAGTCCAGTCCTCCACTGTCGAATGTTGTGATGAAAAATTATATGGAGAATTCATACCATCTTTATATATTCTTTATCTGTGTCAGTTATCTAAAGCCCTTTAATGAAGAGAAATAGGTTCTTATTTTCTTATGATGGCACAAATTACATCTACAGGCATCTAATTCTGTGTGTTTTTTAAAAAATTGCTCTCAATAACTAACTCCAGTATACACAACAGATGGTAAATGCCAGGTGAAATGAATCCCATTTGGAACATAAGACAGACATTTATGCCCAAAGTAAAAATGTGAACTTCTACAAAAAGTATTAATCCATATAAAATTTAACCTTTCTGCAGTTATTACAATCAGAAGTAGAAATATGATTATCCAGCTGTGGTGGTTTTATCCTTCTGGGCAGCTGAACTCCACCAAAACTGCTCTTTCACTCCCCCTTCTCAAAGAAAAAAATGGGAGAAAATATGACGGAAAGGGCTCAAGGGTTGAGATAAGGACAGGGAGATTGCTCTACAATTATCATCATGGGCAAAAGAGACTCAGCATAGGGAGATTAATAAAATTTATTGTATATCACTAGCACACTAGAACAGTGAGAAACTAAAAGCAAACTAAAAACACCTTCCCCATCATCCACCCAGTTCTATTTCCTACCCTCAAGCGGTGCAGGGGAATGGGGAATGGGGGCTGCAGTCAGTCCCTAACGCTTTGTCTCCGACACTTACACGCTCACTCTCTGCCTCTGCTCCACGTGGGGTCCCTCCCAAAAGATGCCGTACTTCCTGAACTGATCCTGAATGGGCTTCCCACAGGCAGCATCTCTTCAAGAACTGATCCAACAAGGGTCCATACCACAGGGGTCCATCCCCCAGGAGCAAACTGCTCCAGCACGGGTCTCCCACGGGCGGCAGCTCCCCCCAGACCCCTGCTCCTGCGTGGGCTCCTCTCCACGGGCTGCAGCTCCGGCCCGGGGCCTGCTCCTGCGGGGGCTCTCCATGGGCCGCAGCCTCCTCCAGGCCACATCCACCTGCTCCACCGGGGGCTCCTCCACGGGCTGCAGCGTGGAGATCTGCTCCATGTGGGACCCATGGGCTGCAGGGGGACAGCCTGCTCCACCAGGGGCCTCTCCACAGGCTGCAGGGGAACTTCTGTTCTGGTGCCTGGAGCGCCTCCTGCCCTCCTTCTGTACTGACCTTGGGGTCTGCAAGGCTGTTTCTCACTCCTCTCTCTCCCAGCCTCTGTTCCACCAGTCTTTTTTCCCCCTTAAATCTACTCTCACAGAGGCGCAGACAACATAGCTTATTGGCTTGAGTCCGGCCAGAGATGGGCTCCTTATCTAACATGGGGCAGCTTCTGGATTTTTCTCACAGAGGCCACCTCTGCAGCCCCCCACTACTAAAACCTTGCCATGTAAACCCAATACACGAGCTTTGAAATCACTGGTGTGCTGTTTTACCTCTGTAATTAGTATAAAATTTTACCTCTTTACAATTAGTATAAAATATATTTATCTCTACAATTAGTTTATAAATAGCAGTCTGGAATGAGACTCAAGAAGCGTTTGGTGTGTTCCACTATTATATTCTTTATTCTTTAATTTTACTTTTGTGCATCGTATAATGAGGAAGAAGTAAAGGACAACTCCTGACTTCTGCTATGTATTTTGAAGCCAAGCTTCTAAGGTATTTGGGTCAGGGATAATCCTTATCAGTGGAGAGTACTACCCAAATGATACTAGTTGCTAATTATACCCATTTTATTCCCCTTTCTCTTCTGACAACAGCAAATACATACCCGGAATTCAGCAAGGACTTGTTTCTGTTAAAAATGTCTTATTAGTTAATTTTATTATTTTTATATTACAGTGAAGGAGAACAGATTTCTGTATTTTAAGTTTAGATAGACTATCCTTTTGAGACCTTAACTGCCTAAATCTCATCTTAGTTGCAATTATTTTATGTATCATAGATGTGTGAGTGTTAAGGCCTGTATTTATAATTGGGAATATCTAAGCAGAAACAGAATTAGTGTTGTCAAGTGCAAAACCCATGGTTGCTTCTGTGCTGAATTTTTGTCTGGCCAAATTCATTGAAGATGTGTATGAAAGGTATATGAAATGTCAGTCTTTTCCATATGTGAAGCCTACCCAATTTCCCTATGTTGTTCACATATGGTTAAGATTTATATGAGCCAAAAAATTAAAAAAAAAAATAATAATAAAAAAATTACCATCTTGTTGAGAACTAACATTCAACCATTCAACAGCACTGATGTAACAGGATCCCCAGACTGGAACAGAATATAATTTCTGCCCCCAAATTAGATAAATAAACCACTTGTGTCTTAAAATTTACATCAGCTACAAACTCCTGTCTTTTGGAAATTGTCACTTCATTTGTTGCTAGTAGCAAAGTTTTCACTATTGTGCTTAATTTTCTCAGACATGAACACTCCCTAACTCTTCATATAGTTTTGTATTCTCTTTCAAGTTAATTGTCCAATTTCTAGTTTGCATTTATATTATTAAGTGAACTATTTCTTGAAATGTTTATGCCTTAGTTCAGTTTTCAGTTTAAGGTCTGGTGTGGGAAAATATCTCAAAGGTTCTGAAATTAGATTGATGAATCTGAGTCATAACAGTCAAAGAACACCCTTTTCATACATTTCAGTATTTTTCTTTGATACAGACAAAAATAAAAAATTTATGGGCTGAAAAAAGACAAAAAGAATAAATGGAAATGATCATAATGGACATTACTTCCTGGTAGATTTGTGGAAGACATGAAAAAAAAAAAAAAAAGAAAATGAGTTAATTTACAGATACTTCCCTAGAGTTTCTTTTTATAACTTTATAAGTAAGATTATGAGAATTTCACAATGAAAATAATGTGAATTTGGGTTATTATTATACTGAGAGTCCTACTTTATGATTTGTTAGTTGAACATTCTCTTGGTCTTATGCGCAATAATATCAGAATAATTTCAATTTATTTGGCCTTGCATCCCTCTTGATTTTAGTCTTATTTTCACTTGGTGATTCATTTTGTTTATGCTGTTACTATAAAAACTTAGCATCAATAAATGTAATGGTGTCACTATGGTATTTTATTTACATCAAGAAGTTTTCTACTAGCTTTAGCTTATGCTATCTTAAAATATCAAAAGTTTAAACAATAGTTGATGATAAATATAACTTCTTTAGCATATATATGTGTTGTAAGTGCTTATATATCAATATCATAAAAAATACATTTTACTTATACCTATAATTAGCAAATTCAAGGGTGGTTTAGGCCTACTTAGACAAAGTAAGTAAGTCTGTTTACTTAGTAGAGACCACCTTGTATGTTGGTTCACAGCTTTCAGTAGAAAGGGTATATTCCTGTCCTAACTAGAATCAGAACACATTGCTACTGTATCAAGATTTCTTCCCTTAAGACTCCTTCACATGACCACTTATATTTTTTTTTTTTTTTTTTGACTTCAGGCCACTTATCTTCCTTTTTGATGTTGTTGTTGGTTGGTGGGTTTTTTTGTTTGTTGGTTGGTTTGTCTTTTTTGTTTGTTTGTTTTTGTTTTCTGCTTTCTACCTTAAATTTATATTTGAAATTTTATTGCTAGGGAACATATATTTTTTTTCCTTTTTGTACAGTACTCACCTGGTCCTTTCTCATGATTAGAGCTTTCAGGCACTTAGAGATAATGTCTCCTTTTAGCTGCCAGAAGAGCAATTTCTATGGTAAATAGAATTTTCAGACATTGCATAACAAGAAGACATCAGTTACATTTTGTTCTTCTAGCCTGTTATTAATGAACAATTATTCACTTGCTATAGGATACAAATGGTAGAACATTCATACTGGAGATAAAAATTAAATCTATTTGAAAGCATCTAATACTAAAGAGAACGCTGTCTTTGCTAGAACATACAACTTAGGTCACAAATAACACTTTTGTGAGGGTGAAAAAAATACTTTTTTTTTTTTTTTAATACATTTGCTTTTACCAAACTGTGTCAAGTACATACTCACCTATGAAGTTTTTGACAAAACTCGAGTCTGACTTCTGCAGTCCTGAAAAAGCACAGATTCTTGAGTCTAAAGTAATTGTTCATAGATCCATCATGATAAGGTATGACCTTGTCCGCTTGGAGAATAGATACCTTTTCTTTCTGTAAATGATATTTCATCACACAAAAATAATCAGTATTGAATGCCCCATTTATAGAAGTTATTTTGTTTTATCCTCAGCTGACACTAGTACTGTCATTGTATTTGTATTTTGTTCTCCAGAAATATAACTATAATGGACAGGCTTAGTTAAAAGTTTATATATATATGTATATATATATATATATATTTTCAGACACCATGCCATTGGATTTCCACAGTCCTTCCAACAAAGCTAAAATTGAATACATTTATCCCCTTTTAATTTATTTTTTCCTACATATCTCTTAGTCTTCATTGGTACGACATTCTCTGAATGAAAAAGTCCATGATCGTTATCATGAGGTCCAGTGTAATTCAGGTAGAAATCAAAGCT
Source organism: Stictonetta naevosa (assembly GCA_011074415.1). Taxonomy (NCBI): domain Eukaryota; kingdom Metazoa; phylum Chordata; class Aves; order Anseriformes; family Anatidae; genus Stictonetta; species Stictonetta naevosa. The sequence goes on along the minus strand of CM021697.1, from coordinate 166,403,014 downwards.
TTCATATTTCTTTCATCACTTCCTTCCCAATTCAGACTCAGAACTGGATTTTAACCATCAGAAAAATGATCATGCATACACAAGATAAATTTTGTCCACACACCACTGAGTGGGACTACATGGTCCATATCTTTGAAGGTCCCTTTTAATGGAACTATTCTATTCGTGAAGCTGAGACAAAATGCAAAACATAAAGTTTCTATGTGTTTTATTCCTATGGAAATTTCTAGATATTATTTTAAAATCTCACTGTCTCCATTAGTGCTCCTCATCATTCTGTTTCCATGTCTTCTTGTTCAAATGCAACAAAAGCATCTCACAGATTCAGAACAAATTTTATCTTTTACTTCTATTGGTTAAAGTTAACTTATAAATTAGAAATGAGGAGGAACTTCATTTGATTATGAACACTTCTAACTTAAAAAAAAAAAGAAAAAAAGAAAAAAAAGAAAAAGAAAAAAAAAACTGCTATTTTCTCTGCTACATACACATTCCAGAAGTCTTTCTTGAAAGTAAGTAATGGTTCTAATTTAACAGTGTATTATTGAGCCAACATTGTTAAAGCAAGAGAAAAGTAGGATGAAGATTAAAAAAAAATAATAATTAATATTTTGAAGTAATTATAATAACAGCTTACTGGTAACATAGATTTCAGTTATATAAGCAAAACAGTTTCTTGCTAGGCAACAAACTACCCACAGAGCTCTAACTCATGAAAATTTCACAGGATACACATGGGTATTTTCAAATGCTTTATTGAAATGGAACTTTCTAACCACTTAAATGCCAGACATGTCAGAGTGCACATAGTGAGAAAGAGAGAGAAATAATACACCTGGGCAAGATTCTCTTATGCTTTGCACCTTGTTACAATCATCTACTTCATTGTAAATAGTATGTAAATTGCTGCCAATATGAATGGCAAAACCATTCTGGCTCATGCTTGCCTATGCACATTGAAAATACTGCATAAAATAGCAAGGTACTGAAAAATTTAATTTCCAGCCATTTGGTGTTGATAGATTACAGCAGCAGAAAGAAAAACATTTCAGTGGAATTTAAGTATTGTACGCATGAGCTGGGCCTGTGCTGAATAACAAATGCTAGTTCACATCTTAGCATTGCAGCAAGTTCTCTTAGTTTGCTATACAAGCCTGAGTGTCAGTAAACAATCATCTGTCTTCACGGTTATGTGGTTCTTCATGGTAAACTGTATATATATAGCCACTAGTGTACAACACTTTTACATAAGTGGCATTTAGCACAGGGTTCACATTCTGATGCTGAACTTGAAGCCAGAGATGCTTATAGAATTATCCTCAATCAGATTTTGCTATTATTACAAATCTGATCACTAATATGGGTGAAAAGGAACTTTGCTTTAGTGATACTCTGAGTCTATTTGTGCGAATACTGGTGGTTACAGTCACTGATGAACCAGCTCCTGTGCATGAGTTCCTTAAACTAAAAGGGAAGAGAATTTATTATTCCAAAACGCAGAAATTCTCACTATGTGAAAATAACTTAAAAATTAGCAAGTGCAAGGGATATAGAAAGATAAATACTAAAAATTGAATCCTGTTAATTATCATTTCTTATGAACATCAGACTAGAGCTTGTTACTTGATCACTGTCATAGGATATTTTATTACATACCATGACTAATACATGCTTTTCTTTTCCTAAAAATCAAGTGTATCTGTGGAGATCTTTCCATAACAAGCCAGTTTTTTTTTTTTTTTCTTTTTCTATTGTTCTAATTGCTCTATTAAAATTCTACATGAGATTAAATGTTTTCCAACATGTAATTAAACTGGCAGACCCTATCAGGCCAGTGTAGCAAGAAAGTAAAGATATCTCAGTATACAAATTGCTTAGATTTCCACCCCCCCCCCCCCCCCCCCCCTTATTTTGCACTTTGCACTTATTTTGCATCCTTCCCACTACAGAAGCACAGAAAGGTTGAGGTTGGAAGGGACCTCCAGAGATCAACTAGTCCAACCCCCCTGCTCAAGCAGGGTCACCTAGAGCGTGTTACACAGGATCGCATCCAGGCCAATTTTGAATATCTCCAAAGAGGAGACTCCACAACCTCTCTGTGCTACCTTCATAATGTGATTACAATACAGCAAAATTAGCATGTTCCTCCACACTGTTATTTTCATTACACAAAGCAGGTATTTCCTATGTCAAACAGAGAAAACTTGCAGTTTAGTGTCCTTTCCATATGCTTTGATTAATCTGAATTACAATTACTTGACTGAATCTCAAACTGTCTAGCATGGACTACTAGCATCAATGAGAATATTCTTTCAACTGAGTGCTTAATGAATGTTGAGAATCTGATATACCTTAAATATTATCTCTCACCAGCTCTGAATGTAGGACTAAATAATGGACATTTAACACATTCTCAGAAATTGGCTCAATTACATGATTGCCAGAGGTAAATGAAAGCTTCAGAATATGGCTTGCACTAAAGAGGGTAAGAAAGATCATTTCCCTCTCAGCACTGTTGAGGGAACAGCATTAAGGTAGCATTTCCAAGCTCATAGGATTTTAAACCAGGCTCTTGGGTCTAAAGAAGAAGATTTATAACAATGACACATAAGGGACCTGAAAAGCTTGTGATTCCAGCAGCCACTGAAACATTATGTTGCCTGGAGAGACTTTCGTTCTCCTCCTCCTCTTTAATCAGGTCTCTGTTTTTCTCTAATACAAAGTAAATAAAGAAAGCACTTGCATTTCATTCTGTCCCTTCCAGGTAAGTCACATATGATATAAAAGTGGAAGAGGGACACTAAGAATTATTTCCTTCTTATAAGGAATATACTGGTCTAAGAAATTTACTGGAACAGGGTAAAAAATATTATCCTCAAAGTTATATTTTCTTTCTCTCTACATCATGGCAACATGAATTCCATTGTCTTTAGTCTCTTTGTCTTCCACTGTAATATACTTTTAGAGGAATTGGGAAAAAAATATGTCTATTCTCAGGCATAATACAGACTTACATGAATTAGCTGTAAACATGCTTTTTAGTCAGAGGACATTATCCTGTGAAGAGATCATCCTGTGAAGAAAAAGAAATTATCCTGTGAAGTTCTTTGCTGCCGTGGCTACTGTTTTCAGTGCCTAAACTTGCTTATTTAGACTGTTTAAGTCAGATGAAAGGGACATTTTTCTGAATAACTGTTAAGTTAGACGGCATTTGCAAATGAAGTGAAGGCAAAGGCCACTGAAGGGCCCATCAACCAATCACATGGAAGCCAGAAAGAAATTAGAAGTTGTTAATACAATCAACAACAAACAGAACAGACCAGTATTCATTTCCATGCTTGGGGACACTGACACTTGAAAAGACCAGTGATGTTGAACTCATGATAGGAAGCAAGTTTGGTCTGTGAAAAAGAAACTGCTGAAAGTTATAAAATGTGTACTGAAGAGATTATGTAGATTACTGCTAATCATCAGCCAGGTAGCATAGGCAACAGGAAATATCCATCACAAACAGAATTAGGGAGGGCAGCTCTTGTATATTAATGGATATTTATGACAAATTATATAATAATGTTGCATTGAGACTGAATTTCATTGAGAGGTAATTAAAAATATATGTGTGATGATAAAGAAGTATACATGAACAATATTCAAATACTTCTAATGAGTGGGTATGAGGAAATTTAAGATTATTGAAATCATAAAGATATTTCCCATGGTTACTATATGAATGAGATGAATTACTCCTCTTTCAGCTAAGTATAATCACAGAATCACAGAATAGTCTAGGTTGGAAGAGACCTCCAATATCACCGAGTCCAACCTCTGACCTAACGCTAACAAGTCCTCCACTAAACCATATCACTAAGCTCAACATCTAAACATCTTTTAAAGACCTCCAGGGATGGTGACTCAACCACTTCCCCGGGAAGCCCATTCCAATGTCTAACAACCCTTTTGGTAAATAATTTCTTCCTAATATCCAACCTAAACCTCCCCTGGTGCAACTTTAGCCCATTCCCCCTTGTCCTGTCACCAGGCATGTGGGAGAATAGACCAACCCCCACCTCGTTACAGCCTCCTTTAAGGTACCTGTAGAGAGCGATAAGGTCACCCCTGAGCCTCCTCTTCTCCAGGCTAAATAGTCCCAGCTCCCTCAGCCGCTCCTCATAAGACTTGTTCTCCAGACCCTGCACCAGCTTCGTTGCCCTTCTGTGGACTCTCTTGAGCACCCTGATGTCCTTTCTGTAGTGAGAAGCCCAAAACTGAACACAGTACTTGACGTGCGGCCTCACCAGAGCCAAGTATAGGGGGACAATCACTTCCCTAGCCCTGCTGGCCACACTGCTTTTTATACAAGCCAGGATGCTGTTGGCCTTCTTGGCCACCTGAGCACACTGCCGGCTTATATTCAGATAACTATCAACCAATACTCCCAGGTCCTTCTCTGACAGGCAGCTTTCCAACCACTCATTTCCCAGCCTGTAGCTCTGCTTGGGGTTGTTGTGCCCCAGGTGCAGGACCTGGCACTTGGCCTTGTTGAACTTCATACAGTTGGCCTCAGCCCATCGGTCCAGCCTATCCAGATCTTCCTGCAGAGCCTTCCTACCCTCAAGCAGATCGACACACGCAGCTAACTTGGTGTTGTCTGCAAACTTACTGAGGGAGCACTCGATCCCCTCATCCAGATCATCAATAAAGATATTAAAGAGAACTGGCCCCAGCACCGAGCGCTGGGGGACTCCACTAGTGACCGGCCTCCAACTGGATTTAACTCCATTTACCACGACTCATTGGGCCCGGCTACCCAGCCGGTTTTTAACCCAATGAAGTGTACACCAGTCCAAGCCATAAGCAGCCAGTTTCTTGAGGAGAATGCTGTGGGAAACAGTGTCAAAAGCCTTACTGAAGTCAAGGTAGACCACACCTGCAGCTTTTCTCTCATCTACGAAGCACGTCACTTTGTCATAGAAGGAGATCAGGTTTGTCAAGTAGGACCTGCCCTTCATAAACCCATGCTGACTGGGCCTGATCGCCTGCTTGCCCTGCACGTGCCACATGATGACACTCAAGATAATCTGCTCCATGAGCTTCCCTGGCACTGAAGTCAAACTCACAGGCCTATAGTTTCCCGGATTCTACCCTCCCAGGTTTCCCGGGTCTACCCTGTGGCCCAAATAATATATAGAAAAGTACAGTCACTTGTTGAATTGTTTTAAGCCAGGAAAAAATAAAATAAAATAAAATAAATAAATAAATAAAATAAATAATAAAATAAAAATTGGGGACTTTTGTTTCAACCTTGATGAAAACTGGATTTCTGGGTAAAAGCAACCAGTTTGATTGCACAAGATGCATAAGTAATTAGAAATAAGTTCATAGGATAGTGTTTAATGCCTTTAAAACATCAGTAAACATTTGCTTTAACACTTTTGCTGATGTAACAATAAGTAGAGATTATGACAGGTAATGTAGCCTTTGATTTCTATCATTTTTCCCCACAATAAACTTGATAAAAATGTTTTTTAATGCATGGACTGTGCTCCTAGAGTGTTTCTTTGAAGAAGCTGTTACTACATAGGGTAATGGTAAAAAAAAAAATTAACTACATTCAGCAAACTGGCCCAGCTAAGTAATCTGCATAATGTTTGAATGTCTTAATAGTAATTCAAAATTAAAGAAATCTAATGGTAAGTAAATGATTGTGCTGACTACAGAAAACTTCAGCCAATTGAAAGAAGCTATCCATTCTCACACTTAGCTGATGAACTCGTTAAAGTGTCAGGAGGAAAATGTTTCAGTAGTTTGGTTCTGGCATTTGGATGTCACCAGATTAAAATAACACTTGCAGATGAAGAAAGAACTCTTTTTGTGACACCCACAGGGGTTTCAGTTCCATGGAATACCTTTGTGACTCATGAGTGCCCTAGGGATGTTTCAGTAGGTAGTAAATGATCTTTTCCAAATTTTTCAGATGTGAAGATAACTTCACAACTTAGGTGACTTCATTTGTTTCTATGAAACCTGGAAAGAACATCTGTTAGGAGTGAAAAGGAATTTTAAAGTAAAGAAAATGAGCTTTGTTTTGTAAGAAAGGTACTTCATTTTTTTCAGATACGTAGCGGATGGAGATGGGCTTTTCAAACATCAGAAGGTCAGTATTATGAGAGCACGTGAATGGCAATGTGATTTGCAACTTTCAGAGAATGTCTGAAAATTTACATTGCAAGCCAAAATTATTGTATTTACTGACTCTGAGGACCATTTATACTTTCTGGAATCATTGAAAGAGAAACAAAGCGTCCATAAGACATACTGTGTCAGGTATTTCAGTTAGTTTAAGTTGGTCACCTACACTATTTCTTTTATCAAGCAAGTGATAGCTTGCAACAAGACTGCAAGCTCTTGTTTAGAAAGACACATGACTACCTGGAAGGAAAGATTTTCCTATTCCCTAATTTCAGATATCTATAGGTATTTTTGGATATCTAAATATTCACTTTTTAGAATGTACTTTGGTCTCATGGCTTTCAACAGTGTTGTTTCTCTGTTTTCTCTACAAAGGCAGATGGAACTACTCAACTTGGTGTTTAACTTTTTGATGGTTAAATTTAGAAGAGATGAACCTCACACTTGTATTTCTTATTGCACATATGTACTAGGTATAGATTCCACACAGTACTGAGACCACAGTGAGATATTATAACTCCTTATGAAGTGATATTAAACTCTTTATTAAGTGATATTATCTGGGGTGATGTTGGTATGGATTTTCTGTTTTGCTGAATGTTCCATTCTTCATTAGCTTGGCAGCCTGTTAAGAAAAGCAAGGTTGTTACAGTTCTCATTTAAAAGAGTGATAACATATTCAAATGATGCTTGTGAAACAGGAAACAGGAACATTAAAAGGGCTTGGATTACTTGTAGTATTTCTAAAAGTCTACAGAAGTTTGATACTGAAATATATTACAAATTATAAACTCTGTAAATTAATGTCTGTTGCGCCAATGAACACCGCTCTCTAGAGAACAAGTATCTATTACCTTGCTGATGGGGACAGCGTGCTCAGCCATGACATCAAAGAGCCATAGGCAATCCTCCAGATTAACTGTGGAACATGAGGAGGCCATTTGAGACCCATATGGAAGCAGACTGCCTGCCTTTGAATGAATTGCAGACTACAGCTATTTCTAAAGCCTATTTGTGTGTTTTTAAAACCTACCTACATGTTCCTAAAGCTTACTCATGTGTTAATAATTCTATCAGTGAATTTTGAAGTCTTGCACCCTGCTAAACCTTAGCAATTCATAACCAGACTGCCATCACGAACATCATGACATTATTAAAAAGTCAAAAATGCTAGTTGGAAATCAGTATTTGTTGACAATGCTCCTGAAAAATCTGGGATATGATGTAATATTTCCATCATCTTCATACAAGGAAAGTATGTCTGTGCATTGGGTTTGTATTGGTATCAAGTGTCTTCAAATGACTGCTGTTTTGCCATACAGTTATGCAGAATGTCACCAGAACTGGAGATAATTATATAGTCAAGACAGGTTCCCTTCCCATATAGATTTGGTATAATGCTCAGTAGAGAATAGTGAAGCAGTACAACTTTTTTTAGTGCATATTCAGCTTTAGATTGTAAAGATCATGGCCTTTTTTGGGAAAGGTTAGGTATGAATTGCTTCGATATATTATCATACCAAGAAACAGCAAATGTTCCAATGAATATTTAGGTGGTGGTATTTCAATAGCTTTGAATACTTTTTTTTTTTTTTTTTTTTTTTTCTCTCTCTTTTAACCCACCATTTATCAAATGCAAGTCCTAGAAAAATGCAGCTGGACTTGTCGAAGCATCCTCCTTAATTCTGGTCCAGAAGCTTTTGTCGCATTCAGAATTTGTTGTAAAAAATCGCTTGCTCTTTAAAATGTCATTCTTCTCACTCCCCTCCAGCCCTTGCAGCAGTTAACTTGCTTCACTTTAGAATATTTCTGGGGCACTTGTAATACCAAGTGGGAGGTCACAAGAGGAGCATATTTCCAAGTGGCATTTGTAAAAAAATGCCAGTCTGATGCTCTGAGAGCAGAGCAGGACATAAGTAAATCCACTGAAATCGCTATTATGTCTCAGAAGGATAACATCATTAGAAACTGGGCTTCTCTGGTTTTCATATTGGGTATTACACTTCCCTGTTTTTATTGCTATATGTGTAAATGCTAGAAAACTCCCCAGAATTTAATAGGAAACACAAAGGGCCATAGGAGCGAACAGAAACCAATGCAGCTTATATTTTGTTAGTGCACCCTGTTAAAACATTAATTATCATCCTACCCATTTTTCTTACCTGGTCTCCTGTGCAGTTTTAGAGCTATAATTTCCATAGTTCTTTTACAAAGCAACTTTTTTTTTTTTTTTTCCTCTCATCTTTGCATTTCTCTAAATCCAGTTTAGATAGCTACATTTTCCCCAATTTTGATTCTCACAAATATAGAAAATCTTCAGAAACTTCATGCATACTTACCTGTGCAAATGTATTTTTTTTCTTTCTTTTGTTACACTTACAGAAAAGTCAGGCAAAACTATTACTGAAGTAATTTATAACCAGTTATTTTAAAATAAATTATTATTGCAATGAAATACATTATAGGATAGTTTGGGTTGGATTGGAAGGAACCTTAAAGATCATCTAATTTTAACCCCTCTGCCATGGGCAAGGACAACTCCCACTAAATCAGGTTGCTCAAAGCCCCACCCGACCTGTCCTTCAACACTTCCAGGAATGGGGAATCCACAACTTCTCTGGGCAACCTGTTCCAGTGCCTCATCACTCTCTGAGTGAAGAATTTCTTCCTTAAACCTAATCTAAATCTACCCTCTTTCAGTTTAAAACCATTACCCCTTGTCTAATCACTCCACTTCCTGACAGACTCCCTCTACAACTTTCCTGGAGGCCCCCTTTAGGTACTGGAAAGTTGCTAAAAGGCCTCCCTGGAGCCTTCTCTTCTCCAGGCTGCACAACCCCAACTGCCTCAGCCTGTGTCCTTAGGAGAGGTGCTTCAGTCCTCTGATAATCTTTGTGGCCCTCTGGACTCACTCTAATAGGTCTTTGTCCTTCTTGTGCTGGAGGACCCAGTGCTGAATGCAGCACTCCAGGTGGGGTCTCCCGAGAGCAGAGTAGAGGGGGACAGTCACCCCCCTTGACCTGCTGGCCATGCTTCTTTTGACACATCCCAGAATACAGTTGGTTTCTGGGCTGCAAGCACACATTGCCAGCTCATACTGAGCTTCTCATCAACCAACACCTTCTCCTTAGATCCTTCTCCTCAGGACTGCTCTCAGTGCATTCTCTGCCCAGCCTGTATTTGTGCTTGGGATTGCCCCTGCCCAGATGTACAACCTTGCATTTGGCCTTGTTGAACTTTATGAGGTTTGCACAGACCCACAAAGAAAATATTTTAAAGAGTGAATATTTGTGGTTTATTCTTAATCACAAATATCCTAGTTCACCTCATAAAGCTGTACCAAAATCCGTTATAAAACAAACAAACAAACACCAAAAAACATATATCTTTAATTCTGCTTTATTAGACTTCTGAAATTAAGTAACAAACATTAAGCATCTTACAAAAATAATGCTTTTTTACAGTATATATTACCTTACTTTTTGTAAGGTAATATATACTTAAGGTAGTAAGGTAATATATACTTACCATATACTTACCTTACAAAAACAATGCCCCAAAATAACTGCTTAAGGAAAGAACTTTGAAGGTTTCTTGATTTATTATTTATTTATTTATTCTATTTGGGATGTAGCCAGATGCTGTCTTACAGAACAGCTGGAGCTATTCAGCAGACAGCAGCTCCATAGCTGTTAGCTATCGCTCCATACTTGAGATGTGATAACTGGATGCATGACTACTGCTGGCCCATTTCTGGCCATATAAACCAGATTGTTTTAAGGAAGCAATACAAGTCATTTAGGCAAACTCAATTTAATTATACTGAATTGAACTAAGGATGAACCCAGAAACATACCCACATTTACCCTATCTAATTGCACTATAGTGCCAAAACAAGAGGCCCAGAACTCCTACACAGTCAATGAAGAGAAAGTGACAACTTTAGAAGGTGATTCTTTCCATCTGAATCACCATGTGGAAGTATTTCATTCTCTTTATCAACTATCAAGAAAGCCTGAGCTACTAATTTAGATTAAACTCCCCATTAGGGCACACAAGTTGATGTCTGTCTTTAGGCATAAATCAAAGTCTCCAAGAATGTGGGTGATGTGTGAGGAATTTAGTGGATGAGGACTAGTTCCTTCTTAAACAACAGCAGCCGTTTTTTTTTTTTTTTTTTTTTTTTTTATTAAACAGATATATTAACTATTTGCTAGATCTCTAAGATAAAGCTAGATCTCTAAGATAAAGTCATATTGTCACTGCTCCAAGACAGTTTAACTGTATTTATCAGTTACATTCAGGCTATTTAAGACTTCTCTGTCTCCGTTGTGAGCAAATTGTGTCCTACATGTCTTCTCTTGCAATACCTGTTGTTCTTTAGTCTTCTTCTAGAGAATATGGAAGAACTTACATGTCTTTATAGGCTCAGAGGAAGAAAGTGACTTGATTGTGAGGAAGCTGTGAGGCTGTTTGGCAGATATACTCAGTATAAAGTGGGCATCTTATTAACAGTCCCAATCAGTTAACCTCCAAAACGTCAACTGCATTCCAAAATGAAAAGCCAAAGCCAATAGTCTACAGGAATGAATCTAAAAAAGTGTTTCTATGAGTTGCTGAACTAATCTAATAGGTGATTAATACCAAAATGTATAGAGATCCTCTACCCATACTTGCTCAATTATGGGTACTTGTTGGATCCACAATTTCCCAACCCAGAAGAAAAATATCTGCTATTTATTTATTTATTGGTTTAGTTTTCTGTAAAATAAGCCAGTTTAACTGGATAATAATCTCTCAGGTACTTCCACCAGCACTGTGTAAGTGGTAGAAGTATTGTGCCAGTATTGGAAAGAGAAAAGAAGATCAAGAAGAGTAAGAAAAGGAGGAAGAAAGGGAAAGATAATGATGCTGACTTGCAGCTGTACCAGTAAGAGTAGAGGTAACTGTAGCAGAATGGCTTTTAAGTTCTCTCCTGTTAACTGCAGGACTGTACATGGATGAGATAAAAAAGAGCTCTAGAAAAGAATAAGTGTAATTCTATATGTCCCATACCATTATGTGTTCTATATTTAAGTGTATTTTTAAAAAAATCTTACACATTTTATTTCTATTGGATTTTGCAACAGATAAACAATCTTAATCTACTTTTTCTGTATATATATATATATATATATATATTTCTATTACCACCCCCAAACCTCTTAAAGTTCATATCTGCAAAGTACAGACTTCTTAGTAGAAGGACTTAGCCTCATCAGATGTTCATCTGTGCCAAAATGGAGGACACTGATGATCACTACATTTTAGGAAAATGACTTGAATGTGAGACAGTGGAAGGTTCATGACTTTTCCTGTGTATTGGCATTCTAACAAGTCCACAAACATATTACTTGTATTTGTAAAAGCAACCATAAATTTCAACCTTTCTTTCCTTCCTTCTCAGATCAACCATTTCAATTCTGTCATGTAAGTGTCAACTCATGTAATTAGGTGTAAAGAGGCATGTGGTGCCAATATGTAGTACTGGCACAGAATGAAAAAAGTGACATTTGCAGGGTAATGCCAACTGTCCGCATAAACATACCATTGCCTGACTTCTCTTCTGACTTGTGAGTAGGCAAAATGCCATCCCAACAGACGTTCACGACTTCAGAGAGGCAAAATACCATGTATGTATCCTAATGTATTTGCAGGGAGCACGGTTCCTACTAAGAATGTCAACTCATCCATCTGTCACATAAATCCAGACCCACAGTTATGGGAGTGAGCCACAAATGACCCATCTATAAATTGGATTAGTTTCTAACAAGATTCTTCTCCAATAGAGAGGAAAAAAAAATGGCCTACTACCCCATTTTAATGTCTAGGATTACAGATAATCATTTTAACAAAATCTAGTCTCTCATCTGCAAAGTCATACATAATGGAGCACAGTGTCTATGCACCTGCTTCAGTGTCCTGCCAGCATGTTTTGTGCTTTGCTTTTCACATGAACTGGATTGATTCTAAAATGTCTAATGGAAGTAGAGCAGGAAATACCACATCTAGAGAAAAACAAAACAAAACAAAACAAAAAACAGCAGCAGTTATATATTTTAACTAGGTTAAAAGACACAAAGCAGCCAAGTTTTTTCAAAATGGTTGTTTCAAATCAGATTTCTGATGATAGACTTTCCAAAGGAGCTTACCCTGCTGAATACAGGACTGTGCAGATCACTGCTAGACCAAACACTGTTTCTCTGGAACTGAAGAAAATACAACCTTCACAAAGGAGCTCCACCCAATCTAATTAGCCCTGCTGAGAATTCAGATAATTAAATTGGGCACAATGCCCTATTTAAGGAAGTTTATCCTATGTGTGCATGTTCTTGGGTTTTAATTTTTTAAGAAGTTCCTGGGACACGTGGAACCTTCCAGAGGAAAAATAAATAAATCAATAAATAAATAAAACAAAGGAATGTGTGTATAAGATTAACAGAGCATACCCAAACAGAAAAGATTTGAAAGACTCACAGAAAGACTTGGAAATTCACATTTTATGCATTAGATGAGAAAATGCTTTGGAGAAGTGGTCAGCTAGAGAATGGTGAGAATTTCCTTGGAACTAGAAAGAAGTGAATATATTTTCTTATAATTAAAAAAAAAAAAAAAAAAAAAGTTTTGGTGGCTGGACTAAAAACCAGAACCTGTTTTTAAGGGCACAGCTGGCAATGTAGTTTCTATTATAATTATCGTTAATTATTATTATTGTTTTATTCTGTTTTTCCTAATCACATTTACTCATTCAAACCAGCAAACAAAATATTCCCAAACTATTCTTCAGCATGCAATGATGCCTATTACACTCTCTTACACTCTCTTACTATTACACTCTCTTAGCTTCCAAAACAGGATGGCTGAAACAATGCTGCCTATTGAGAATGGAGTATGGCTTTTACTAAATCCCAAACCTCACTAGGAACCTAGGCGGATACCTGCTTATTCTCCCAGGTTAAAAGCATGCTAGAAAGCATTTCAACAATTTAACAGCACAGACAATGAAGTTCTGGTGCCTGGGAGATCTCTCTGGCAGTGTTTATTTTACTACTGCAAGCATAACTGTAGGTTTCTTTATTCAGACTTGCATATTCTAGTCTAACAGACTAGAATATGTCTACGAAACATAGTAGACATTACTTTTTAGTCTACTAAAACAAAACTAAAATTAAGTTTAAAAATCATCCTTTCTCTGGATTGGAGAAAATCTAAAGAGAACTACCTCAGAACTCTGTCAGATTTTGAGCCCAGTCACACCAAATTCATACAACTATATTAATTTCATCACCTGCAGAATAACATCTGGTTGTGCAGCTGGTGGTGTTGAAAGGAATTTGGCTTTAACAACCATGGGACCCACTTTAAGGATTGAGCAGTGGAAGGTGGAGAGAAGATCTGCGTGACAAAGTGGAGCCAAGATCATCTTTGCAAAAGGCTAGTCAATGTGGTGAGGAGAGCTTTAAACTAAGAATGACACAGATCATGGTAAAATGCAACAGAAGTCAGCAGTGGTGGAAGCACCTGATTTTCAGAATGTTAAATGCCCAGTTTCCCTCAAATGTACTTATTTTGCTCGAGTGGTATAAAAGTTTGCTTACTTCTTGGAAAACAGAAACAAAACAACAACAACAACAACAACTAGTTTTGGTGAACTGATGTTTCAAAAGAAAGTATTTTCACCACGAGCAATACATACACACACATGCAGTGAATATAACTACTGATGGCAAAAACTATGGAAGAGAAAGAATTCCTTCAAGATGGCATGTAGACTTAGTTTACATCAGGCATGAGATTAAGCTGTCTGTCTGTGCATCTGCTGTGCAAGTCAGTTGTCAGTCACTTCCTGCTGAAAAGAGCAGAGTTCCAGCTGAGTTCCACAGAGGAACCCCAAAAGACAAATTTCTTCAGCTTCTCTACTATTTTGTTTGTTTGTTTTTATTTTGTTGGGTTTTTTGTTTGTTTGTTTTGATACTGTAAACAATAAACATATTAAGAGAGTCCTCTTGCCCATTCAGAGAGTGGAAAATAGCAATAACTGTACAACACTGTATAATTGGTCATTATACAACATTAAGGTAAATATGATATATTGGAATGCATTTTTAAACCACTTTAAGTCAGCCAAAACTCACCCAGCAGAAAAACCTGGGAAAGAGGTTAGCTCTCTACTCTCTAACTTGGACTTAACACACTTGAAAATCAACAGATAAAAGGAAGCAAATTACTAGGGTACCATGGTGAAGCTTTCTGAGAGAAAAGCAGTTGGGGAATGAAAGTGTGACCTTTAATAGTAGTTTTTAACTTGGGTGGGATTTGAGAGAGAGAGAGAAGCAATTTCTCAGGTATCTGAGACCCAATTATGTGACTGCAACTTGAACTGCATGTGTAAGTGGAAAGGGAAGGACTTTTGGCTTTAAAGAACTGGCATAACATTTTCTCTGTTGCCAACTTTGCTAAACAATAAGTGCTGTCGCATTTTGATGACAAACTGCATGTGTGCATTCTAGATGTTGCATAATGTGAAGGAAGAGAAAGCAAGTTTCAACAAAAATTTTATTTTGACAGATCTACAATATTTTCATAGGATGTCAGGCTATTCCCAAATACTTTATACTCACAAGTAGTTTCTGTGAAGAATTACAGTTAAGAGCAGACATCTGAAAATGTAAGATTTTTGCATTTCTTTCTGAAAAAAAGAGAAAATATGAGGAATAAAATTAAAATATTTCCTAGTGTTAAAAATGGCTATTTTTTGCATGAAAGAAAGCTGAGGTTCAGCTGAAATTTAAAGCTAAAGATTTGACTAAAAGCTAAACAAAAATAATACAACCTCCATGTATTTGTGTGATTGTTGTGTTTGCTATGTGAGTGTGTAAATACATATGATTTATTCAGAAAAAAATAGATTATTTTTTTTCTTTTCTTATTTTATTTATTTATTTATTTTAACAAGGAATTAGAAAAAAATAGGAAAAAAAAAAAAAAAAAGAAGCAGGACAGTTATTTGTATCACTTCAGTCACTTGGCTGTTGCCCCTATAATTGTATTCTTACACAGAAATTTGCTTTTAGCCAGTGCCAGAAATAGGATACCTTGACAGATGGACCTTTGATTCAGTGGTGTACTCCTCTTTTAATATTCTTTTAATAGCCATGCATCTTAAGGTAACAGCCACCCTCTTCAGTGTATTGGGCACACTGATACTATTTAACTGACCCGTAATAGTTACTAAGGAGATGGTAATGAACATCAAATCTACACTACAGGACAACTAGTAATCAAAATTTTCATGCTGAATTTTAAGCAAAAACAAATTATTGATGCTAGCAAACAATGAGGAAAAAAAGCCCACACTTTTACAGAAACACTCACTCAAGCTTAATCAAAATGTGACTGTATCCAGTATAACTTAGAAAAAGTCTTAATGTAAACTCATCTTAATAATTTATTGCAAAAAAGGACATTTGTTGGATGATAAACATTATATTAGGGGAACATTAACTTATAGTTTTTATTGTTGTGACACAACAAATAAGTGCTTTCAAGTGACCAACAAACTGAACTGAGTGTTATATTGTTTCTATAACTTTTTTGTAAAACTTTTAGTAAAGACAAACCATAGTAAAAGTTTCTGCATTTAGTGAAGTATCTTCTTGATGTGTAGAACAGTAATAAAATTATAAGTTTTAAAAGTATCACCAGAGGCTCCAAGCAAGGAAGTTAAGGAGGTGAGAGAAAGGGGTGTAAAAGAAATGTCTTCAATTTCATGTTATTAAGTATAAAGGAATTATCAAAGCTATTTATTCATATCACCAGTGGCAATTCTGTGATTATTTTAGCTGGTGGGGATTTCAACAGAAAATTTTGGAGTAGATTTTTCTCTCTGTGCCCATGTTTATGTGTGTGATATGTAGGCAAATAACTCAGTGGAGGTCTAGGAGAACAATATTGTACTAAGCAAGAAATGCATTGGTTATTTATTATTAAAATAATGCTAACAAGACAAGAATATTTAGATGCCATTGGTTAGAAGACAGAAATGAAAGGCCATTAGTCTTTTACACTGCTTGCCGCAAGGGATTTTCAGTGGGGTGGCTGCAAGAACAGAACTACACCACTCAGTGGCATGTAATCAAAAATGCATTTGCTCAGCAGGATATAGTGAGTAGATAGCAATCTTACATTCTGAGATTTGTGTTCTGAGATGGGCATACACACAGACGTACACATACACATTTTACACTGATACCCTTCAAGTTTCCAGCTCCTCTGAGCCCATTTGTTATGAACCAAGGCAACCAGGATTCTTGCTTCTGGCAAGATCTGGGAGATCCCCTCTGACAGCTACTATGCAGGCACAATATGCATCCTGCTGGGGACAGTACCTACTGTTTCCGCATGTTGTGGTGTCAGGCTTGATGCATACCATCAGCACTTTCACAAGAGGAAAATATGACTCAGAAAGATTTTATTGAGCTTTATCAAGTTCTGGTGGGGACGGACCCGAATATCACCAAGATAAGAACTGTTACTGCCAATTACTAAATAGTAACAATGAGCGAGCAATTTGTTACCAGAAATTTATCCAAGTTGATCTTCCCTTGATGACCTTCATAAATACATTTTCCAAAAAGAACAGCTCATAGAAAATTCATTAAACATTTTACATTTTAACTTGGAAATGATGTTCATTAATATCACACAGTACAATTTCTATTTACTACTTGACTATTTCTGTAACTAATTTTTGTACTCTGCATTTTGGATTAAGTATCAGATAAAGACTAAAATTTGGTTCAAAAAAATCCTTATGCATTTTAATGCCAGTTTTCATTAAAATTCTTACTGTAGTGTTTGATCAGATGAACACAGTATTTTCAAATCAAACAAAGAATCACATATATTTATTCCCAGAAGGGACTCAGATCAATTTTAAAAGAAAATTATAAGGTTGGAAACATCTTTAGAATTGAAAGAAGTAGGCTATCACTTGAGAAGTGTTAAATGACAAGACTCCTAAGGACATCAGAGGTAATTTAGCTCAAAATGTTAAATTACAGATGTAAATTCACATTTTAGGGGATTCTGTGAGTGCAAACACACATGGACACGCACACATATTCACAATAATGAAATGCGCTTTAGTGTTACTGTAGGATTTATATCACATTTTATTACAATCAGTAATGTACTGAATGATTAATAAATTTCTAATAAATGGAAAAAGGTGTTTGAAATTGAATGTCTGAAATTAATGCTCTAAATAAGTGTGGAAGGTTTTGCTACCTTTTTTTTTGTTGTTGTTGTTCCTTTTCCCTGATAATGATTCTGATCTGAAATGGGTGGTATTTCAGTCTTACATGGAATCACAGAATCATAGAATATCCTGAGTTGGAAGGGACCCACAAGGGTCATTGAGTCCAACTTCTGGCTCCACACAAGACCACCCCAAAATTAAACCATATGCCTCAGAGCATTGTCCAAATGCTTCTTAAACTCCAGCAGGCTCAGTGCTGTGACCACTTCCCTGGGGAGCTTGTCCCAGTGCCCAACCACCCTCTGGGTGCAAAACCTTTCCCTAACTCCCAGCCTGACCCTCCCCTGTCCCAGCTCCATGCCGTTCCCTCGGGTCCTGTCGCTGTCCCCAGAGAGCAGAGCTCAGCGCCTGCCCCTCCGTGCCCCTCGTGAGGGAGCTGCAGGCCACCATGAGGCCTCCCCTCAGCCTGCTCTGCTCTGGACTGAACAAATCAAGGGACTTCAGCCACTCCTCATACATCTTTCGCTCTAGACCCTTCACCATCTTTGTAGCCCTCCTTTGGACACTCTCTAATAGTTTTATGTTCTTCTTGTATTGTGGCACCCAAAATCACATACAGTACTCAAGGTGAGGCTGTACCAGCACAGAGCAGAGTGGGACGATCACTTCCCTTGACCAACTGGCAATGTTGTGCCTGATCCTCCCCAGGATACAGTTGGCCCTCCTGGCTGCCAGGGCACACTGTTGACTCATGTTCAACTTGCTGGCAACTAAAATCCCCAGATCCCTTTCTATGGGCCTGCTCTCCAGCCTCTCATCCCCCCATCTGTACATATATCTGGAGTTGCCCCTTCTCAGGTGCAGAATACAGCACTTACTCTTGTTAAACGTTGTATTGTTGTTGGTTGCCCAGCTCTCTTGTCAAGATCTGTCTGCCCACAACAGTGTCAACAGTTCCTGATATACAGTAATTGTGTTTGTTATTGCTGTTTTGTTTTGTTTTTAATTGCTGTATGAGAAAACTATTTTACATTTTAATGTTTGTTGTGAAGTATGAACTCAAGTTAGTGATCTGATTAGATAGAGAAAATTTACCACTCTACTGTATTTTCCCCAAGCTGGTATTTATCATGGGGGATTTGGGGGATGTTAAAAAATTATGCTGTCCCCCTTTCCTGTGCAATTCATTTTGGACTATGCAGAGACAAAGTAGTTCAATTCCAATGGTTCCTATACTTAGCCATTAATTTTATTCTTTGTAAGTAATAATCCCATTCTGTTACTGTTTTAGTCACTGAATCCTCTGAGGCTAAACCCTATGCATATTACACTGAACCACAAAGGGATGTTTTGCCAGTACATTAAGTTGTTTTCTTGGTATATTAAATCTTACTCTCTGTTGTGGACAAAGATGCAACACCAGTGCTAGGGCTTAAGCTAGAAGGTGTGAAAAACACTGTGTTTCTAAATGTTATTTTCTGACTAAAAGTAGAAGTTAATGCCTGAAGAATTAGGACTATATTTTGGCAGAAAATGAAAGCAAATACAAAAAAGATTGAGTAAAATAACTGAAGATTTCTGAATGCAGTCCATTATGCCCCAAGTCATTCTGTGGGTGAAAAAATGTGCTTCATGTTCAAACCATTTATTTTTCATGTCTTGTAATAAGCAAGCTCTAAGCACAGTTTACCGTGAGATAGATTTCCTTCCACAAGGTTTGGCCTCCCTCAGTTCCAACCTGTTGACAGAGTTCATTCAAGAAATTTATCATCAAGGGCCAGTGGCAGAGAGGTCACAACTACTGGTACATCTCATACATTTTTATACATAGTAATTGCCCTCTGAAAAAGAATACATCTGCAAACATACTGGAAAGTCCAAGAAAATATTAATTTACCTGGAATAAAAAGTAAATGTTGACAGTCATATAGGAGTGCTATCACTTCAATCAGAGTCCAATTCTTAAATCTGTACAGAAAAAAGAAAGTTAGAAACTAATATTTTGCTGGGAGGTAATTTTGTGCAATTTATGGAAGTGTACCAACTTATATGGTATGGGGAAAAATAAGGCTATTAACTCCCACTGTAAATCTTTATCAATGTATAGCTCATTTCACTGTCCAACTAAAATTTGTTTCACTGAATGGCAGAGAGAAGAATAACATAGAAATATGTCTAATGACACATTATTGGACTGATTTCTGGACAGCATGACTAGCAGAGTAGCATTTTATTGCAGTTTCTGGAAAATGATTAATTAGATGGAAAGACCTGGAACAAAGTTATTGCAATGTAATTCCCCATTTGGTTATTTCATGAGACTGATTAAAGAAAAGCTGTGTCACTGATACTTGTTTATAAATATTCAGGTTATTATTCATACAGCATTAGCAAACTCTTTTTGAAATCCCAGCAGATAGTCTTTCACATAACAAAGTAGATGTCTGTTTACTGATAAACCACTGGGAACTTTTTACTGCCCTTCTGCTCTTGCCTGTCAGGTTTGTTGTGTGTTGTCTTCCAACATCTAAGGAGGTACATGCATTACAGCATGCTGTTTACTTCCACCTGTGGACAGATTGCTAGCATGGCAGTTAGCTCAAGTTTATCTGTTTCGCTAAATAATTGAAGCTCAGGTATTACCACCTGAAATCAAGGTCATATGATTAGATGTAGGTGTTTGCTAAGTGCACATCTACCTCTGAGCTGTTCATATTTCTCTGTCAGAATGACTAACTCAGATACAGGTGTAGGAACTTGTACTTCTAAATTTCAGTTAAAGTAAAAGTAAGATTCAGTCCTTGGTATCCAAAGAATTATGTTATGAATAAACAGAATAAACAGCACCATGAGGGGGTAAACAGTGTAAACAAATTCATCTTAGAGGCAAAAGTGTGCCAGAAGTCTCTGAAGTCAAGAATTTAGTGTCCTTCTCTAGTGCCCTGATCATGTAATTTTCCGCAATGTTTGTGCTTTGATGTAAAGAAAAAAAGGATTTTTTAAATAGAAATTTATTCATATATACACATATATATTTAGGTGTATGTATGATAATATGACAGATATATGCATATACACACATATATATACAATATACATACAAAATATTTTTTAAAGTGCAGGCCTCTTTGTTGTAGCTATTGTTAGTGCAGATAACAAAAAATGCCCTAAAACTTCCTGATGCTATCTAAACATAAAACATGATGGATGGACCACTCGGTGTGTAAGGAATTGGCTGGATGGTTGCACTCAAGGAGTTACAGTCAATTGCTCAATGTCCAAGTGGAGATCAGTAATGAGTGGTGTTCCTTAGGGGTCAGTATTGGGACTGGCATTATTTAACATCTTTGTTGGTGACATGGACAGTGAGATGGAGTGCACCCTCAACAAGTCTGCTGATGATACCAAACTGTGTGGTGCAGTCGACACACTGGAGGGAACGGATGCCATCCAGAGGGACCTAAACAGGCTTGAGAGATAGACTTGTGCAAACCTCTGTACTGGGTCTAGCTGGGATGTTAACTTTCCCTGCAGAAGCCCATACAGTGCTGCGCTCTGCACTTGTAGCTAGAACAGCAGTGGTATCACACTGGTGTTGTGTCTGCTGCTGAGAAGTGCTGGCACAGCATCAGGACTTTCTCTAACCCTCGTAGGGGGTGGGCAGAAAAGTGAGAAAAAAACATCACCAGGGCAGCTGACCTCAACCAACCAAAGGGATATTCCATACCATATGATGTCACACTCAGCAATAAAAGGTGGAAAAAGGAGGAAGAGGGGAGAGGTGGGCTCTCATTGCAAAAATGTCTGTCCTCCTCCCGAACACCGGCTATGTGCGTTGAGGCCCTGCTTCAAGGACGTGGTCAAGCATCGCTCATTTGTGGGAAGTAGAGAGTAATTTCTTTCATCTGCACTTCCACATAGCCTTTACTTGTTTTGTTTTGTTTTTTTCCCTTTCCTCCTCCCTTTTCCCCTTTCCCTTTTTTCCCTTTAGTTAAATTGTTGAATTAATAATAATAATATTTCCTTGATATTTTTTTTCTCTTTAATTAAATTATCCTTATGTCAACCTGTGAGTTGTTCTTTCCTTTACTTCTTCCCCTCCTCATCAGAGGAGGGGGAGTGAGAGAGCGGTTGTGGTGTTCAGCTCCCTAGCATGGTAAAACCACCACAACCTCATGCAGTTCAACAAGGCTAAGTGCAAAGTCCTGCATTTGGCCAGGGGCAATCCTAAGCACAAATACAGGCTGGGCAGAAAATGCATTGAGAGCAGCTCTGAGGTTGTTGGTTGATGAAAAGCTCAACATGAGCCGTCAATGTGTGCTTGCAGCCCAGAAAGCCATCTGTATCTTGGTCTGCATCAAAAGCAGTGTGGCAAGCAGGTCCAGGGAGGTGATTCTGCCCCTCTGCTCTCATGAGACACCACTTGGAGTATTGCATTCATCTCTGGGGTCCCCAGCACAAGAAGGACATGGAAGTATTAGAAAGAGTCCAGAGGAGGGCCACAAAGATTATCAAGAGGCTGGAGCACCTCTCCTATGAAGACAGGTTGGGGGAGTTGGGGGTGTTCATCCTAGAGAGGAGAAGGCTCCAGGGAGACCTCATTGCAGTCTTTCAGTACTTAAAGGGAACTTATAAAAAAGATGCAGATCTACTTCTTGCTCAGTCAGATAATGATAGTACAAAGAGTAATGATTTAAAACCATTTAGGGTTTAAAGGGTAGATTTAGATTAGATATTTGAAAGAAATTCTTCACTATGTGAAGTGATGCACTGGAATAAGTTGCCCAGAGAAGTTGTGATTGCCCTGTCCCTGGAAGCATTTAAGGCCAGGTTGGACAGGGCTTTGAGCAACCTGATCTAGCGGGAGTTGTCCCTGCCCATGGCAGAGGGGTTGGAATTAGACAATCTTTAAGTCCCTTCCAACCCAAACAATTCTATGATTCTATGAGCCTTGCACTGCAGGACTGACTGAAAGCAGAGGAAGTAGAATTTACTTCAAGGTGTCTAGGCAGTGCCTGCTTCACTTTATCTCATTCTGATGGAGCATTTTTGCTGGGAATACATGAGGAAAAAGCAGAAGTATTGGGGAGGAAAGACAGCTTCCAAAAAATTCTATAAAATGACTCATACAATAGACAAAGGCTATCAGTTCCTAGGTTTTCCTAGTAACAGGCACAAAAGTAGCAGCAGTATGTCATTGTCAGATTATTTTCATTAAAAAGATAATTCATTATATCATTGTTATCTCTGCTGAAATCTCCTTGTTCACGGTGACTTAACTGACCTAACTATTCATATAATTGTCATAAACTTAGTTAGCTTCTAGACATCTATCTAAGTTCAGACAGCTGAGTACCACCCATGGCTAGGAATCCCAGCTTTGTAGACAACAGACAGGAACTTTGGAATGTAGCTCTTCTTACCCATCTTACTTGAGATTTACTATCTATTTTTTGTCCTTATTTACAGAAAGATCTGAGTAATTAATTTAGACAAGATGCTCAACTGCAAGATTGTGGAGTTTAGCTGCAAATATGTTATTTTTATTTTATTCCTACTGAAAAGAAGCATTGTACTGTTCTTTCATTTAGACTCATTGAAGGTAGTTCATGTATCAACTGTAACCAGATTTGTGATTGATGGCAGCCATTAATATCCTCTAATATAGTGCTATATACACAGATATATGCACATGTTGTATTTAGGTTCATTAATCTAAGTGTTTCAAGGAGAGTACTTCTTTATCAGGTTTTCATAAAACAATTAATTGATGCAAATTTGCCTTCTATTCTGCACCATGTGGCTTTGAAGGTTCATAAGACTCAGTATTGGAACTCAATAATGAAAGTTAATTTCACAATTTTAGCATCTATAACTAGGGATTGTATACTCATGAACTTAACTCTACAGTTTTCCTGATATTTTTTCCCCCACTAATGTGGAAAAATCCCTCCTGTTCCAAGGACATTGTAATCAGAAGAGTTTAGAAATTCCTTCAGAAAGCTAACAACATGAACTTCAAATGTATGTGCCCCATCTGCTTTGCCTTCTAGTTTTAACATGCAGTACAAAGTGCCTTATAGTTTGGCCATATCCTGTAGCATACATAATGGATCCACAGATACTGCACTTTGCAATACTCTCCTTCAAACCTATTCAGGATTTCCACTGGTTATGGTGTTGTGATTAATTCTTTTTACCTTCACAGAACATTTCTTCACATTTGTGTGCTCCACCAATGCACTTCCCCAAAAGAGGTGTAAAATATTTTAGGAAAGACATGTTTGGAATAAGACACAATATTTGCGCTATGTCTGATCAGTTATTTTAACACAGATTGTTCAGAGGAGACTATTTCATCAATCATTGTTCAAGTACACACATTTGTGACAATGATAAGAAATTTAGAGTGACTCTGACTTGGTTCTCTTGCAATTTGGTATAAATTTTTCTTCAGAGAAGCCAATGACACCTTGTCCTATTCTACAGTCTTTACAAAAGAAGGTGCTGTCCTGAAGTCTTAAATGAAAAACCCTGTGCAGATCTTTTCAAACTAGTTGTTATGAGAAGAAGAATTGGCTGGTAGCAGCTATCAGCTTTCAACTCATCTACACTGCAGGTTGCCTAGAACTCAGTATAACAAGTAGAATTACTTCTGTCTCAGATTTCTATGAAATTAGAGGAAGATGATGCTCCCTCTCAAAACCACTTTCTGTTCTGGTATCACTCTAGTGTATGTGCTTCACCAAGCTCTCTTGAAACTGAATCCTTAGATGGCCTCCCTACAAAGAAGTCATTAAGAAACTGGTTCTGTCTCTTCCTGCCTCCCAAGGCTCACCCAGGTTTGCAAGTTTTGGTGGTTTTGTTGCTGTTGTTGTTGTTGTTTTGGTATGGTTTGTTTAGATTCGTGTTTTGTTGTTGTTGTTGTTGTTGTTTGTTTGTTTGTTTGCTTGCTTGCTTGGTTTTGATTTTTTTTGGCCTTGCTCCACAGTACTGTTTCCTTAATCTGGCTTCAGTTGTATTTGTACCTCCCTGGAAGACAGGGTATATATTTCATATACACTTTTTCTGTCATTGTGAATATCTTGGAGGGACATAGTAGCTATCCAATTTGTGTGGACCTGTCCTGTTCAAATGCAGAGCATTTGATGTAAGTCTATGCTGATACAACTGGAGAATCTTTTCCAGTTTTGTGTTATTCTCATAGATTCCCTAATGTTCATCTACAAGTTCATCTATAATGATATATATATAGAGAAACTCAGGAGCAAGCTCAATCTTGATGTCTGTAAGTATATATGGATACCTAGATATCTGGCTTCTGAGGGTGTATGAGTAAGAGCTATTAAAAAAAAAAAAAAAAAAAAAAAAAAGTAAAGTAATAAATTATCCACCCACATACATAAACCCTAATGATAAATAAATAACAAGGACTAGGACTCTAAGGCCAGTGATTGACAGGCTACTGAGATACTCAACCAAAATTTAAAACTTATATAGGGGAAGGTAATAAGACAATTGTGGATCTCATAGGAAAGAGCAAACCTACAATAGAGTATTTCCTGGGGTTTATGGGATTGCATAATCTCATGGAATGTTTTAAGGGGATTGCAAGTATATGTACTGTGGGATGTTCAGGAAAAGTGCTGGGGAAAGGTAGGGATCAAACTGTGACACCTACAAGCATGTGAAGATGGAGAGGAATGAGTGATTCTCTTCTGGCCAAAC
This sequence comes from Stictonetta naevosa, assembly GCA_011074415.1. Taxonomy (NCBI): domain Eukaryota; kingdom Metazoa; phylum Chordata; class Aves; order Anseriformes; family Anatidae; genus Stictonetta; species Stictonetta naevosa. Next base: position 166,377,798 of record CM021697.1, on the reverse strand, counting down.
TCTGCAGCTGATCACTTATTTTATTATTAAATCCCATTCCTTGCTGTTTGCTGTGTGACCTTGCTGTCTGTTCTCTGTGTGATGTTTGTTGGGGCGTGATTCACTAGTGAACATCAAACTGGAATAACTGATGAGTAACCCATATCTGGCCTGGACCCAAGGTCTGAGCTGGTGGCTAGCTAAGGGTCTCAGGGTCCAGTGTGGGTATCAGACTTAAAGCCCATGAGGTGGTTTTGTGAATGAGGAGAGTGAGGGTATGTGTATGTTTCAGTGGTTAACTTCAAATCTGATGAGATGGAAGAGGCCCAGGCTGTCTTTTTTCAGGTTTATAGGAGCACTGCTGGTGTTTATGTGAATGCTGGAAAAGACTCTGCTGTCTGTGTTGGCCTGTGTGGCCAAACACAATGAGGAGAGATAGAAAATATACTGTTTAAATATCTATTATCATAAATACTGTTTTTCTAACATTTTAACTCAACAGTTTTAACTCTACTTCACAAAGGATCAAATTATCCCAATCACACAGTGACAAAAGCATTCACACAGGATTTACTAGTTAAACTTTACATTTGTACTTGACTTTTAATGAGTGCTCATATTTGCAAATATACAGAATAAAAACTGCTTTTGGTTTTCCTGTCCCTAGGTTTTGCTGCCACTGTTCACCCTCTAAAATCTTCTTTCTGCAGAATGTGTAATTGCATCATGTATTGAGGAGTGTTAAATGTGAACATGCGTGTACCTTTGCATCAAAAAACATAACAGTCCCCAGAGTATCTTTTTTTACATTTGACCTTAACAATGTGATCAGGTTAACAGTACAGTTAAGGTTAATGAACCAATTATTTTTAGACTAAACACGAAACACATGCACTAATTTTACTGTGTAAATAGCTGCTCACTGTCAGTGGTCTTTGTATTGCTCTTTGCACCTCTAAACTAATATTGAACAATTATTAAAAAGATCTCAAGGAATTAGAAGCTATTTATGGTTTCTAAAACTGAATGGCACTCTAAGTGAAAGGTTTTCCTGAAATGTTTTTATTCTTTTGACATATATGTGTTTGTAACCTGATATTACAGACATCTCAGTAACCTAATAGTATTATATGGAAATTTCTGCAAAAACGAAACTATATGCTAGTGCTTGCCTAATAGACTATACTTTAATCTGAGTAAATACTGAAAGTCTTAGCATGATGACAATACCAGTGAGAGACTGACAGCTAAATTCTTGGTTTGGTGAAAATGAAAAACACACAGGTAAGAGGATATAAACTGCACCACAAATACATCTTCCAGAAACATTTTACAGCTTAGCATTATAAAAAGAACTTGACAAAAAGGGCTTTTTTATTTTGGCCTTTTTTTTTTTGGCTTTCCCAACTGAAAGGAGACAGAGCATCCTTGGTATTGGAAAGTGAGCTCAGTAGCCATAAGTTTTTTAAGCAGCAATACAAAAGATTATTGTGAATAACCAACTCTGTATGCCATGTAAACATGTTGCATAAGTAACAGGTATTTGTTCCTGTGAGCAATGAGGTAATCAGATACTACTCACATAAGAATTGTATCTGTGTTCATGACAGAGGTATCAAATCTATCTGGGGCATTGTTGCATCCCACACATCAATATATTCCTGGTTTTACAGAGAACAGATACAAAACTTGTCAAATGCCAACCAGAAATGAATTCCAAGGTGGACAACGTGTTCTATGCAGATGGAGTATTGCTCTCCCATAAACAGCAAGCCACTGTCCAAGTCAGGACTTTTTCATTAAATATGTGTTAAAAATTATCAATGTAAAGGTATCTGTGGTGATTATGCAAGAAAAAGTGTTGAGGAACATGAAATCACACAAGAGGCTTGCTTTAAAGCTAGCAGTCATTTTAGAGGACAGTCATTATATGTGCTCTAGCCTATAGCTCTAGGCTACCACCAGAACTCACCTGAATTTGAGCACTGTCATTCATCTGTTAGAGGTCTCCTTCTCTCAGTGCCTGATTCTGAAGACACTTTAATCAAAACAAATTGGGTTACTTTAAACAGTGCAAATAGCAAGTCTTCTTTGTTCCAGGTCATTTTGACTGATGCAAACTACAGAGTACTAGCAACAGCACTTCTGTAAGGAGATGTAATGGGGAGAATAATCTCAGGTAGAAGAAAAAGGGACAACAGGGCTAAAATGGCAATGGTAGCCTTTTCTGTTGATACAACTGAGTCACAAAGAGGTTGTTTATTCACAGTATAGAGGTACTAATGGTAGGTATGCAGCCCCAGTGATACTAGTTGTGACAGGCTAGGAAATAAACATCAGCAGCAATGTGATCTAGGGATCAGCAGTACTATAAAGCTGAATAATGAGATTCGAGCAGAGGCCGATTCAAGAAGAGTTTCAGTATTTTAGCCAGAATCCATATTCCCTTGCTATGAGCATATATCACATTATCAGATACAGCCAGCTCAGCAAGATGTCAAGGGTGGAGAAAGTCATTGCTGCATTTTAGTGTGGGATTGACAGCCATAGGTTTAACTATACCAGATGGGCAAACCTGTGGCATCTGAATAGTTCAAGTGTGGATCCACTGCAAAAACTGTGATGTGAATTGCTGCAGGCGAGCTCTCCTGGTGGAAAGCCTTCTGGATTTGCACCAGAAGTGAGGAAATGAGCCAGCACTGACTGTTTAAGCCAACACCAGCAGGTCTCTCAGGACTCAGCTGTCTGCTCATCACACTCTCAGTCCACAGTAAAGTGTTACATAAATAACTGTCTAAGGAGAATGAATATTTTCTGACTGTGAACTGCTCTTGACTCCACCATAGGACATAGGTTTTCGATGAAGGTAAGATTTTTGTTTGTTGAGATTCTTGGAATAAAATATCAGACATGCCTGAACTATGCAACATACAGAACCTACTCTTGACCATTTAAAAATCAAATAAACATCTCACATTGTGCTGTAATAATCAGCATCCAACTGAAAGTAGAAATTGATGATATAGCTTTTTTTTTTTTTTTTTTTTGGTACTGTCAGTGGTACAAATCTGTTTCACTGAATGAAGGTAACAATAGACATAAATCACTGTCACAGAAAATTCAGGTCAAAGAAGTTCTTAAGAACTTCTTTTTACCTTGTTCCCTGCCTCTGGTGTTCTCTTGAAAGTCAAGCTGACCTCAACAGGTAACAGCACCAGAACTTCGCACTGCAGCAATGTTCACCTCAGTGATGCTGAGTCAAAGTGCTATACTCTGCAAGAATCAAAAACAGACACTGCACTAATCAAGCCTGTTGATATATTGATATATATATATATATTTCCCTGGAAAATATGTTTTGTTTGTTTTTTGGTGCTTACTTTTCTTTATTATTATTATTATTATTATTTTTATTTTTAATGGGAAAATAAAGGCACAAAAGCAATTTTACTTCAAACTACACCAATCCGAAAACTACCGGTGAGTCAATTTGACAAGAAAGACACTTTTAATTGTTTTTATGGAAGAATTAATCAATCTAAACCCAATTTTGAGATAACAGAATGTGTCAAGAAAAAATGTCAGAGCATTCTTATAACTCAGAGTGCTTCGACTCCTGAACAAGGCGTGAAGCTGTGTGCAATGCATTACCATTTGATTCCAGGAGTTATTTGAGTGTTCTTAAATTAGTAACTCCTTGAACTTCTCTGTTTTACCTTTTAGTTCGGGGGTTTATTGCACTTAAATGTATGAAGACCAATGATTGCCTACTGATGTATAATACCTTCTTTGTGTTCTCCTAATGATAAAGCATCACCATGTGTTTGTAGCCAAATAAGGCAGATTTATTTCTGCCTTTGTGCTTGTGAGGTTGGAAGCAGCTGGATTATATCACCAAAACTTGTTTTCAATTTCTCCTCTAGAGAACTAGTCAAAATTCTATAGAAAAAGCAGCTGCACAAAATGGCTGGGAATTACAGTTTGCACAAATTTTACTGTTTGGTTTCTTTATTACTGTTAGCATTTAGTTTGGCTTTTAAATTCTTCAGTGCTGCATACTGATATCTGAATGGCTGTTAGAAAAATCTGTGGAACACAATAACATTTTAAGGTGCCTGGCTCAACTAGAGGTTTTTGTTTGTTTGGATGGTTGGTTAGCCTGCACGGACCTTACCACAACCAACTGGCCATGGCTTAAGCAATGTGTTACAGCCTTTCACTGGCATCTATAGGTGCCAGAAAATGATGGTACACTGCCAGTATAATGTGCAGATGTTAGTAATCATGAATTCAATGTTGGGCATAAAGGAATGTGGAGTGAGGAATGCCAGAGAGTGGCTGGCAACATTGTGTGTGGCCAGAATTTTTCACGGAGTTCACATGTGCTGTGTTACTGTTTGTGTACCTTCTGTCCAGATATATTTTAACACACTAGGGAGTAACTTCCTAATCAGCTGTAACCTGATGTCCATCTGTTATTCCAAATACCATGTGTCCTCTGTACAATTTAGTAATGTTTGTCACTCATTACTTTTCTGGTATGCAGGATATGCTGTTTTATAAAATAATAGACATCCATTAAAGGTGGTATTCATACCACATAACCGCTTTGAGAGCTCAGACCTCTGAAAATCTGACGCTTAGTCTAGACTGTAATATTGGTTCTCGCTATAGTTAGATGTATGCTAGGCATCTTTAAAGGGAATTTCATACCATGCTAAGTCTATCCAAAATCTAGAACAGTGAAAGTGAGCTCTTCTTTGAAGGTAATTTTCTCTTTCCTCTGAATACAGAGAGGATGAAATACCACTTTTTTAGGTGCTGAAGTTAGAGAGCAACCTACAAGAATGGTTAACATTAATTTGGCTAATACAGCTGTCTATAACCTTAGGCTCTTTTTTATAATTTTTGGAGAGAAGCATGTGAAATGTTCATGTGCAGTGTGTGTTCTACAGTCAGATGTCTAAAACAGGTGAGCTAAATCACACACTAGAGCTATATCTTCTTTTGTATTGACTATGGTCAGGTACCTAAAGTGACAAGCAGAGATGTTGTTGAGATGTATTGTACAGTAACAGCTTTTAGAAAAGGTTTAATAATGTCATGTCTTTGTATAAAGACCACTTAGCAGTTAAACTTTTATGCTGTGAATACAATTGCTATTCCCTGTACTGGACAGATATTACATGAAGAAATACTCTTCACGGACAAATACTTAATCCCTAAATTCTTGTATTGTGTTAGACTGGTTGTTCAGGTCCTACTTAACTTGAAGTTTCTTGAAAATTCTCATTGACGTAAATCATGCTAGGAAGGGTTACAAGTGGGTGTTGTGTGTTTTTTCTTTTCCAAAAAATAAATACCTGTTGCTGTCAGGAATCATCACATCTCAAATATATGAAGACCAAGATTCAAGTGCCCCATAGCTTCTTTGTATTTCTGTACTTTCTGCACCTTTACCTTGATCTTGAGAAGAGAAGCAGGAGCAGGAAAATCAGCAGTAAATCAGAAAAGGAAAGCAGACTATATATGGGGAAGGGTGTATTTCAGCCCGTCTCTTCCTCCCAGTCCCAAGAAACAGTATCTAATCTTAAGGCAGTAATAGTCCCCAAAAGTCAACATGTCATAAGCAATTCTATCTAAAGAAAAGCAGACATTACTTTTTCCTGTAGATTTTTTTTTTTTTTTTTTTTCTTGGGTAAGTCAAGTGTGAATGGCTTACACATTCTCTCTGCATGCGTCCCCGGGGGATATGAACTTTTAGACCTCACCAGCCACACCACACTGCTATGTACCTCACCTTACTGCATCTCTTGCATTTAGCCCTCAAAATCCTCTAGGAGAAAGCCTAGAGGTACTGCTGGAGGTGTAATAAATCCATGTAAGATTCTCGCTGTCTCTAAAACACATTGAATTATATCCTGTATCAGCTCATGCACCAAAAATTATAAAACTTACAAAGACTGGTACATATTTCCTGTTAAACTCATTGGCGTAAGATATCTGTTACTTATAAGGACTGAAGGTAAAATGAAATAATAACATCTCTCCTCTCTCTCCCCCTCTCCCCCTTAACTTTGTCTCTAAGCTTACCTCTCCCCCCAAATCAAAATGGAATAAAATGAAGGGAAACTTTCTGTAGCCCGAGCATTAGGGGGGATAAAAGCTAATATGTCTGTCAGCCTGGCAAGTAATAGCAGCTGCACTAGAGACAGTTGACCACCAAATGGTATCCTAGCAACATACAGTAGCATCGTTATACATAGTGCTATCAAGCCAAATTTATCCTTTTCAATATCTTAGCTTCAAGAGAGCAGGGATGAATACAGAGTAAAGGATGAAAATGGTGCTGATGAGAAAGACAACTTTTTTTTTTTTTTTTTTTTTTTAATTTAAACAGAGGTTATATAGAATGTCTGTGTAAAATGAATAAAAAACATTGCATTTTTGCTACAAGGAAAGATACCTACCAGGGGTAAGGCACTCTCAAACAATTATGATTCAATTTGCTTTCAGAATACTAATCCTGTGTATATTTTAGCTTGGAACAAAATTTGTAGTACAGCTCTTTAACTCCATTTAAATGTTTCAACTTAACTGGGGAGGGGCAAAGGGACATATGTTTTCATTAATCAACATTTCTAAGTCTTTAAAAAAATCTCTAGGCAAATTCACCTATAAATTGTGGTTTTCAAAAACAATTATAGCTTTCATTGTTTTTAATATTAAATTGGATAATTACAGCTCTGTTGAAAAACTCTCAAAATTGAGCAGTTTCCTCTTTTTAGACCATAAATTGTCTTTTATTCTCCTGTTATATTTAGAGCCACTGATCCTACAATATCCACATAATTTACCAATGTGCATAATGATCATGATTGTAAATAGCCTTGTCAGAGAGAGTACAAATGAACCTACGTGCTGATTAGTTACAGGGAAGAATCCTTTCTTCAGTTTTGAGCAAATATTAGAAGAACCTGTTAGGAATCTAGACCTTAGAAATGAGATTTGGACTCTCCTGTCCAGCATAAGCTAGGATCCTAGTTGAAAGGGGGCCACCTATCCTCAGCTGGGGGTTTGTCCGAAAGCAAAAAGACTACTGATAACACAGACAGAATTGAGGTTAGGCAGAGCAGTGGTTTTTAGTAAAATTTACTCCTGCTGACATGACCTCAAGCAGAAGGTAAAACTTCAGTAGCAGATGTACTGCTAAGTATATTGCAAATATTAATATTTACTATTAATATTAAGTAGTGCCAAACTACTGATCACTGACCATTTTTAACTTATAGTCCAAACATTATCCTTGCAGAGGATACACACCACCGGGAATGGATTATGTGTTAAAAATTTTTCCATGTGACAGTCTGCAGCAGAGGATTGATTAGAGACTTTGCTGAAAAAAATATATAAATAAATAACATAAAAATTGTATATATTAACATAAATTATATTAAATGACATAATTAAAACAAAATTTTAATCCAACATTCAATCTTTTCCTTAATTTGTATTTCTAGTTATTTTCAAAGACCATTTTTGGAACTGTCTATTTAGCTTCTTGTCTTTTGTCATTTATGCAGATCACAGCAACCCACTCTCCTCTCCAACTATTCTGACAATCTCTAGTGCTCAGTGGTAGTAGTTCTTCTTTACCTCTGTTGTTATCTTTCTAGCTTCCAAGGAATGAATCTGCCCATAGAAGATTCTACTTTAACTTAGTAGAATAATTTGTCCATCCAGTTCCAAGGGTACCTGCTACTCTGATCCCAAATATTTGTGCATTCATATAGCCAATCACAAGAAAAAATATAATAATAATAATAATAAAAATAAAAATCACCCAAACAATTGACACATTTGCTTGTAATCTTGCAGCCACCATTCAGACTGTATGTTTGTGATTAGCATTCCCTAAGCAATCTATCAAAACAGTCCTGGACAGGGAAGAGCCCGACAGTTGACAGGAGAGATGTCCTCTGTTATCTGGCAGCCACATGGACAGAGACCCATAACATATGTGCTGAATATTTGCTTATGAAACAAATACACCTTCAGCAGTGTAGGCTGTATCAGAAGGACAACAGGCCAGTCCTATTCGAAAAATGCCTAATATGTAGTTAATAAAGCAAGTTATAACTTGTTGTACAGACATGGATACTTATGAACAGATATTTCAAGTTGCTGTAGTCTACCAAAGCAAGCATGTATTTCAGAAGGTCTGTAGATTTTCAATGCATTAAATTTCTGGTCTCATTTCTTTGCTTAGTCTGATCTTTGATAAGAGAGAAGCTAAGGACAGAGCAGCCTAATTCATAAGAAGGGGAATACCATAATCATTAAGAAGCTAAAGAAGCTCTCACTTTTGCCTTCTTCATTACACAATAGAGGAAACAGGTAAGTCTTTGGGGAGCATGGGGCAATACAAATGCAGAGTGACTAAACAGAATTCACAGAAAGGAGTTAGAGTAAGCTTCTGAGATTTTATGTGACAATAAATTAAAGTTCCAGTGATATTAACAACTTGGCAGCTAAGTGAGCAGAGCTATTTAGAGAAATCATATCCAAAAAGTGCTGGAGCAATCCAGCTTGGTCAATTAGTGTAGGAATTTATGAAGTCATTATATGACATGTTTTCTTGTAATTGTAGAAACTGGACTTAGTGACTTAGGAAATCACTGCCATTTTTAGGATTCTGTGTTCACCTGACTTTCTTTTAAATTTTGAAATCATTAGTGACACAAGTGGAATTTCTGTTAAAAATTTGTTGCCAATACTTATGCACTTTCGCCTTAAGGATTTTTAAGAAACAAATCTCCTTCGAGACTTTTATCTGTGTCACTCATTATGAAGAATCTGTACTGTGTAAATCAGACAAAGCAAATGTCCTAGCTTTTGTGGGCAGTGTGACATATATATATATATATATATAAATATATGTAATAATATGTAATAATATATATATGTAATAATAATAATAATAAATAGGCAAACAAAGCCAAGACAATTTTAGCTAGTGTTCTAGTTTGCTTGGCAATGGAAGTTACACTTATAACCAGTGCAACAGGCATGCCTCCTGCCATCTGTGTTAAGTATGTGCATTGCAAGCACCTGGAGCTATAAGGAACAGTTCTTGTAAAACAGATGGGCAAAAGTACATCGAGTAGTGAGTTATGCTGTGTTTAAATCTGAGAAGACCATCACCCAGTCTAACTGGTGCCATTCAGACAGATGCATATATATTTGGAGTCCCAGATTTTAATCAGCACAAACATGTCAGTGCTCAGGAGACTACACTGTTGCGAGCTTCTAGCAAAAAATGGGAGAGACCACAGTGACCTAGTACTTAAGCAATTGTACGATATTGATCAGAGGAGATTATAGCTTACTGAATGCAAAGCTCTAGTTTAATGAGCATTTTAAGAGCAATGCAAGAAATCATGTTCTGTCTAAGCCTTATGAAGGTATGGAACAAATTGGAGGATTCACAGATGAACAAATTTAAATGTCAAAAAGGACAATTATAGACTTGCAAAGCTGTTTCTTATACACATAGTTGTAGGACTGCTACCAAAACAAACAAACAAACAAACAAACAAACAAAAAAAAACGTTTATAAAGCCCCATTTTCACAAAGGCTTGAAGGAGAATAAAGTGCCTTTGAAGTGGAATTACAAGCCTTAAACTAAGAAGAGCAATCCAGGAAAAACCTGCCTAACACACTGAAGCACTTGAAATTCTGAGTATGAGTCTTTGCCCAAAAGTTCCTAATTCAACTAACATTTTGATATTGTGCATATGTAGTAGGCTGAGTGCTCCTTCTGAAATAACAATAATCAGTTTGGGACATAAAACACTGGCATTCTCGTAGTTAGCAATGTTGAACAGACAAAATAAATGGATATGCTCAAATAAACAGAGTTGAAATATTGCAGCTCATATTTTCACAAAAATGGAAAGGTGTGACCTCAAAGTGATTTGGAAGCTCAAGGAAGAAGTAGCCTGGTGTAAAAATGATGGCTGGAATACTCAGCTGAGGGAGATTAGGCAGCTTGTGTTTCCTTGGTTATTTCTAGCTTTGCTATCCAGTAACAGTCTAAACTAAAATGCAGAAGGAACACTGCTTGTACTACAGCTATTATGGCTAAGGCATACTGCTGAGATGTAAGTTTTGAAATTTTACAGTCTGATGATGGCCTAAACCACAGTTCTTGATGATCCACCCACCTGTAAATGCAAAATGGTGCTGTGGCCCAGAAAAAGGCTTTAGACTCTGAATTGTTTACATCCAGGCAACAAACATCTCACTGTTTCTTATTGGCTTGATTAAGCACCCCATAAGTTAGCTATTTAAAACTCATTTCAAGAGTAATGGTACTCCTCCCATTCTATCCACATTGTGCTTTTCACTGCTGACCACCTAAACTTTATTGGCCGCAACACTGAAGTCGTTGGTTCCTCTTATGTCACCAATATGAAAACCAACCTTCCCACCCCAAAGAAAGTTTTTTTTTTTTTTTTAATCTCCTTCTTTGAACTCACTATTCATTCTTTTTTTTTTTTTTTTGATAAGAAGAATAAATTGAGCTCTGTAAATTTCAGTTTGCTTTTCATCGTCTTGATTATGTTGTGTGGACAACAATAGAGAAAACAGTATTCTACGAGTAGTTATCTTATTTGTGTAGAATAGTGAGCCAAAGTTACAAAATCACTCCTTTTATGTTAATAAGTCTTTTGGTCATAGAACTGTATTATATTCTACCAAGGGAAAAAAATCAGTCTGAAATTTTGACTGACTGGTGTCTTCATTGCATCTGGATGTATTAAGGTATGTTTTGATGAATTACAATTGTTACTGCAAACAGTTCTGATCTACCTGTAACAATTACCTGAACTCTTTGTTATTACTCTTTAAGCCATTTTTGCACCTCTGCATCTAAGGCTTTATAGTTGATATTAACAGATCCCAATTTGTGATCTGAAGACTTTGAACCAAACTATTGTGCAGAACTATACATTTTTAAAAAAATATTGATTATTTAAACTTAGATGTGAAGAATGCATTATAGCTCACAATAAATGTTAAAATGTTAATGGATCCTATCTGTAGCCAAAAAAAAAAAAGAAAAAAAAAAAAAAGAAAGAAGGACTGCTTCAGATCAACAACTCTCAACAACTCTAGATCAGAAAAGAATCCCTAGCAAGCTGTACTGGGTCTGGCTGCAATGTTAACTTTCCCTGCAGAAGCCCATACAGTGCTGCGCTCTGCACTTGTTGCTAGAACAGCAGTGGTAGCACACCGGTGTTGTGTCTGATGCTGAGAAATACTGGCACAGCATCAGGACTTTCTCTAACCCTCGTAGGGGGTGGGCAGAAAAGTGAGAAAAAAACATCACCAGGGCAGCTGACCTCAACCAACCAAAGGGATATTCCATACCATATGATGTCACACTCAGCAATAAAAGGTGGAAAAAGGAGGAAGAGGGGAGGGGTGGACTCTCGTTGCAAAAATGTCTGTCCTCCTCCTGAACACTGGCTATGTGCGTTGAGGCCCTGCTTCAAGGACATGGTCAAGCATCGCTCATTTGTGGGAAGTAGAGAGTAATTTCTTTCATCTGCACTTCCACATAGCCTTTACTTGTTTTGTTTTGTTTTTCCCTTTCCTCCTCCCTTTTCCCCTTTCCTTTTTTTCCCTTTAGTTAAATTGTTGAATTAATAATAATAATATTTCCTTGATATTTTTTTTTCTCTTTAATTAAATTATCCTTATGTCAACCTGTGAGTTGTTCTTTCCTTTACTTCTTCCCCTCCTCATCAGAGGAGGGGGAGTGAGAGAGCGGTTGTGGTTTTCAGCTGCCTAGCACAGTAAAACCACCACACAAGCCTAATAAGAACTGACATGTAATAAGTCATAAATTAACATATATATTAATAAGCCAATTGTAGTCAGTTGGAATATTTCTGATTTGTTCCAAGTCAGCTGGACAGTATCATGGACTCACCGAATCACAGAATCACAGACTCATAGAATGGTTTATGTTGTAAAGGACCCTTAAAGATCATTTAGTCCAAGCCTTTGCCATGGCCAGGGACATCTTCCACTAGGCTGGGTTGCTCAGTGCCCCATTCAACCTGGCCTTGAACACTTCCAGGGATAGGGCATCCACAGCTTCTCTGGACAACCTGTTCCAGTGCCTCACCACCCTCACAGTGAATAATTTCTTCCTTATGTCTTATCTAAATTTACCCTATTTCTGTTTAAATTCATTTCCCCTTGTCCTACTACTACAAACCTTTGCTCTCTTAAACAAGTTTCTTTCCATCTTTCTCAATACCCACCTCTAAGTATTAGAAGGCTGCAAAAAGGTCTCCCTGGTGCCCTCTCTTCTTCAAGTTAAACAATCCCAGCTTTCTTAGACTTTCTTTGTAAGAGAGGTAACAGCAGTTACAGTAGGTGACTTTCATCCAGTTGGTATTCCTTCCAGCTACCTCAGCTTTTTTTTTTTTTTTTTCTTTTCTTTTACCCAGAATGTCCGAATTAAAGCACTTTTTCATACTTAAAATCTGCTAATAATCAAGAGCTCTTGAATGAAATACCCTGATACATCTTCTAACTCATGTATTTCCCCGAAATGTTGAGTTAACAGGCTGGAAAGCTTAAATAAAACCGTCTTCAATTGGATTCTCTTCCAACACAGTTTTCTGGAACCAGAGATAAACACAACATCAATTAAAATTTGTAAAGATTATAAAGGTAATCTGAAACATTTTACATTCTTTTGTATTCAGTTTTCCCACTACTGGAAGAAGTAGTACCTGTAATTTTAAAAGCTAATGAATTTCTTAATAAATAAGAGATCCAGTTATAGATGTGTTTGAGAAAGTTGGTCTGTTTTCTTATTTTTGTCTCTAGGCTCTTACAAGCACTTATTTTTTTTTCAAAGTATATGCTTGGCAAATGTCTAGACTATACCATGGATGACACATAGATTTTAATAAAATATGATTTCTAAATGAAAAAAAGAATTTTTATATCAGAAGTATGTTAATTGATAGCTATAACATTATTTTAAAGAAGAAATATGCAATATGCATGTAAAATGATAAGAAGCCATTAAGTAATGGAACCATTAGGTCTGGGGTTAATTAGTGAAACTAGTGTGGTGAGTAACTTATGGGAATTTCATTTTTCCAAAGCACTGAATTCAGCTTTTGAAAGGGTACTTCATAACCAGTGTGGTTGTGAAAGAAGACTTTCATAAAACAACATCAGAAGCCAGCTGATCTGAAAATAAATCATTTCTCTAAATCAACAGTTTCGTAAGTTTTATAACCCATCTGTTTTTATATAGTTAAGAAAACCTGAGATTCAGTATTCTTCTTGTTCAAGGAAAAAAGATTAATATTTATGAATTATGACTCAGATTAAGATTTATGTATTCCTTCCACATAAGTAGAGTTACTGATTCACCATTTCTCCCCACCTGAATTGCGGGTACCTTTTGCTTGGAAGGAAAGTGAATTTATAAATACATATTGTGCAGTGGGCATACTAAGATTTGAAACACACTTTCTGATGGCTGAGTGGCAGTGAAAGGCAATTACCATATTTGCAAGTAGATTTTCTCTCAGGAATAATTTCCCTTCCAAAACTTGAATTTGAAATAACAATGAAAATAAAATTTTAGAAAGTTTCTTGTAATTTTATAAATTTCCTTCTTCTAGAGGACACCATGTTCTCATTTATTACTGTTGTTGTTTTTGTTATTATTACTATTATTATTATTAAATAATTGTATAAAAATGTGAGCTAAAGCCAGGGAGAAGATAGAATAATTGACTGCTTATTCTAAAACAGCCTGTTACTTTTTTTTTTTTGTTTGTGTTTTGCATGACTTCCTATGCTTTCTTCAGTGTTTTGAAATCATCAACAATTGCTATCTAAATGCCTGAGTTGGTTTGTACTCTAATGACTTAATAAAACACCTCTGATTTCAAGAAGAGTGTTAAGGCATGATAACAAGCATTTAATACATAACATTTTGGTTCACAGTTCTTGAATTTCTAAAGCTCATAACCTGATTTATGTTTTAGTAGTTTTCATTATTTATCATGCATATAAACCCCTCAAAAAATCAAGAATAGAAATAGGAAAGACTCTGTGGTGCATTGTTTACTTGTTTGTTGTATTTGGGTTTGGTTTAGATATATATATATATTTAATATAAATGTTTCACAGGGTTTGGATGTTATATATCAATATTTATTAGTGAAAGGGGGGCATGGTATTCCATTTTCATGGACAGTAGTGTAATAAATATTCCTTCACTTTGACTAAATACAAGTGAATATAAAATAGAAATATTTGTAATGATGATAATCACAATATAGTATAGGTACTTGCAAAATATTGCTCTTTCTTTTCCTTTTCTTTGATGAACATTGTAGATTTGAAATTCCTGATACCTTTTCAGGCAGTAATCATGGCCAACTGCTAGGAACAGAGAGTAAGAAAGGAAACTGAAATTATCATCCTAAACACCATGTCACTATTTCAATTACCTCTGAAAAACTGAGTCAGGATGCATTTGTCTGTAATTAGTAGTGTATTTAGAATATTACATGATCTAACTCTTTCAAATTGTCATTATCCCTTCCCTTCCCTTCTGTTCCCTTCCCTTCTGTTCCCTTCCGTTCCGTTCCGTTCCGTTCCGTTCCGTTCCGTTCCGTTCCCTTCCCTTCCCTTCCCTTCCCTTCCCTTCCCTTCCCTTCCCTTCCCTTCCCTTTTCCCTTTCCCTTTCCCTTTCCCTCTCCTTTCTTCCATCATTCAGACATTTAAATAATGTCAAATAAAATAACACTATTGTCTTATCATGCATAGTGAAATTGAGAGGAAAAATAGAGCTCATTAAGAAAAGTTAGGCAACAAATTAAAATGTGTTATCAAAGTATTTTGCCTTAGGGAATACAACAAGAATGCAAAGCATCTCGAATCTTTTATATACTGATTTCATGTTACATTTTTTCTTGTGAGAAGCATAGCATTAAGCCATGTGCAGAATGTCTTACTTTGGAAAGGCTTGAGATTTAATAAGAATGTTCTGGGGTGGGTTACCCAGATTCAGGGGTCTGAAAGGTTTCCTTGAACAACAGAAAGTATCAGGTACGAATTAAATACTTTCAGCTGCTGACATGTCACTTGATTTTTGGCACAGCTGTGTAACTGAAACATGGTAAAAATACTATTCAAAATAAGTATAAGAAAAAATAAAATCTATAAAGTTATACAATATTAAACTAAAAAACAAACAAACAAACAAAAACAAAACCCACAAAACAAAACACAGGTACACAAGTAACCCCCAAAACAACTTTTTCGCTAGAATTTTCCTTATTAATCCGCAGGAAATTCAAGTTTTTTTTCTTTCTCATTTCTGATAAGATTAACTGGAAAACAAGACATCCCTTTTGGTAATAATTTCAAGGTTTAGGAGTTTTTTTTTTTTTTTAATTTTACATTTAAACAAAAATGAGACTTCTAAATTTTGTATGCTATTTTTTTTTTGATAAATCATAAAGAAAAGTTGCAAGTGGATAGTTTACAGAGTTCTGTAACTGTTTCACACTATAAATTAATATTCCATTAAAGATACTAGAAATCAGGCTCCCATCTGAGATGTGGAAACTGAATTTGTTGTAAAAAATGTAATCATGGGTTTCTTCTATGTTGAGATGTTAGTTATTCTAATATATTTTTCTTTCCTTTTGAATTTATAACATATTTCAGTTTAAAACATATTGATAAAACTAGTCATGAGTTGGGGGAAAAACAACATTTTGTAGTGAAAAGAATTATTTTGATGTTGATGATAATCAGTCATAAGCCTGAATTGCTAAGAAATATTGCATTTTCAATACACAAGCCAAGCCACTTCCTAAAGTATGAACCTGGAACTGCAAAGTTAGAACAGTAAAAGGATGCTATTTTGGGAATGACAGCTGGCCAAAGTCTGATGATAATAAGGTGACTGTGGAAATATAGGAGAGTCAATGTCATTATTTAAAAAATAAAATTGGTTTATGATAATTTAAAATTCTTCAGGTTTGTGTGTCTGTGGAATTTCTTTTGCAATTCATTTCCATTATAAAATTCAGCTTCATCATGTAGTCCCTCACATCCCTTTGTATACATGTATTGGGTTTATGTGGGAAGGCTTTGGTAGCAAGGTACTGCATGGGTGGCGTCTGTGAGAAGAGTCCAGCAGCTGCCCCATGTTAGACAAAGGACAGTTTCAGATGGCTCCAAAGGAAACCATCACTGGCCAGAGCCAAGCCAATAAGTGATGTTGTTTGCACCTCTGTGAGAGCAGATTTAAGAAAGGGAAAAAAAAAAAAAAAAAAAAAAAAAAGCCTGCTGCACAACAGCAGCTATGAAGCAAGGAGTGAGAACCAGCCCTGCAGACCCCAAGGTCAGTGCAGAAGGAGGGCAGAAGGTGCTCCAGGCACCAGAGCAGAAGCTCCCCCGCAGCCTGTGGAGAGGCCTCTGGTGGAGAAGGCTGTCCCCCTGCAGCCCATGGGTCCCACATGGAGCAGATCTCCACGCTGCAGCCCGTGGAGGAGCCCTCGGTGGAGCAGGTGGATGTGGCCTGGAGGAGGCTGTGGCCCATGGAGAGCCCCCGCAGGAGCAGGCCCCGGGCCGGAGCTGCAGCCCGTGGAGAGGAGCCCACGCAGGAGCAGGGGTCTGGGGGGGAGCTGCCGCCTGTGGGGGACCCGTGCTGGAGCAGTTTGCTCCTGGGGGATGGACCCCATGTTAAGGACCCATGTTGGAGCAGTTCTTGAAGAGCTGCTGCCTGTGGGAACCCCACATAGGATCAGTTCAGAAAGGATGGCATACCGTGAGAGGGTCTCCAGTTTGAAGCAGGGGCAGAGAGTGACTGTGAAGGGGCATTGGAGATGAAGTGTTAGGGACTCACAGCAGCCCCCATTCCCCATTCCCCTGCACCGTTCGGAGGGAGGAGGTGGAAGAGGGTGGATGGGGGGAAGGTGGTTTTAGTTTGTTTTTATTTACTCACTTCTGGAGCTTGTCAGTAATAGGTGAAAAATTATATTAATCTTCCTATGCTGAGTCTGTTTTGCCCATGATGATAATTGGTGAGAGGTCTCCCTGTCCTTATCGCAACCCTTGACACTTTTCATTGTATTTTCTCCCCCTTTCCCTTTGAGGAGGGAGAGTGAGAGAGCAGTTGTGGTGGAACTCAGCTGCCCAGATGAGTAAAACTACCACAATACATGAAATACAGTAAAGAATTTCAGAATTAAAGAACATATATATACATACATATATATATATTCACTGTTGTTTTGCAACACATTGGGCATGGAATTCCCCTAGATGAAAGATTAAATTATCTGATTGCTGTTGTATCAGATAAATATACAGTTTTTAATTCTCCTTGGCAGAAGACTGAGCAGAGGAGCAGCAGCAACACCATTTTGAGGGAATCAGGGTCATCATAACAGATACACTCTTAGAAAGCCTAGCAGATCGGATTCAAAAGAGTAATTAGAGAAATTCATAGTTTCAAGGCACCAGTGAATTCTATGGGTAAGGTAATTTTAAATATTTTTAGTGTTACAACTTAAGGTTTAAATGTCTTTTAGCACCTACTGCTTCTGCATGCATTCCAAAGCCTTTTTCTGAATTTAGTTTACAGAAATTTATGCAACGTGTTTAAGGTGACATAGTGTGGCAGTGTCACATCTGGATCCCCCCTTTTCTACTCCTGTACGTTATCTTCAATGCTATGGCAGAGAGGTTAAGGAATGTGAAGATGTGAAGGTTTTTTGTTTGTTTGTTTGTTTGTTTGTTTTTGTTTCTCCTTAAAATTCTATACTTCTTGATATTATGGCTACAGCAATTCATATAAATGAAAGTCACAGTAAATTGTTAGGATTTCAGATTTGTTCTTGGATAACTAAATTGCAGAACCTGTCCAGTTTAGACAAATCATTTATTTATCCTTAAACTTCTTGATGGATAAGAACTGAAAAGATGCATGTATCTTCAAACAGCTAGTAAAAAGGCACTTGCCGTACATTAGGACATGTTATTAGGCCTAAATGGTTTCAATTTTAGAATAATTCTTAAACTAGGACAGTATTGTCTGTCATGTGCTTATAATGAAAGTAGTAGAACCTGCACAGATTCATATGAAAGCAATTTTGTGTGTGTGTGTGTGTGTGGTACAGACTACAAACACCCAAAGAAGAGTCAAACTATTCCTACTTCTTGCTATTAGTAATTAGTAACATTGTCCACTTAATACAAACATACTTAGCTGTATGAACTGGAAATAAATAGTCAAGTTAATCAGTTTTCAAACCTGTCTAAAGGTGAATTTGTCTTTTATTTATTCAGTACAGGAGGTTAAAGAAATGCCACTCTCTTACTTAGGACTTGCCTATTAAAACATTATGCAAACATCTTTTATTTAGCCTCTTTTTTTTTTCCCTCAGCCTCATTAATAAGGTCATCACTCTTTCTCTACAAGGCTGGCATGTCTTCAAACACAGCAGTTTACTTTTTTCAGCATTTAAATTCTTAACCCCGTTTTAGAAAGCATAAGTTCACAGAAGAGTTGGAGGTCCACTGTTTTGACTAGGTAAAGAAGTTGCCTTCATCCTCATATTAAAAAAGCAAGCAAACAAACAAAAAAGTAAATACTAATAAATATCAAAAACATAGAACATTTTTTTTGTATAACTTTTTAGTAGTCCTCATTATTCAAACAGTAAGTAAAGTGGATCAATACCTTGCTCAAGACTTCTGGCTCTGGAAATATGAGTGGAGCTTGATTCTGCTGTATGCTATTCTTTTGACATTTATAAGAAAAGTATAATGGACCCTCTATTTTTTCCTGTGCCATATAACCCACAGTTTTCTATGGCTACATGGAGAGACTACAAAGTAAGAAGCTGTGGAAACCACGTGTCCCAAAGTAAAATGTCCATTTCCTTCACAAAGCCTTTCATTATGTGTGCTACTTTCACCTTCTTTGGAAATTTTACCTATTAAAAACAAGGTCTTAGATTCTGGTTTTATTTCTAGAAGTTCTGTTGTTAAAAGCTACAAGACATCATAGCTTACAAATACATCACAGCTTTTACAAATTACGTTTCTAGCAGTACTCTAAAAATGTCAGTGTGGCTCTACACTAGCTGAAACTCCTATTATTCATTATTTTGGGAGGACATGCAATATAACTGAACACAAGCTCAGGCTATTCACAGTTGCCAGACTCATCCCTCATTGGTTCCAGAATATGAAGACTATCCATGTAGCATATTGCCATTATTTCTCTCCCTCACAGTGACCTGTCCAAAGTACAAATTGAATAAAGATCAGAATACAGCTGAGTCACATTCTAGCAATCCAGCTGTATTTAGTGTTCTTGACATGCACTATGACCATAACAATCTTAAATTAAGCATTTACTGGCTCTTGCCAATCTTTCTAATTCAAAAGTAACTGGAGAACTGGTCCTGAAGTCAAGAAGATAAATTCTACATCTTTTGTTTCCTTCAAATTAAGCTTTAATAATTACTACAAGTTACTCAGGGATAGTCTATCATATTGATCCCAAAGTTTTGTAACAGTATTTTGCACTGACTGTAGTACACTGATTGTAAGAGGATTTTTATTTGTCAGTCTTTCCTTTTTTTTTTTTTTAATATAATTAGAAAAAATATGTACACACACACAAAAAAAGTAAAATTCTCAGTAGCAACATGGCAACATTAAGGAAAAATTAAACGCATGCAACATGAGTATGAGTAAACATCATATTTTTTATGAATGTATACATGTAATGCACACAATATATTACTTTAATCCTTGCAACAAGGATTTTTTTTTTCTGGCATCTCTTACATTATTGTTCCGTAACTAAACCAAGTACTATATTAGTGAAATATTGTAGCCTCTAAGGATTATCCTTGTAGATTCTTCCCAAAACAAATCTCCAAACTCAATAGCCTAGTTATAGGCAGCTAATTAAAGCAATGAATTTAGCAGTGTACATGCTGTCTACAGTCAGTGGAGACAGAAAGGAGATCATTGTGGGCTGAGTAACCTCTTCAAGAGACAGATTTTCTTTCTCCATTAATTATATTGAGCATGGGATGAGAACATTCCTTTCTTAACCTATTATTTTGGGTACTTAATGTTAGCCATGGTGTCTTCACATAGGAAATAAGTCATGAGCATGGTATGAAGATCCACTCTCGTCAGAAAGTTCCTAAACTATTTCATCTCACTTATCTTCCTTTAAAAAATAAAACAAATGAAAACATTTTTCCTACCTGCTGAGAAGTCTTTCTTCTCATGTGCATGTACAAATTGTAGGGACAGTTAAAACCTAAAGAAATTAGAATTAGAATCATGCTACAGTTGCCTTGGTGACATCAGTAATAAAGAAAAAAAAATATATTTAAACAAACAAACAAACAAACAAACAAAAACAACAACAACAAAAACTTTTTACAGCATCTACCTGTACAGCCTACTTAAACAATGCTTCCAGGTGTTTTTATCACTACAGAGCTTTTCGTCTGTTTAAGTCTGGTTAAATAAACCTCTTACTATACAAAAGTAGTTAGTGACTTTGTTGCCACATAAAAAATACATTTCCACT
Organism: Stictonetta naevosa; assembly: GCA_011074415.1. Classification (NCBI taxonomy): domain Eukaryota; kingdom Metazoa; phylum Chordata; class Aves; order Anseriformes; family Anatidae; genus Stictonetta; species Stictonetta naevosa. The sequence goes on along the minus strand of CM021697.1, from coordinate 166,357,126 downwards.
TTTTCTTAGGAAAAGCAACAAAAACATGATTTTTCATAACAAAAATATATTAACAGTTGAATAGCATTACCTAAGTGTCAGCATTGTATTAAACAATAATAATTTATTGTTTGATTAATTATAAAAGAATTATTGAAATCTATGTGCAAAGACACATTATCACATCCTTTATGTTATGTACAAAAAAGAAACATATAAATAAAAAGTCTGCAGTTTTATCACAGTGTCACTGTTTTGGCTGGAACAGAGTTAATTTTCTCCATAGAAGCTCACACAATGCTGTGCTTTGGATTTTTGATTAATATAGTGGTGATAACACACCAATGTTTGTAGTTGTTGCAGAGCAGTGCTTACACAGAGCCAAGGATTTTTTTTTTTTTTTTCTTCTGATGCTGCCCTTCCAGTGAGAGGATTGGGGGTGCACCAGGAGCTGGGAGGGGACACAGCCAGGACATCTGGCCCCAGTTGGTCAAAGAGACATTCCATACCATGTGGCATCACGCTCAGCAATAAAAGGTGGGGTAATGAAGGAGGAAGGGGAGAACATTTGGAGTGATGACGTTTGTCTTCCTAAGAAACTGTTACACGTGGTGATCCCTGCTTTGCTGGAAGTGGCTGAACACCTGCCTGCCAATGGGAAGCAGCATATGGATTCCTTACTTTGCTTTGCTTGTGCACAGCTTTTGCTTTCCCTAGTAAACTGTCTTTATCTCAACCCATGTGCTCTTGCATTTTACCTCTCTGATTGTGTCCCTCATCCCACCTGTGGAGAGTGAGTGAGTGGCTGTGTGGGGCTGAGCTGCTTGCCGGGTGAAACCACCAGACAGATAAAATACAAACTTAAAATGAGTGGCTGGTGGTGAAAGAAGCTTCAAAGTCAGTGATATCTTCTGAGTTTAAGCTTGTGGTTGAAGTAGCAGATGGCCATTTCTTAGGTTTTCCATCAAAAAAAAAAAAGAAAAAAAAAGGTGCAAGTCTGCAAGTTTTTAATATTTGTACCTTGTTTTAGGTAAGAAAACCTAGACAAGCAGCATATTTAAACAGATACATTTATATTCACATGAATCTTTGTTATGCAGTTTAGTTGCTCTTCTTAGATACCTAAAAAGAAATATTTTGAAAAGTTCAGAAAAATCTTTATAGATTCTGTTATTTGTTAACCATTGGAAAATGAAGAGATCATAGTAGCAGGGTTTATTTAATATTTGATTATATGGTTAGGGTCATTAGCTATTTAAATGTGCTGCTTCTTATCACTGTGTTTTCTAACCTAAAATGACATAAGCTAGATTCCATACTTAGGAGGCTGTAAGCCAATACAATAGGTCCAATTCTGACACAGCAGATTTGAATTTATAATTACATGACATTCTATTTTTTGATAAGTTACAAAACATTCCAAGTAAAATAATTTAAAATGCTTTTTTAATTTCCATTTTTCTGTTGAAACTGAAACATTTTCCTTTAAGAAAGTTCATAGAACAAAAAGTATGGCCAGGAAAAGGCCTCCTGGCTCTCAAGCCCAATTTTTATCACATTTAGCTGAAAGGAAAGACCTGAGATCCTTTTCCCCTGTATATTGGTTTTGCCTATGTTTGTGAGCAGTGTCGACTAATACAAGTAGAGCAAAACAGTTCCTCAAACTATATACATTTCAATGTATTACATCAGACAGGATCCAGATAGAACACATTTCTGTAATATAGCCTACAGGTCACAACGATATTGAATGTGAACAGAGACTATTAGTTGAGGTTTCATGTTGTGTAAATTATTCATATTTCAATTTTAAGATAATTTTTTTTAATGTTATGGAAATCTTCCTGCCCTGGAGCAAGTTTCATAATACCATAAGTTAATATACTTGCCTGTCACCTTCATAAGGCCTGGGTTTAAATCTGGCTTGGGTAATAAATGAAATTAGCTTAATGGTCCCAAATTAGTCCTTAGTAGGCATTTGTCCAGATCACAAAACTACTATTGTACATAATTTGGCAGTAGAGTACAATTGGCAGTCTATTCTCCAAGGAACCCAAAAATGGAATGGAGGGGACATTTGCAGAGCAGGTTTAATTTTGGCAATGGTATTTGGATCAAGCCAATGCAAATGATTTCTTACTTTCATGAGAATCATCATTCAGCAAATTAGTTAATGCAATGAGGTTGTCTAAATAAATTGACCATCATATTTAAATAGATCAAATTATAAGAACAACACTGTTTTACCATATCATGTCATTTTGGACACTGACTGCTCAAGCTAAACCTTGTCTGATTGATCTTATTTATGGCCACAGGCAAAAATTTCTGTAAGTAGTGATTGTATGGGAAAAAACAAACAAACAAAAAAAAACTTTTTTTTTTTTTAAATGATAATTAGAACATAAAAAAACAGGCAAACCATAATTAGAGGTTCAAATGAAAATAACATTATCAACATCACTCAACTGTACATAGTTAAATTCAATTAAACAATTTTCTGATTTTATGTGACCATCTTTATCTCATAATGAAAAAAAGAAAAGGAAAAAAAAAAAGTCAGGTAAATTAATTAGTGTAAATTATTCCATTAGTTGTGCTAATATGGCAGGAAAAAAAAAATATAAAAGTGGTAAAAATCATAAATTGCATTTTATACATTTTTAAGACTATGAGTATGAGTCACTGAAATTTCACTAACTTAAATGTAATCAAGAGGGGAAAAAAATAAAGGTAGTGCTTCTGCTCACATAAGTATTTGGACACTTAATTGAACTGAACATTTTTAGGATAATAGTCTAGTTTCTTCAGCAGTTCCTCAAAAGATGCTTAAATAAATTTACTTCTTTAGTAGCATAAGAAATACAAGGTTGCACAGGAATATAAAGTTATTCTTGGGCTGGAAATGTTTTTGAAAAGGGAACCTGTCTCCTTTAATACCTGTCTCTATTATACATGTTGGTACATGAAACTTATTGAACCAGATCAGAACCTTCAGATCCACACATAATTGTAATAAACACATAACTGTGGTATTTGACTCACAACTGGTTTTTCTCTGCTCCTATAACACAGAGATGAGTCTTGGTACAATGCATACATACTTATATGTGTGTGTTTACATACACACACAAAAAAATGTGTTTATACAAACACAAATGTGCTTATGCAAATGAGGAAATGTTCCCACAATGTGGATTTAGCAGATTAAATATTTTAAAAGCAAGATTTCAAGATCACAGTCTTGCCCTTTTTATGTTTAAAGATTGTTGTTGTTTAAAATTTTGGTGTATTAAACTCTTAAGTGATTAAAAAAAAAAAAAGAGAAAAGGCAGTGCAGGGCAAGGCAGGGCAAGGCAAGGCAGGGCAGGGCAGGCGAGGGCAGGGCAGGGCAAGGCAGGGCAGGGCAGGGCAGGAGAAGAGAAAAGAGAGAAGAGAAGAGAAGAGAAGAGAAGAGAAGAGAA